>CM034147.1:821381665-821981665 GCA_019776745.2 Taxus chinensis
GTGAAATGATTTAAGAAACGTATATGGAAAAAGAAACAAATCATCCTTGGACCTATGTTATGGAATGTTAATCGTAATGAAGATGTATCATGGTTATTATGTGTTGTGGGTGTGCCAATCATTGAGTCCCTTTTTTGTGGTTGGGTTATTTCTATCATTCATTCTTTGGGGAAAGTGTGGAATCTACATGTATATGGTGTTGTCATGTTCCTATGTGAGTCGATGACATTTGTAAGTGTCTTATGCGTTGTTGAGTTTCTCTACTTGGAGCCCTTGTGGTGTTATGTAGTGAGCAATGTAAGTCAAAAAAAATTATCGTGGTATTTTTACAGTTGTATTTTGTCTGTAAGATATGGGCATTACACAACCCATCGCATGTTCCATGTCTTCCAATTTCAAGATGGAATCACATACACATTCAAATGAAAATGGTTTGAGCTTTAACAATATACAAATCTCTAGGTCTTACTTTAAACAAAGTCATTGTTGACATTAGTGGAATAAAGAGACAAGGTCTTACCTTAACTGTTATCTCCAGAGTTTTCCTCCTTCTAGATCTACACATTTTACCTCCTTTATTTTGTTAGAGATACTCAAAAATGTCTTCTGGCCCTCTACTGCATATAGAAAAATAAATAATATTGTAGTGCCAACCAAATCTCTATCGCTTCCTTAGGACTACTGATTCATATAAGTAGTTCATTTATTTCATATGAAACATTCTTATTTGATTTCGGTAACTTTTTATTTGCAACTACTACAATTATCATCCTATAGTATATGGCATTCTCATTTGACATGACACTTTTAGGACAGTAGATGATATTCATGACATTATTTATTTAATGTTTATTAGAGATGATGACATTTTGATGTCTTATATTTAATAGACAATGTTTCTATATGGTATTGACTGATGATCATGATTTTGAGTTATATACTATGGATATTAGATCCTTCTTATATGTATATTTTGTATAATAGATGTGGTAAAATTTTATTTAGGTGAGATAGTATAGTTGTTTTCAATTATGATTTATATGGATATTTTATCATGTAGAGTAAATTTGAGATTTTACTTGAGTGTGCAACAATTACACTTTAAACCACTTGGCAAATGTAGGAATTTTTATGGAGAAATCAAAGCACCCCTGATTACTTGCAAGTGAATGGTTAAAGTAGTTAGCGTGATTCATCAAACATGGAGTTATCCCAAAGTGTGAGACTTTGCAGTCAGGATAACCCTATGGAATCCTTTATTCTAATGCACACATCTATATAGTAGAGAATATACTCTACAATTTACTCTAACATGCCAGGGAAACATGGTTAAGAAGATTAGAAAAAATTAAACCTAAACTAACAGAGCTGATACACCAAAAGAAATGTTGAAGAATTGCTTTGCATGGACATGAAAACCAAAATCAGATTAAGAAGAATGAAAATACATGAAAGATAAATGCACTGATGAGAATCCACTAACCATTAAACAAAAATCATTAAACATGTATTAATATAACCATACACATGTAACCAATATTGCAATGAGAGATCAGATGCAAGGAATGAACACAAGAGATCATTGAAATTCATCCACATGCTTATATTATTTCTCCACATATTTGATACAGTGCATTAAAATGGAAAAGAGGTACAAAACTGCATTACACCTTCAATGGGAGGTTTGAACTCCATAAATTCACTTACAGAAAAGAGAAGAAGGGAGGGTGCAAGGAAAAATTATCCAACATTAGAACAATGCCCCTCCTTACAATATATAGGAAGAACAAGAGAAGGGAGAGAGGGAAGAAACTTGAAATCTTTCTTCAACTACCCTAAAATGAATTGAATTCACCTGCAAAAATGATGGGTGTCATTGAAAAACCCATACCTCAATGTATTATGCCATGTCAAGAAATAAATGAAGCCCATACTTTCATCATTTCGGTAGGCGAGAAATCTGGAAACACCCTCTACAATGACAAAATGTATTTCTTTATTTTAAATGACAAACTATAGAGGAAACTGAGAGCTTTCCAAAATTCCCTTTCTTATGTAAATACGAGACCCTAGTAAAAAGTTATGGCTATATGAAGATTGGTGTGCCACACTGCATTAATGGCGAGTGGTTGGCTCTTTTTCTTTGGAGTTTGAAATGCATCGCAACCTCTAAAATCCAAAATTTTGAAATTTCAGGAATTTTGAATTCAAAGGTTGATGTTACTCTTCATCCGTTTTAGAGTGTGAAAACTCTGAAACTCTGAAAGCATGAACTCCAAAACCTAGACTTCAAGTTGTGACTTTTGTGTTTTGGGGCTCAAAAGTTCTTAAAATCTGAAACTCTGAAGTCCGAACTTTAGACTTCAGGTTTTAGACCTGGTGCCTTTCAAAATTCTTTTTGTTCGACCCCAAAAAAACCCTCTAAAATTGGGACCTCTGAAAGTATGAAAATTCCCGCCACATTGGCCCTGAAACCCGAACCTTTTCGGACTTCAACATTTCAAGATTTTGGGATTTGGCTCGCAATTTTCCATTTCTTTTGGTGAAGACCCCAAACCTCCAATGCCTCGAGCCTCTGAAGTCCAAAAATTCAAAATTTCAGAGTTCGGACTCCAAAATCCATGATCCATTGCATCGTTGACCCCAAAATGGTAGTTGATCCTGAAAACCCTCGAGACTTTTTGGACTTCGAGGTTTCGGGACTTTTCTTTATTGTTACTTTCGTAACTACCAAAACTCTGAACTATACAACCTGCAAAGTCTGAAAAATTCAAACTTCGGGGCCCCTATTTTTTCTCAACTCAAGTTTAGGCTTCCTTCAATTTCTTACCTCCAATATTATCACAATTTTTGAGCCTGCCTACAACATGTTTGGCCAATCTCAAAATGCAAGCTCCCGAACTGAATCAACCCCATTTCCTAGTGTGCAAGTTGAAGTTTATTCAATTTTCCCTAAGGGGCAAAATTGGATAAAAAGAATCAGTGGTACTACAAAATATGCCTCATTCATCTGTAAAACCCTTTTTCTCCTACCTTGTTTCATTTTGGCCATTGTTTGTATTTTGGGAATTTTGTTGACTCTTGCATGTGAATTTAATAAATTCATTTTTTAATATTACTTAACATTGAGTACTATGGTAAATTTTAATTTACTTCATTGCTCACCGAAGATTGATTTCTTTGCACTAATGAGATTATTTGAGATGATTTGGGTAATGGGTTGTTTTAGTGTCTGTAACTTGTTTAGGGATGTATTTGGAGTTATTAAAAAAAAATTGGGCACCATTTCAAACCTTGATTCTCTCATTCAAACACAAATCCCGAATTTAAACTTTAAGGGAATTTTTTAAGGCTTGGATTAAAAGGTAAAGGTCTTCTTTACCTTTAAAATGGTCCATATGACCTAACCTATGAGTGGAGAAATATTTTTGTGAACCCAAAAATCATATTCTATACTCCACCCTCTCATAAGTGACTATATAAACTTTTTTTTATTGTATCACATGGGGGACCTTGGGATTTTATGTGGGCTTTGGGGGATAATTTGGATTTTATTCCCTCTTGCATTTATTGTTTTGGGAGACATGGGAAGTGACTTGGGAGGTATGGAGGATTTTATTAGTTGGAAGGGTGGCACATGCAACCCTTCCATAGGTTTTTAAGATGGAGAGTTTTCGTATTTCTTGTTTGAATTTTGATTTTTGTGGGATATTTGGTGGAGAAATTTTGTGGGGAGCTTTGGGAGCATGATGAGACAAAGAGATAATACCTTTTGGACTTGATCTTGGAGAGGTATGTATCATACCTCATTATAATTTGATTTAGAACTATTGCTTGTATGTGTCTGAATGTATGATTTATAATGGTTTTGATTTTGCGGTATTTTTAGGATTGTTGTTGTTTATTTCTTTCTTTGTGTTAAAAAAAATTATTTTTGTTTTCTTTATGACTCCACTCCATTTGGATGTGCATATAGAGTGGGAATTGGGAAGGGGAGGGGAATATCATCTTCATGTCTTCTTGGGGAAGCCATGAATGTTTTTCTTATCACTCCCTTCCTTGGTGGAAGTAGGAGGGATTCACATTTGGTTAGGGAATCCCCTCCTATCCTTTCTAAGGAATATTGTAATGCTTGAAAATCCTTTGTAAGGAGGAGGTAAATAATGTATAAGGATAGGGTGTTTGTGATTATTCTTGGAGATACTCTTGTAATATTTATTAAGAAATCTTGATATCATGTATTTTGCCACTATGTCATTCTTCTCCCCCCATCCCATTTCCATCGTTCTTGGTGTTTTTAGTAGATATGCAATATTTTAAGTTTCCTTTTTGTTTTATATTGGACATCCTTGTTTTAATGATTTGAAAGACTTTTTTTTCCTTCACATATTTTTAAGCATGCAACACCTCTTTCGCATTTGCTTGGGGGATTTTAGCATGCTTTTCCTCTAGGAATAATGCATGTGATGATGGTTGTATGTTGTGAGGAGTATAAGGCCTTTGCCTTGTGGTTTTTAGAGCATGATAAATGTGATTATTGGAGCTTATTGTGGACTTTATTTAGAGGGTTGACTAGTTGGAGGGTTACCAAAAAAATTGGGTATGTTGTTCCCTTATTTGGGAGCTTTTTTATACTTTCATTTTATTAGTTGTTTTCTATTTTTCAGTGGATATGTAACTCTCTCTTGAGAGGGAGGTTTTATAGGTTTAAACTATGGGTTTATGGAGTTGTTATTATTTTTTATTGTATTGGAGACATGAAAAGATGTTTCTCTTCATTATCTTATTGGTTTTTTAAGGACATTTATTTCTTTTTGAGCCACGGAGAAGAACGTTTATTAGAATTGTAGTAGAATTACTACTCTTAGTTTATAGAAATAACTTCTTGAAAATGAAAGCAAGAGAATTTTTTTTTTAATTTATGATACTATTTCTTTATTCAATGACACTTCCTATTTTATGAATTTTTGAAAATAAGAAAAAAATAATATTGGTTACATTTTATAAATGTTCACATTACTTTTGAAAATGAAATAAGACAATTTTAGTTTTTTAGTAGCTTAAAAAGGATTTTTGGTTATCATAGTTGGGATTTCATCATCCTCTCCTCCCATGATTAAAATATTGGTGCTTCTCATTTTTAGTTTTGTTATTTTGTTTCAGTTTTTTGTGAAGCTGTTGAATCATTGAGTGTCTGAATAAATTCTTGGGAAAGTGCATAAAGATTACAAACAAAAATTTGGAAAAATGTTTTATTTGAAGCAAAAACGTGAGCATGTTTTGGAAAGCCTGATTGCGTTATGAATTACTAGGATTGGTAATTACCCAACCTAAAATGTGAGCACATTATAACACATTTGTATTAAAACGATGGTGAACTATAACATGAGCATTATATAGTGTGAACGTGCTATAACACACTCATGTTCGTGTTTGCAAAGTTGTATATGTGAATTTGGGAGGGATATATTTAAAAAAATAAAGTATAAGTTTTTTATTTATTAATATTTGTAATTTATTATTTCTTATACTTTATCTTTTTAAATAAATATAATAAATTAGGGTCACTTTGCACCTTATCGAACTAGTCTCACAACTCAATAATTCACGGTTTATAACATGGTTTTTCATATTCTAATCAAGTAAGTACATAGGTATTTTTCAGAATTTAAGCATTTAACCTAAATGTTGTAGGGTTTAAATTATACTTTAGATATCTATTTTGTGAAATAATATAGTCATTGTTTTATTTTTTTTGTCTTCTTGATTGATTATTGACATTTTTAGGAGTTTTATATGTCTTAAAACTATATTTTATAAACCTCAAAAATCCCAAGAGTAGCTACAATTACTTGAATATATGGAATCAAGCAATTCCTTATAACAAATAGTAAATAAAAACACATATGTATGTTTTTATTGAAACAAATAATCAAGGGAATGGTCATCATGATGTCTATGAAGGATATAAAACATCAAGAGCTTCATTAGGAGCATGCTAATATAATATCACCATGATTGATTATGGAAAATAATCTAAGGATCACAAATAATGCATATTTTATGATAGTGTTTCTAAACACTTAATCAATTTTTGGTAATGAACTCATGTCTTTCAAGTCAAGGAGGTGGAATTTTCTATGTTTAAATACAATGTGGAGGTCAAGAACATGGAATTCATTCTCATACATTCCTTCAAGTTTCATTCAAGGATAAATCCATATAGAAGTAGGAAGAAACCTATATACATGAGGAGAAATTGATAAATAAGGTTCCCATACATCATAATCATGCATCCATTAAGGTGAAATCTTTGTCAGGGAGGTGAATTGTCAGATAAAGAGGAGATCATTATTATAAAAGGTGAAATGTGAGGATCGTAGATTGAATTATTGATGATCCTATTTTGAATCTACCATTATGTACAATTATATTTGAGAAAAAAATTAAAATTATCTAGTCGGACTATTGTGGCATCTAGGACCATCATGTGTGAAGAATCAAAAGGTCATCTTTTGTCATAAAAGTGATATGAGAAAAAACTGTATGAGCATCCTAAATATGATTCCATTAAAAAAGGATTTTTAAGCCAAGAAGGATAAGATGATGTTATTTATATGGATATGTTTTCATGTGAATTAACTAACACAAAAATGCAAAACTTAAACCATGAAAACCAATCCACAATGTGAAATCTTACTTCAAGATTTTCCTCAATCCCTCTCCAAAAAAACCTGCCTCTCATGTCATGATCACATTTTCCTTACAGGTATTCCTAATGCGTTGGATGAACATGTATAATTTTTCAAAAAATTGTAACAAGGTCCATTATTTCATTCACTGAAGTGTAGTAAAATAGTAATTCTCTGGCAAGCCTAGAAAGGCCAATTTTGGCCATTTCAGAGCATACGTGCATCTTCCAGGAGGGTTATGAAAAGTGATAAAGTATATAAATGTGGTATTTGATAGTATTGAAGGTGTTGGAAGTAGTTTATAAAGAGTAAGGGAAGTTTTTGATCATTCAGGGATAGTATGTTCAATAATGGGTTTTCAGGTTAAAGGAATGATGAGTAAAATTGTGAACCTTGACTTCTCCAAATGATTCTGGAAGCTTTGTAAGGAGTTAGTAGGAAAACAAGTAGGAACAAGAAATATTGAATAATATTTAAAAATTTAGGAGAATCCATTTTTATTCAAAGTGATATAATATTTCCATTGAGGAAAAATATTAATTTGTTATTCAATTGCCCAAAGTTTGTAGACTTTGGAATGATAATTGTGGAAAATTTGAAGACTTTGTACTGATAAGTAGGTATATTTTGTAGGATTTATTGATAAATGGGGAGATTATTACATATTTTCCATCTGATATGACAGGAGATTTTGCATATTTTCTTGTGAAAGGGGAAAAATTTGGACTCAATAGTTTCAAACTAAAATAACATACCTAAATATTCAGTGTGTGTTGGTGCTCAATTTAATCTTACCCTATTTGTTCAAAAACATCTCAGTCCGCATGGTTTGAAAGATTTCTCTATCTCCCTGTATGGATTCGTGAAATATTTTTCTCTCATTTGGTTGCCATGATTAGTCCTTTCCTTTGGTCGAGGATCACATTGAGTCTAGATATTATTTTCCATTCCTTTATCTATGAGAAAGAATTTGTAGTTTGTGTGTAAATTTAGGTTTTTCCCCTTCCTTTTATTTTTCCACAGTCATGTTTTCCCTGTCAATTTTTTGTCCCAAAATATGTGGAAACGTGGTTCTTTCTGATTAGATGTGGCTCAATAGGTCTTTTTGGTGAAATTTTCCACTTTTATCACATTTGTAAAAAATACCAAATTGGCACCACGGCTCGGATAACATCTAATTGGTTATTCAACAAATATGAAGCGGCAAGAAAAAAGTCTTAATTTGACCCCGAAGATGGACACGTGTCATTTTTTCAAGTTACAAGTAAGAAGGCAGGTCAGTGGAACATTTTGAAGTTTTTTACCTCTTTTTACAAGGGAGAAAATTTATGAAATAACCTGCAACTCCGTTGGGGCCCACATCTAAAGTTACAAGTGGGGGGTAAGTCGCCGGGGAATTTTGAAACTCTAAGGCCCACTTTAACTCAAAGCTTGTCCAAGTGGTGGGCCAACACTCATCTAATGATCTGCCTATGGGTCCTACCTTAGCAGTTGCACTCATGGAGAGCTTACACTCGTTTGAGGTCCAGCCTCTAAACTTCATCTTTGAGGTTGCACTAAATGAAGACATGGAAGCTTCCGCTGGTTTCTCTTTACACTAAGTCAACTCAAAATCAGAGCGTGTGTAATGTGGGATAATTTGTGCACAAAAACTCATTTCTGAGAGGCACAAATGTAGGCATCCATGCGAGGGTACTCATTTCTCAAAGTGTATTCTTGAGGGTGAAGAGGATTGCTTGTCAGACCTAGCTGTATAGAGTGACCTAAAAATGATTGAAAAGGGGATTTCTCGCATGACACTATACAAGAATGATTAGAATAACTATCTAAAATTTGGGGCATGGCATTCCAGTCATGGTTGAGGGTCTGAGAAATGTGATCAGTTCATGATTTTTCCACCTCGTAGCTTTAGGTGTAAATTTTTTAAACGTCAATTTCTGAGACAAATTGGTAACAAGCAAAGGATGCCTTGAATATTCTTATTTTTGGGGGAAAATTTGGGATGAGTGACTGAGTGAATTGTATAAATGCAATGAGGATAATCTTGCAAAAGGTAGGGGGTTGAATTATTATGAGAAAAATTGAGAAAGCCCATCTTCTTGAGAGACCATATGAGAAACCTATTAATCTCTTATGTTTTAGATTTGATCGCGTTAAGATGGTTGCAAGTGTATAGCCATTGATAAGCTTTGAGAGTGCTCAAGAAACTTTCCTCTACTGTTAAATTTAATAGATCTCAAATTAATCTATGTTGATCTTGGGAAAAATTATGTTTGCTTTTATTTCAGAATGTTTGGAAATGGTTTTGATGTTTCCTATTGAAATCTTGTGTTAAAATCCCTCCAAATCACATAGGATCTCATCCCTGTGATAATTTAGTGGCATTTTTAATTTCATTATAAGAAGAGTCTTCAACCTATAATGAAATAAACAATTTAAAATCACTTTACTGTCATTTTGTTGAGAAATATTGTTTGTAAGACTTTGAGTGTATCTTAGGCATAAGAAACCAGGGGAATTTAATTTTTAATTGAGTCTTTATCTCAAGCCTTCATGTTGAATTCTGAAATATTGTGTGAAAACGTGTAGATCTGGGGATCCATCGATACACACCTTCTAGTTGAAGTAATATGTTGGCTATTCTGAGGCATTCTGTTTGTTAGTCTTCTAATTTTTGTAAATTTTCTCAAACATCCAATGAAATTAACTTCATCTTGCTTAATCCCCAAAAAAAATTTCAAATAACCATCAATCCTACCCGAAGTACACCTGTTTGTGCCGTGTATCCACAACTGAACAAATTTTACTGCAGAAATATACAGAAGCAAACAGGTTTTAAGTGTCTTTAGTAACCTAAAATTTTCTTAGAAAATATCCCCATTCTTTAGAAGTGACAACTCGTGAAAGTTAAATTGTGGCATATTGATAATATTTTCTCAAGGTTCCCCTGAAAATTGTGTAAAGAAGGATATCTTCATGTCCTTCATCGACAGAGGTTACAAAATGGGTCCTCTCTCCCTAGTCAAAAGGCACGACCTAAAGCAGTGAGGATAGATCAAATCCTCTTATATGGTGTTATCCATTTCTTCACCTCCCGAGTGACAAAGATCTAGTTGAATCCCTTCCTTGGCTACAAAACGAATTATGATTCATTTGTCCCTAAGTATCTTGTTAAATCTATCATGCTTCTCAGCTTCTAAGGGAGAATTAATTTGGATACCAACACCATTTTGGCACCTTTTCCAGGTACCTACAAAGGAATTCCTATATTTGGCCCTGGTAATGTTTCTTAAATGATCTGAGTGCAAATACATTGTTTAAACGTCATCATGTGTTGAGATTTGTAAGAATTGTGTGAAGTTACAAGTTCTGTGTGTAATATTTCTAGTTTCTTGTGGTTATTCAACTAAATTTATATCGTCAGTGATAAATAGTGGTAGAGGAAGGTTAGATCTACTAAGCTTTCCAAGATTTAATTTTTGATAGATATTTAACAAGTTATTTATAGTGTGTTTGCATAAGTAAGGTTAAAATCCTTAGTGGTGAGTCTGTGTTGATTTAAATTTTGATAAATACCAGTGCCTTAATCTATTTAAAGTGAATATGTCACTAATCTTTGCAAATCTAGAAGGAAGAACATATTTCTTCACTAAAGACCCTACCAGAAGTTATTTCCAGAACTAGGAAAGACGAATTCAGAAGGAAAAAGAGTTTGGAAAATAGTTGGACATTAGGAATCAAGAAAAGAGTTATCAATTTTAGAAAGTGATCAACCTACAGTTGAGGATTACCATTCTTCTTCAAGTGATTTTGAATCAGGTAATATTTATATAGAATTGAATTCTCCAACTATAGAGGGTCCTTCATTTGTGTCTGATAACTGTGCTTCTTAGTCTGTCCCTGTATTCCACGAAACATATTCTTTATAGGACATTCATATTTAAAATTATACTCCTGTGTTCCAAATATCGCTTGTCCCTCATCATTCTGTTTCTCCTGTAATATCACCCCCTCAAGCCAATATGAGCCAACCTCCACCTACACCTCTCTTTGTTGTCAACACTTTTGGACCTATAGATTTTAGAGGTATGGCTGGATATCCAAATATAGTGCCACAAGATGTTAGAAATAGACTGCCTAAATTTCAAGGAAATAATGCTATCACTGATGATCAACATTTAAATTTTTTTAACAATATGTTGGAAGATTTTGAGATTGAATTTGAGGATTTGTATATAAAACTTTTTATTCATACTCTTAAGGAGGATGCACGTGACTGGTGTAAGTATTTTCCAGATAAATCAATAGAGTCATGGATAGAAATGAAAAATTCTTTTAGATTGCAATATGGGGATAAGACAGATCCCAGGTTTCTTTTATCTAAATTTTAAAATATTAATAAGAATCCTAATGAATTTGTTCATGACTTCAATACAAGGTTCAATAAGACCCTGAATAGGCTACCTATAATCTTGAGGCCAAGAAATGTTTCTTGCCTCATAAAATACTTTGATGCTTTTGACAAGAAGGTTGCCTATTATTTAAGGGACAAAAAACCAAGAAATTTTAGGTAGGCCTTCACCATGGCTTTACAGATTGAAAACAATATCAAATTAGTTGGTAAGCCTCCTAAGAGGGAAGGTATCAAGTTGATTGATCGAGATAAGCCTCAGTCAAGTAAGTCTGTGGATCTAGAAGAGGCTGTAAAAACATTGGATGAAGCTATTAAGGAAATGTACTATAAATTTGCCAGAGAAAATAAGGGGATTGGAAAAGGTTCCCAAGGTCAACACAAGCCACAAGGTCAAGAAATATTTAAGTAAATCTTCCCAGAGGTGATCATAGATTAGATGACAGTGGTAAAGGGCCTGTGGGATCAGGAAATGGACAGCCCCAACCTCAGGAAAAGAGATTGGTGCCTGATCCTTTAGCTGCCAGAGTTGCTACTATGGAAGAGGTTCATGATATGGAGTGGTGAGATAGATGTCTCTTGCCCCATTCCCCATGTGAAGAAGAAAAATAATTTGAGGAAGCTGATGATGATGAGACAGATTATGATGTATACATGATGGATTGCTCTACAAGTTCACAGTAGGGGTCAACCTCAACTGAGCTGATAAGCGCTAGAACTGTTGCTGAATTCTTGGATTGAATTCACCAAGTATTACCTCTTCCTCCAACTCATACTTTTGAAATTTATATGGTACAAGGTTTTGAGTCTCCTAATAAAGATTTTGAGTACTTAAGGGCATTAATGATTAAAAAGTATGATAGAGTAATTGCAGAAGTTTCCTAAGAAAAGAAATACAATACCAGGAGTAAGGTTTTCAAAGGGTTAGGGCCTTAGGAAAAACCAAATATTTCAGTGCTTACTAATATCCCTAAGGAAACCCCTAACAAGAATGCATCTGGCAAAGGATTTGTCACCCCAAATAAATTTTTTGTTCCTCCCCATTCTCAGACTGTGAAAAATCCCATGCCATCAGATGAATTTGTAAACCTTCCTTCTAATACTGCCTTACCCAAATATGTTCTTTGTGACATAACCCAAATCTTGAGTCAAATCAAGATTACTGTTTTTATTGTTGAATTGATTAGAATCCCTGAGCATAAGAAGAGGACGTTTGATTATTTGGGGCTTAAGGAAGAAAATTTCACTCAGAGTAAAAATGTAAACAATGTAGAGGTTCCTCCTTCCATTACAAAATTAGGAAAACAACAAGCATTGGAGGAATTGGGTGAACCACTTGATCTTTATTTGGGAACTTCTCTGGTTGATTCTCAGCTGAATGTGGATCCATTTTTTACTACTCTAATTATTAAACATAGGTTGTTACATAATTGCATGTTTGACTCAGGAGCTTCATGTAATGTAATGCCTCTTAAGGTCATGAATGAGTTGAATATCAAAGTAACAATAGCTTATGGGAAATGTACTGCCATGGATTCAAGAGAGATGCCAATAGTTGAATGTGTCAAAGGCTTAGTAGTGCAATTAGCAGCGTATCCAGGAAAGTACTTAACCCTGAATGTAGTAATTATGGATTGTCCTGTTAAATGGGGAATGTTATTATCCAGAAATCAGGAAGCTAGTGCGTGGAAGTGTGGAAATAAACATGTCTTATGCCACTATAACAATTAAGGGCAGCCTTGTGAAGTTATATGTTGAGAAAAAAATGTTACATCTCATTGAGGACCCTGACAATGCTTCTTATGAAGTATTATACACAGATGTCGATGTCAGTAGCTTCATGGGCCATGATGATTGAAAGGAGCATGAAATTGATGAGTGCAAGTCTCCTGAATAGGTTGGTTCTCCTTGGACCTTGATGTTTAATGGGGTTTTTTCTAGATCTGGTAATGTTGCTGGTATTGTCTTGATATCTCCAAGCCAAGAGGAGTTTAATTTTTCTTTTAAACTCAATTTGGAGTGCACAAACAACATTGTTGAGTATGAATCACTACTCTTGGGTCTAAGGATTGCATGGAAATATGGTATTAGAGACATTGTTGTTAAAGGAGATTCAGAGTTGATAGTAAAACAAGTCAGAAAGTTGTATGTTACAAAGAATCAAAGAATTTGTTAGTATAGGCATGTAGTTTGGGACATCATTAAAATGTTTGACTCTTTCAATATAATACATCATGATAGGAGCTATAATATTGTAGTAGATAAATTGGAAGTATTGGGATCAAAGTTTGAAAATTATACAATGTATCCCTATTGTGAATATGATGTTCAAATATTGACCAGGCCATCTATCCCTGACAATATCAAGCACTAGCAGGTATTAGAAGATGATGCTTAGGTGCAAAGGTTTTTGCAAAATAGAGGTGAATTTTCCAATCAAAGTGTAGACTGGGAACCAAAGGTTTGTGCAGATGAAGGGAAAGAGACTTTATTTGGTAAGGACATTATTCAGTTGAATACTAATACTATTCCTAGAGAGTTGGTTACACTAGAATCAAATTTTGATAATGCTGAATGCATTTTCAACAGAGACATGTCATCCTATTGGTCTGAAAATCTATTGGATGGGTAATTCGTTGGGAAATAGACCAACAATGTGTAGGGAATAGCCCCTCTTTGAGACAACAAAGTGAAAATGGTTTATTGCTAAGCTATCAAGCAAGAATCTGTGCAAATCTACACTATTATAACTTCAGGGAGGTTTGGGATTTCATCCCAGTAGAGGTAGTTCCAACAACAAACAGAAAGGTAGGAGAGAAGGAACAGAGGAGGGTAGATCTTAAGGAAGAAAAGAAATGAATTCCAAGATAGAAACGTCAGAGGGTTTATGCTTTGGGTTGGTAGTAAACAGAGCCAAACTTACTTACATAAACAAATAAAGCAATACTGATGAACATATGACAATATAAGGAATGAATCTAATAGAATACAAACATAGATCTAACTTAAGAAATATTTGATGTAAATAACACACATATGGAGCACAAAGTCTGAATATGTATATTAATATTTCTTCTGTTATAAGAAAACACAAATTCTTTCTCTCCTCACTTCTCTTTTCATACAAAAATTGTCCACCTAGAATACAAGTATTATAGTATTTATAGAAAGAGAGGAGGAAAGAAGAAAAAATCCAACCAACCACTTTACAAAATATCTTATAAGATATTTAAAAAATATATAAAAAGTCAAAAGTTGACTTTGGGCAAGTTTTTGGATGGTAACATCCCATGGTGCAACATAGATGATGTCATCGTAAATGCCAACAAGCTTTTTAAATATTTTACAAAAAAGATAAAAGCATACACAAGAGAAGACACTACTCCTCATAATCTCTTTGCTCAAACTCGGTGTCCTGCTTTTGATCAGGATAGTCGATGCAACACTGAGCTCGATATTCCATAAACTTTCTGATCATCACTTGAAGTTGATCTTGATCTAGACCTTTGAAATGGTCGCCAATGACTTCGCAAGTTTCTTTCTCATTCTTGAGCTTTTCAGGTAATTTGGTGAAATCCTCGCATGCATCGATCAAGAATCCAATGAAATCATGGCAAGCCAAGAGGTTATTGATTAACTCTCAGTCGAAAGTGACCTCTAATGCCAAACCTTGAGTGAAAATAGTCTAGAAGTGCTGGAATGTATCATTTTCTTGTCTCAATTCATACAATTCACTAAGCATCCCTGGAGACATTTTCATAACTGTCTTCTCCATGTTATATTTTACATCTAGGGCTTCATCCTTGATTTTATCAATTCTCTCCAAGATATATTCCATCTGATCAACCTGGTAATCTAATACAATGAGAGATTTATTATGTGCCCATGGGTGATCGATGATGCCAACCTTCAATAGATCATTAGATGAGCAGTTAGCCATTGCTTTGAATGTTTCATGTTGCAACTTAGCATTATCCAATTCCTCAGATAGGGAACCCGCTACTGCTTGTAGCTCCTTATTTGCTTGATCTATATCTTGGTAGAGCACTGTGAATTTCCCAATCATTTCATGACCATCTCTAAGGATTCACTCGATCCAGGATGATACTGCATGCACCTTGCTCACCAATCTTAATATATTCATTTATCTTTTCCTGACTGGGAGCTTGAATGGGTTCGGTGAATGTAACTAGAGGAGCATTGCCCATATTATGCAATGCTTATAGGAGATGTTTGTTTTGCTCTTTGAGTATTCTCTTCTCCTATTTTGATTCTTGGAGCTTCTTATAGAGGGAATCTAAAGCTGATAAGGCTTACCCTTACAGGATTTCAGATGAGGTTCCCCATTTTGACTTGAGTCACTGTGAAGTCTATGGGAGACAGATCCTTCTTTTCCTTGGTGGGGTCCGGGTAAAAAATCTCCATGACTCTCTCCCCCAAAGTGCTTTTTGAAAAGCGAGTTATTGCTTTCTACTTCTTGGGTCCCTTCTTTGGAATGATAGAGAAGTCCATGGGTGTGATGGGAACCTTTCTCTTATGCTGACTCAGGTGGTCAGAAATCCATAGCTAGGACTTATGGGAGTGGGAGTAGAGGAAATAGAAGAAGAAATAGGAGTGAAAGGGGGAGCAACTGTAGAGGCCTTAGGAAAGTGTGTTGAAACACTCGGTGGTGGCATTGACAAAGATTCCAATGCATTGTTACTTGTGGGGCCTGGAGTTACTACGGGAGAAGAGAAGGCCATGGAAATGGAAGGGATCTACAATTGGATGGAGGGAATACTGGGTGACAGATCCGTAAGGGAGGAGAAGATGGAAGAGGTGGGAGATGGAAGGGAGGAAGGGAGAGGAGAAGACACATCCATAGGAATAGATGCTTGAATGACAGGGGGAGGAGGAGGAGCAAAAGAAGGAATGGTGGATACCTCAGTAGTTGTAACTGTGATGACATCCTGGGTGGATGTATCCATCAGAACATTTGTTACTTCTTCTTTTCCTAGAGACACCAGGTTGACTACTTGCTTCTCAGAAGTAGGAGGTATTTCAGGAGTTTTCTCATATTATTTTCTTGATTCAACCTCTTTTTCTTTTCCTTTTCCTTTCAGCGCTTGGGCTGGTCTTGGAGGTGCTCTACCTGAAGGAGAAGTAGTGAAATCTACTCCGAGGTAGGTGAGACCATTCTGTTTGCACCAATGTTTGGTGCACTGCAACGTGGGTTTGACCCTTTCCTGTTCAAATGGTCTTAGGTGCCTTGGCTCTGTGAATCTTAGCGAATGGCCAGTCATCCCCTTCTATGTCAAGATAAACCTGATCAATCTCTCTATCAGTCTCTTGGAAATATTTTGGAACGATGGCTATGCCATAGTGGACGATTTCCTCCAGAGCCAGTCAGGAGTGATCCTTTCGCCTGATGTCTATCTCATGTGTCAGGTCGATCCAAATTTCCTTGATCTCGAGGACATGGATGGGATCAATTTTTTCCTTTGGGAGGAAACTCTGGCAGTCGAAGGTCGGCCTTCCTGGGAAGTTTTGCTTCAGATTTAACAGCTCTAGCTCTGCTTACATTTGCTTCGCTTTACCAAGTGAGGGGCAGGTGTACTAGCCAACTGTAAGGGGCAATGGAGTTCCTCCTTTCTTTCTTTTCATGCACTTTTCATGATATGTAATTAGCTTCCTTGACAGCTCTAGCAGGATTAGCTTTGGCCCTGCAAACCTTGGAAGCTTAGTGGGTTCTCCCAGGAAATTCACAGCTCTGAGGTATGTGAATGTGGGGAATTGTGTGAACAATGCTCCCCATTTCTTCGTGGTAGAAATCACACTTGGGCTGGTCTGACCGTGTCTCATGTTCGGTCTCAACAGACAGATCACCTCATAGAAGAAGGCATGTCATTGATCTTGGAGAACTGAGAGATACTGGCTTCAAGCCTTAGTTCTAGGTAGAACTCATATATCTTGACTTGGGGCCATACCCCTTTTCGAGCTAACCCTACGAAATCACTTTCTGATGCATAAAACGTATACAACATAGGAATTCATGTAGAACTACCCAATTGTTAGAACTTGTTGGAGTGGTTGCGAGATGGTGTCACTTATGATTTCACCCCAGCCGAAGCATTGATCAAGAGCATTCTTGCTCATGGTCTCTAGATACCTCAGCATCCACTTGTTGAAGTAATGGGCATCAGGGAGCCCAAATACTCTATTGAGGAAGGTGATTGTATCACTTAACTCCTTCATTGAAGTCACTGTAATGGATGGTCTAGTGGCCATCTACTCACAACCTTTTTGTTCTTTAGGTAGAGCTCATTCATCATTTGCATACATTTATCCTCATTGTCGTCCCAGGCTTTCTTGCAATCTTCAAGACTTATCACTACATAGTGACTGTGATGAGGAATGCCCAAGATTATTTCAAAATGACGAGCAGTGAGGTTTATGATCACTTTGTGCTCTTTCTCCTTGACACATCTAGTGTCCTTTTTCTAGCATCGGGTAACTAGCATGATGAATTCATTGTTTATAGCACTCACTGGAATCCCTGCTATAAAGTGTAATCCACTGCCTACCAGTTTGTTCATCCATGGGCCACTACTAACATTTTTGGTTCTCACCCAGAAGTCATCCATGTCAATGTGACCTAGTTCAGAGTCTCTGATGTCGAGACTGCACTCTGCATATGAGTCAGGCATACTAACCCTTTGATATTTGTACTTCATCTCTTGCTCTGACAGTTTAGCCTTAGCTTTGGCTTTGGTTTTCTTCTTACTCGATGAAGACATAAGTAAGCTCAAGGATGGATGTTGTTGCTCTGCAAGAAGTATCAATGAGGTCCAACATAGAAGAGCCATGTCAACCATCATGTTATTCATAATGAAATATTGCAGAATGAAAAATGAGAAATTATAATCCTTAGGGCGCAAGGCGCGGGTTTACAGTAGCTTGCAGGAGCTTAAAAATGCTAGGTGCACTTCGGGAAGATGTCGACATGAAAGTGTTAGTTGCGCTTAGTGTTGACATGAGGGAAGTTGTGCCAAGTTTAGAAATGGGCACAATTTTGTAAGGTGTTGCATGAAAAAGTTTCAGCACCAAGGATAAAGCGTGGGGTGTAGGTTTTTGCAGTACTCAACATAATATGTTGATGTTATGGAAGTTGCGCCTGCCCCTTAGGAAGAATACTGCTTTTGCTGGGCACTAGAAAAATTTTGTGTTACATGTGGTTAAAGTGCACCAAGGCGCAATTTGAAAGATGTTGCACGACAAGGTCAGTGCGCCAAGGGATTTAGCGTGGCGCGGATCTGAAGATTCACATAACATCTAATGTTGATGTTTTGTGAATTTGCGCCTACACCTATCAAAAACTGCTAAGTGTTATTTCAGTTACTGGCATGGGAATGGTTATGTTACATAGGTTTAAAGTGCACCACAGTGAACAATTTTGGGAGGTGTAACAAAATGATAAATCGCGCCAATGGTTTTATCAATTAACAGTTTGGCCAAGTTTTGCTTTTCATTGATTTCTCTTTCACTTTGGTTTTGGATTTCATTAAGATGGAGAAAGAGGATTTGTTTTAGCAAGCAAAAATCAGATGGGTTCTTTGAGTTTCTTCAGAGGCAGGAGCCTTCCAGATTTGTAGATCTGGAAGGAGGGGTAAAAGGGCTTCAGCTGGCTTGGAGATTTTGTTAGGTGCTATTTCTTTTTAGATTTTTCTCTTTTACACCAACCCTAATACCTAATCACAACAAAAAAAAAACAACACAGGAGAGGAGCCACTTACCCAGATTTATAAAAGATGAAGAATGACGTTGGGGTCCACAAGCTCGAAAAATGGCACGCGGGGGTGACAAGGATGGCTGACAGGCATAGACAAAAACACTTTTCACAATTTTCAATTCATGAAAATGACAGGTGTTCGGGTGCCTATTTATAGGAAAAATGGCATTTATTACATCACCAACTTCTTTTGGCATGACTTTTAGAGCCTCGACACAATGACAAAAAGTGTGCCTTAGCACAAATTATTGACATGTCAACATGACATTTCTAGCTGCCTTAGGTGCATATTTTGGATGTTAACATGAAATTTCCAGCACCAAAGGGTTTTTAAAAGGGGCACAAATTTCATGATGTCAACATGCAAATGTTGTACACCCTAGTTTCAAAATGTGCACATTTGGGATGTGTTGACACACAAAAAACTGTGCCGAAGGAAGAAGCTGAAAAAAGCTAAGTCTATGAAAAACTTGATTTTTTTGAAAGGGAGTTTTGGGCCATTTTGAACGTTATCAAACTTCCTTTGGGGACAAAATAGAATTTTTGGTATGGTTACCTACAAATTACCCTTTTCAATTTTGTAGGATAACACAACCTTAAGAAAGGATAAACCTAGGAGAATATGGCTAGGCATAAACTTGAACAGAGAATAAACTCAGTCATATGTCCAATTGCTAAAAAAAGTACCAGTACTCCTTGGCTTGGTCATATTCATAATTGAAAGCATATAGGGAGGACCTTTTTCAACATAAAATACCCCTGGAAACTAATACCAAGCCATTCAGGAAAAGACAGAGACCAATTAATCCCCTCCTTTCCTAAAAAGTGCAAGAAGAAATTGAAAAAGTTAAGGGATGGAGGAATTATACAACCTACAAAAGTACTCCTCATGGGTTGCAAACCCGGTACCTTTTAGAAAAAAGAATGGGGACATAAGGTTGTGTGTGTACTTTAGAAACTTAAATAAGGCATCAATCAAGGATAACATGTTGTAGTTAGTTACAAGTTCCTAATTTTTTATCTACTTTGGATGGTTTTTTTTGGGTATAACCAGGTAGTTGTGAAGTAATCCGAAAGAATCAAAACTTCTTTCACTACACCATGGGGTACTTATATGTATGTAAGAGATGTTGTTTGTCCCTGATGAATGTTGGAGCTAGTTTTCAAAGAGCAATGGATGTAGCATTCTCAAGATATATAAAATGACTTCATTATTGTGTATCAGGATGATGTGACAGTTTTTTCTAGGAAGAAAAGTGACCACCTGCAACATTTAGAAAAGATGTTGATAAGATGTAGGGGAATATGGTAATCTCACTAAACCCTAAAAAATGTAATTTTGGGGTTCAAAAGGCAAAGTTGCTTGGACACATTATGTCAAAATAAGGAGACATGATCGATCCTGAGAGAGTGGAAGCAATTAAAAAAGTTTCCTATTCCAAGAACCAAAAAGGGAATTCAATCCTTTTTTGGGCAGATAAATTTTATTCGGAGGTTCATTTCCAACATTAATGAATTCACTATCCTAATCACTAATATGTTGAATAAGGATCAAAGTATCAAATGGGAAAAAGCATCTATTCAAGCCATTACTATGATTAAGGAATCATTGAAGAATGCCTCTATTTTAATAACTCTCGATTATAAGAAGGATTTCCAAATGTTTTTGCTTTTCTTCCGAGAATACCATTGCATTTTTTCCTATTACAAAAGGATGATGAAGGAGCTGAAAGGCCAATTTTATTTCTTTAGTAAAAACACTATAGGGGGTAGAACTAAAGTATACTATCATGGAGAAATAGGCTTTTTCTTTGGTTAGAGCCACAAAAAATCTTCAGGCCCTATGTTTTGATTTCTAAAGTCATTGCTTATGTTCCCCATGCCATGGTTAAGGATATCCTATCAGAGATGAAAATTTCAAGAAAAATATGCCAATGGGTAAATAAGTTACAAGAATATGACATGGATATCCAAACTATAAAATTGGTTAGAGGTTTGGGCCCGGTAAAGCTTATGGTAGAGAGCAACCTACAAATAGTTGAGGTAAATGAATTTTAAGAAGAAAGGTTGAATATCCTTGAAAATTTGATAAATTCTGAATGGTACAAGGATATTATTTATTATCTCAAACATCTACAGTGCCCTGAGTATTTAAGTAAGAATAAAAAAAGAGAACTTAAGTTATCCTCGTAGGAAATACATCATCACTGATTATGGGTTATCATGGAAGAACCCTGAGGGAGTTCTTTTGGGATGTATCACTGAAGATGAAGCCCCAAAAAAAATTGATGATTTCCATGGAGGAGTTTTTGGGGGGAATTTTTTAGGAAGAGTCACATCTCATAAAATATTAAGGGTTGGTTAGTGGTGGCCAACTCTTTTTAAAGACACAACTCTGCTGGTAAGAAAGTGTGAGAGTTGTCAGTATTTTCTAGGAAGATTGAAAGCTTCAGGCTCCCTCCCTTTGTAGCCTAAATCAACTGAAGCCCCGTTTTAAGTAGTGGGTAATGGAATTCATTCGTGAGATTTTAGATTCTTCAAGTACAGGCCACAATTAGATATTAGTGGCTACTGATTACCTCACCAAGTGGGTGGAGGAAATCCCCACCAAGAAAGTAACTCACCAAATTGTCATGGACTTCATTTTAAATCATATAATTTGAAGGTTTGGAGTACCTGCTAAGATAGTTACTGACAATGCTATGAGGTTTTGAGCTAAACCTTTGATAACCACGTGTCATGAATATGGGATTAATTTAGCATATCCTTCCAATTACAATCCCCAACACAATGGACAAACAAAATCAAGTAATAAGAATATTTTGAAGATAATTAGGAGAACCTTGGAGTTAAACAAATGAAATTAGGGTGAGCAATTAAATTTTTTCTATTTTAATTGATAGAATCACTGTTAAAAGAGCTACTGGAAAAATCCCGTTTGACTTGGTATATTGAACTCAAGCCCTACTTCCCCTACATATGCAATTATTTTCCTACCAATTTATCCAAGAATTAGAGGACCAGGAGGTCAATTCCTATGATGCTTGTATAAATCAAATTGTGGAGTTGGATGAGAAGAGAAGAGAATCCCACCAAATACATGTGAAGTTCAGGGAGAAATTAAAGAATCCATGTTATAAAAAGGTGAATCTGAGAGATTTAAGTGTGGGAGATCTAGTGCTACTATGGGATAATAGACATGAGGATAAGGTAGAGCATGGAAATTTTGATGCATTATGGGTGGGTCCTTATTCTATTGACCTTCTTATTGGAGAGCACACCTTTTTCCTAAAATAATTAGATGGGCAATTGCTTGAGTTTACTTTTAATGGTGGGAACTTGAGTAATTTCCTTTATTGATTTCTCATAATCAAGAAGCACACCATTGTATAATGTATAGTCTTTTGGTTTTGTTTTGATTTCGTGTTTTTCTGTTTTGGTTCATCCTGGTCCCCGGTGAGCATTTTTTGTTGGTTTCTCAGTTCATCTTGGGGGATTTGGTTATTATATTTTGGCTCTCCAAGCTTCTTCTTTGACTTTTTTGCCCAATGAATTTTTGGCACATGGTCTATTGTTGTTTTGGCACTCGCAGGGAGTGCCCATCCCTGATTCAGAGCCGATGTTGGTGCTCAATTTAATCTCACCCTGTTCATTCAAAAATGTCACATTCTGTATGGTTTTAAAGTTTTTTGTCTCCCTGTATGGATTCGTGAAATATTTTTCTCTCATTTGGTTTCCATGATCAGTCCTTTCCTTTGGTCAACGATCACATTGAGTCCATATATTATTTTTCGTTCCTTTGTCTATGAAAAAGAATTTGTAATTTGGGCGTAAATTTGGTTTTTTCCCCTTCATTATGTTTTTTCCGCATTCATGTTTTGCCTGTCAAATTTTTTGTCCCAACATCTATGGAAACATGGTACTTTCTGATTAGATGTGGCCCGAAGGGTCTTTTTTGGTGAAATTTCCACTTTTGTCACATTTGTAAACAATATCAAATTGGCCCCGCAGCCCTGATAGCATCTAATTGGTTATTCAGAAAATATTAAGCGGAAGGGAAAAATTTTTACTTTGACCCCGAAGATGGACACGTGGAAGTTTTTCAAGTTATAAGTGGGAGGGTGGGTCAGCGGAACATTTTGAATTTTTTTTTCCTCTTTGTACAAGGGAACAAAGTTATGAAATAACCCGCAACTCCGCTGGGATGCACATTAAAATTTACTAGCGGGGAGGGTGGTCACCAGGGAATTTTTAAACTCTAAGGCCAACTTCAACTCAAAGTTTGTCCACATGGAGGGCCGACGCTCATCTAAGGATCTACCTCTAGGTCGTACCTTTGCAGTTGTCCCAAAGAGACACGTGGAGGCTTCCACTGGCTCTTGTCTATACTTCAACTTTCCAAGAAAATTTCTAAGGCATGGGACATGTGGAGGGCCCATGCCTATTTGGGGACCTACCCCTGTACTTTACTTTTAAAAGAGAGCCGAAGGGACACTTAGAGGTTTCCGTTTGATCCTACTCATACTTAGACTTTTCAATGGCTGAAGAAAGTTTCTCAGAACCTAGGCACATGGTGCCTTCCACTGGTCCCTAAATGTTTTCAATGAATTTACCAGGTTGAGACACGTGGTGAGGCCGTGCTTGTTTAGGGTCTCCGATTTTGGACATAATATCGAAAGTGTGCCAAAGAGACACACGGAAGCTTCTGCTAGATCCTTTTTATACTAAGACTTTTTTAAAGGCCAAAATGTAATTTTATTGGGCCCAAGGCACGTGGAGAGCCTGCGCTCATCTGAGGTCTTGCCTCTATACTTAATCTTTGAAGTTGCACCAAATGAACATGTGAAAGCTTCTAATGGTTACTCTTTGCACTTGGCTAACTCAGACTCGTAGTGCAGGTAATGTGGGATAATCCATGCATGGAAACTCATTTCTGAGAGGCATGAATGTAGGCATCCATGCGAGGGCACTCATTTCTCAAAGTGTATTCTGAAGGGTGAAGAGGATTTCTTGTCAAACCTAGCTATAAATCTGAAAAAATGATAGGAAAGGGGGATTTATCGAACAATAGAATAAAATAATTATTAGAAGAAATATCAAAAAGTTGGGGGCATGTTATTCCAGTTATGGTTGAGGGACTGAGAAATGTGATCAGTTCATGATTTTTCCACCTGGAAGGATTGGGTGTAAATTTTTTTAAACGTCACTTTTTGAGACAAATTGGTAGCAAGAAAAGGATGCCTCAAATAGTCTTCTTTTTGGGGGGAAAATTTGGGATGAGTGATAGAGTGAATTGTATAAATGCAATGAGGATACTCTTGCAAAAGGTCAGGGGTTGAATTCTTCCGAGAGAATTTGAGAAATCCCATCTTCACGAGAGGACCATCTTAGAAACCTATTAATCTCTTGTGTTTTAGATATGATCGTGTCAAGATGGTTGCAAGTGTACAACCATTGACAAGATCTAAGATTGTTCAAGAAACTTTCACCAGTGGATAAATCTAATAGATCTCAAATTAATTTGTGTTGATCTTTGGAAAAATTGTGTCTGCTCTTATTTCAAAATGTTTTCAAATGGTTTTGATGTTTCTCGTTGAAATCTTGTGTTTAAATTCCTCTGAATCACACAAGATCTCATCCCTGTGATAGTTTAGTGGCATTTTTTATTTCATTACGAGAAGATCCTTCATCATGTAATGAGATAAAACAATTTAAAATCACTTTACTGTCATTTTGTTGATAAATATTATCTATAAGCCTTTGAGTGTATCTTAGGCATGAGGAACCAGGGGACTTAATTTTTTTAATTGAGTCTTTAGCTTGAGCCTTCGTGTTGAATTCTCAAATATTGTGTGAAACCATGTAGATCTTGGGATCCATTGATGCACACCTTCTGGTTGAAGGAATAGTTTGGCTATTCGGAGGCATTCTGTCTATTAGTCTTCCAATTGTTGTAAAGGTTATCAATGATCTGGTGAAATCAATTTCATCTTTATTAATCCACCAAAATTTTCAAATAACCATCAATCCTACCCGAAGCACCCCTGTTTGTGTTGGGTACTAACAAATGAAACAAATTTTACTCCAAAAATATACAGAAGCAAGCATGTTTTAAGTGTCTTTAGTAACCCAAACTTTTCTCAAAAAATATCCCTATCCTTTAGAAGTGATAACTCATGAGAGTTAAATTGTGGCATATTGATAATATTTTATCAAGGTTCCCCTGTAAATTGTGAAAATAAAGATATCTTCATGTCCTTCACTGATAGATGTTACAAAGCGGGACCTCTCACCCTAGTTGAAAGGCACGACCTAAAGAAGTGAGGATAAATGAAATTCACTTATATGGTGCTATCCATTTCTCCACCACCCGAGTGATAAAGAGCTAGTTGAATCCCTTCCCCGGCTACCAAATGACTTATGATTCATCTGTGTCTGAGTATCTTGTTAATTTTGTGATGTTGATCGGCTTCCATGGAGAATCAATTTGGATACCAACAAGCTATACCATTGGAGGTGATTACAGAGATACATAGCTCAGTTTTTTTCATGATGTTTAGAGTGTTAGAAGGTTAAGGCCAAGCATCACTACCAAACTGGCCTTATCTTTCCTCACGGGGATACCATAATGGAAATGAGACACCATTTCCATGTATTTCATAGTTGGGTTACCGACATCAAGATACCACTACGACGCCATTATGATCACAGTGGATAAATTGATGAAATTGGCTCATTTTCTCTGGTGAACACCACCTACATAGCTAGTGTAGCAGAACAAGTATACCTTGATGAGATTGTTAGACTGAATGAGATCCAATGGAAGATAATTTGTGACCATAATACCTTGTACACTTCTCACTTTTGGAAAACCATACAACATGCTCTTGGGATTAATATCAACATCAATACAACTTATCTCCTTGAGATAGATTGATAGATAGAGTGGGTGAATCAGATCTTCGAGGACATACTTAGGATGTACCTCATGGACCATCAGTTGAGGTGATATAAGTAATTTATATTTGGTGAATTTTTCCAAAAATAACGGTTTTCAGAGTTTGATAGGCATGGATCCTCTTTAGTCACTATATGGCAAGGGACTGCAGGACACTGCTGAGTTGGGACAGATTTGCAGGACAAGGTTTCTCTTGGGTCAGATTTACTACAAAGATACTGTTAATGTAAATCAGCAGCACCCCTAGATGTTGTCTCAAATTTCTAGTTTGATAATAGACATCTAGTGTGATTGCACACCATTGAATATTTTCCACAAGTGTGGGACTTGCAGAATTGGGAAAAAGAATCTCTAGATTAGAGGTTGGTTCCTCAACCTCCTCTGATCAGATTGTATGCATTGAACATTATATAGTTTTTAATACTAGATCGCTACTCTAAATTCCAAGGAGACAGAGATAAAGGATGCAAAAGAAATAAAAACTAAGACTAACAGGGTGACACACCAAAGGAGTGGTTAACATTCACTTCTACAAATTGACATAGATTAAAGAAATGCAAAAAAACATCATGCACAAATTGCTAAAATGTAATGGAAGATTAGAATGATGAAAACAACACAAGAAAATAATTGAAACTCATTCACAGAGCTTGCATTGTCATTTCCAATTTTAAAATATCATGCATTACAACAAAAAAGAGGCAAAAAACATGTTGCAGTCCTAAAAGAGGTGTGATATTTCCACAAAATCAATTTATAGGGTAAAGGAGGGGGTCTGCAAAACATAAAAAATGTCCAACCCTTACAAATTAGCCAAATTTGGCTTTTTAAGAATGAAAATCCGAGATAGGAGAGAGAAACATGGGAAAACGGAAAGGAAACATCCAACCACCAACCAAATTCATCAAAACAACATGAGTACCCTTACAAATTCCATTCCCCAAGATTTTTTGACTATGTTGGAGGAGAATTGGAAGCCATACTTCATTTAAAAAAGGTGGTTGAAACATCGGTTCTACTCTTCTCCCCATGCCAAAGGTGTTTTTGTTATTTTTCTCTCAGAAAACTTCACCAAAAAACAAAATTAAATATTTCATCATATAGAGAATTTCAATAGATTTCCAATGACACTAAAATTGAGGAAAACCAAGCTCTGGATACTAAGTTATGCCCCTTTGAATATTAGGGAAAACTAGGGTAAAAAAATGGGTCAGCGGACTGAAAACCCAAAATTTTTACCTCTTTTTTGAATTTGGGAAAATTTCCCAAAAATAGTTCCGCCCCATGCTACTCTGATGCCACGTGGCACTTTCCAATTGGTCCATGGGATTCATAAGATCTTTTTACAACCTTTTTTGAACTTTGGAAAATTTTCCAAAAATTCTTTGTCGATCTGTCGCCCCGATGCCAAGTGTTATCCTCTTATTTCACTGGCGGGCCTTCGCTTCCAATTTTTCCACCATCATCGATCACTGCCTCAAACAGGACACATGGCATGTTTCTATTGACATGGGCCTAAACTCAAAAAATTTCCTTTCTCGTTGCCCCCCTTAGACTTTTTTGCTAGCCACATGGACACGTGGCATGTTATGATTAGCTCGGGCCATCGGGGGAAAATTTTATCTGCGGCCTTTTGCCATACTTTGGTGAAATGGAAAAAATTCCTCCCATGCCTCTACCTCCCATCACTCTGTGGACATGTGGCATCTTTTTATTAGTTGGTGGGCCTTCAGAGAAAAAATGTTTCTTTTGTGTGCCCCACTGAGAACTTGAAATTTTTCTAACTTTTCCGCACACGCCTCTGACCTCCGACTGCCCCATGGACACGTGGCCTCTTCCCATTAGCTAGTGGGCCTTCAGGCCAAAAAATTTTATTTGTGTGCCCCACCATTCCTTGGTAAAAAATTTATAACTCACCCCTGCTAACCCGTCCATTCCACTGCCATGTGGCGTATTTTTGATTGGTGTGAGGACCTTTCTAGGGAAAATTTCCCTGAAAAAACTTTGTCGAGCCATAACGTGTAAAATACAAGAAGTTAGAGGGAAAAATTTACCTTTTCTGGAAAGCTGAGAATATTCTCTATCTGATGAAGCCATTTCTAGAAGAATTTTAAATGCTCTGAAAAAGTGAAAATTTTGACTGAAGCATAAGGAAGGAACAAATGAAAGAGATTTAGCCAAAAATGAGCAAGGGACTTATTTTTTATAACAATTTTGGTGACTCATGAGGGGTCATCTACCTACTGGATGAAGTTACCAGTTGCCTGAAATAATAAATTGG
Organism: Taxus chinensis; assembly: GCA_019776745.2. Taxonomy (NCBI): domain Eukaryota; kingdom Viridiplantae; phylum Streptophyta; class Pinopsida; order Cupressales; family Taxaceae; genus Taxus; species Taxus chinensis. Next base: position 821,409,776 of record CM034147.1, read on the forward strand.
GCATGGAGTCATCAAATTAACTACTTGGTACTCCCAACTCATTAGAAAAAATGCTAGAAGGAAGATTGTGGAGAGTAGAACATCACTTCATCTGGAACATGGCCTGCAAAAATGCATCACCTAGGACCAGCAAGCTTGTTTCTAAATCACTTAAGGAAATGTAAAACTAAGCTACAATAGAACAATGTGCACAAGCACTTGGAGGAATTAAAATCTAAGCTAATATGTACAAGGTGGAGAGTTTCCCTTCTAGTAGCAATGCCTTAGAGGGATTCCATTAACATAGAATATGTAGTTCTTCACCATTTAATGTAGAAAATTAGAAGGCATTGTTGTTATTACACTTTGTGACCATGTAGGGGCCACTCCAAATGGCATCAAAACTTCCATTGCCTTCTAGGTTTTTCTCGGTCTACATCCCATTTCAATACTAGATCTCCAACTTGGAATATTTCTAGCCTTAGCTTTCCTATCAAAGGTTCTCTTGATCAAGGCTTGGTTCTTCTCCATTGCTCAGGATGCATGCTCTCTCATTTCTTGGAGCTCCATCAATTCTACATATCTAACTTCCATGAGTTTCAAACTCCAACAACTCCAATTGCTTCATGCGTTCCAATGTTGGCAACTCAAGTGAGATGGGCCAAAATTTCCTCTCTTTCATAAACAAGTCTGAATGGAGAGTTACATGTGGATCTCTTGGAAGTTATCCTATCAGCCCACAAGGTTGATTTTTAATTTAGTATGCCAAGTCCTTTGATTTTCATCAAGAGTCCTTAATAAATTTCTTGTTGGTAGACTGAGCTTGGCCATTACCTTGAGGGTAATATTTTGATGAAGTGCTCAGATAAATCCCACTTTTAACAGCCCATTCAGTTACCTTTGATCCAATGAATGCCAAATCATTATCTGATATTATAGTGGCATGTATACCAAATATGGTTACTATCCCCTCATAGAAGTCTAGAATGCTAGATTCATTTGCCTCTTTTGAGTGCCACCGCCTCAATCCATTTACTGAAATAATATGTTTTCTGTTAGAATCCACTTATGTCCTTGGCTTGAGTTTGGGTTAATGAATCCAATGAAGTCCAAACCCCATTGCATGAATGGCTGGTCAATTAAAATTGGGGTGCAATGGAATGGCTGCTAATCTTTCTTTGCCTATGAAGAATTCACAATTTTTGCACCTCTTGATCCATGCATAATAGTCACTGAACACCTTGGGCCAATAATATCCATCCTTTTATAATCTTAAGGGCTATCACTCTTGGAGAAAAATGACACCCAGCTGATCCACCATGGAACTCTTCTAGCATTCTATTAATTTAGTTTTTCCCAATGCATCTCAGCAGCACTCCATGTACATCCTTCTTGAACAAGACACCATAAACAAGTGCATATGGGACATCCTGCAATCTAAAGTGTCTTCTCTTGGTTTTTTTCATATCTAGAGGGCATAGGGCCTGTTAATAGGAAGTCCATTATGTCTTGGGGTTCAGGAAGGAGTGAGGACACCATCATTTTCCTCTTGAATGATTTTTAATTCTTGGTACAGTCTTGCAATGCACGGAAAATCAACATCCCTCTCAGTGCTTGCTTCCATTGATTTTCTCAAGACCAACTGCTCACATAATCTCTTTCCTTGGACCGGCTTGGTGAATTTTATCTCAACGTCATACTCCATGACATGAGTAATCCACCCTGCACATTTTTCATTTAGGTTTTTGTTGAGGAGGAAGTCCTTAACTCCCATATGAGAAACCAACAGTTGAACCTTGTTGTTTGAAACTTGATGCTTAAATTTATTCAAGCTCCTAATCACTACAAGAACATGCTTCTCAATGAAATAATACCTCACCTCATAGTCCTCCAGGATTTGGCTAAAGAAGGCAATTGGCTGCTCTTGCATTTTTTTTTGTTCAGCTATACTAAAATTGTAGAAATTGTATCATCACCTCAAAATGCATAAAGGATAAAAATCCTTAGAGAAATTTGGGTTAATAAGAGTTGAAGCTTGTGAGATTGCCTCTTTGATTGCCTCAAAACTTTTCTTACCTTCAGCTGTCCATTTGAAAGCCATGCTTTTCTTCAACATCATAGTTATTGGCTTGACAAGGGATGTAAAATATGGAACAAACCTCCAAACAAAAATTGATTCTTCCCAAGAAACTTTGAAGGGCCTTCTTGTGACTTGGTAATGGCAATGCCCTTATTACTTCAACCCTCTTTGGATGAACTTCCAACCCTTCTTTGGAAACAATGTGGCCTAGAATCTTTTCCTTTATGAGCCTAGAAAAATACATTTTTTTGGGATTCAAGGATACCCCAAATCTTATACATCTTTGGAACACTTGTTTCAAATGAAAGAGATGATCTATTGTACTTTTAGAAAATACAATCAATATCATCTAAGTATATCAACACTATCTTGTTGATCAATCCCTGTGAATTCCATATCCATTACCCTTTGGAATGTAGCTCTAGCGTTGGAATGTCCAAATGGAATTTTTTCTATATGCATAAGTCCCCCATTTGGTGGTGAAGGTTGTTTTGAACTGATCATCTTCCTTTACCATGATTTGATTATACCCTGAATAACCATCTAGCAATGAAAAACCTCTCAGATCGAGCAATAACTTGCAAAATCTTCTCCATAGAAGGAAGTGCGTAATGATCCTTTAGGGATGATCTATTCAACTCTTTGAAGTCTACACACAATCTGATTTCTCTACTCTTCTTTCTAACTGGATTGAAGTTTACTACCCACCTTGAATGTTTGATGTGAAATATGATACTTGCCTCTATTAAACTTATTAAATTCTTTCTTCATGAGAGGCTCCATGTCTGTATTGACTGGCCTTTGTTTTTTCCTGATGTGTTTAGAATCTTATATCCAATTCAATTGTATGATGAGATAGCTTTGGATTGAAACCTCTCAAGTCTTTATAGCTCCAAGAAAAATACTTTTGGGAACTCTTGGAAAAGTTGCATGAACTCATATCTTTCTTGCTCGGTTTCCACTTTACCAACTTGAAGTGATTTGCCTTCTCCAACTGAGATGGGCATTGAATATTCTCCCTTGACTTGGATATTTTTGATTTCTCCTTGCTAAATTGATCATTTAGGATTAAAGATGGACTCCAAAGTTACAAGTCCCTTTGGCAGTTTTTTGGTTCTCAGTTGTACCACTTGATCACCATACTGTTTGTTCTAATTTTTTCCTGATTTTTGGTTGAGAACTTGGCTTCTTCTTGCAAGAAAATTGACGATTTTGTTGGTCACTCTCAAAGCCTTGCCAACTTACATTATTGTCTGGCACTGATGACCTTACAATCTGTTGGTCGTCAAATAGGACTTTTAAGAAGAGCAACAGTCAGGGGACAAGAAGTCCCTCTTCCTTAATGGGAGAGGTTCCCTTATTCAGAAACGAACCTATTTACAAATGTACAAGACATGATTTGTTGGTTAAACTTGGATATTACGAAAGTGTTTTCTATGAAGATCAACAATTACAAAAGGACTGAGGAAATGAGAGTACGGGAAAGAGCAGAAGGGCAACATGCAGAATTATAGATATCAGAGTAATTCTTTATGTATGCGAAAGTCATACTGAATTGAAACAAGATCATTTGCATTGGATAAATAAGATGGAATTCAAAGACACAAAGTTCTGTAAATAACATCTTCTAGAACAAAAAGTTTCTTAACATAACACAGACTCATTAATCAAGGACCCAAAGTTGCTTCTTGGTTATACAAGATGACCGTGCTTGCAAAGTCGAAGAGTATGCAATCGGCAAGACTAATGAACTTGAGACAAATGATCTTCACAAAGAAAATAAATGAAAGCTTAGGATTAATAGAGATCAGATAGACAAAGAATGGAAAGTCCTTCTGTATTGATTTCTTTATGATCTATTTACACTTTCAGAAAATATACCAAATTCTTCCTCCTTTTAGAATGGCATAAAGAAGGCCATTATATAGCTTACAAATCAGTTACCCTTCATAACCGCTTCTTTAACCAAGAACAGTTAAGGACCGCCAATTGCAATACCTTAACTTCTTACGAAGGAAAACGGAAAAAGAATGGGGAAGAAGACAGGTGGCCAGTCACTAAGAGGGACCCACCGACTTCAGAATCCACTGCTTGAGTTTCCTTAACGCCTCAGCTATGTCTCCTGCCATGAGGGACTGACGTGTTGGCCATTGACTGAGTCCAGAATCCTAGACATTTCTCCATCTCTTATATCAAAGCTTCATATTCAGCAATGTTGTTAGAACATGCAAACTGAAATCTAAAAGTTGAATAATACTTAATTCCTTGAGGTGAAACAAGCATAGGTCCCTCTCCTGCACCTTGTTTACGCGCAGGTTTTCTTGATCCATCAATGTAAGAATTGCAAAGGTGGCTTGCTCGTTACATAGCCGTTGAGGAGAGAGAAGGGTGATCAATGAGCATTTAATGCATACCCACCAATTTGAATAAGCAGGATATTCGGGTAGAGCGGCAAAAACTGGTACGAATGACACTTGGTTCACTTGGGACATGTGAGACGCAAATGCACGAAACACGTGGCTCGGCCGATTCAGGTGAAATAGGGAGAATACGCACAAATGCATTTTGGGACATTTAGGACGAAAACGCGCGAAGTACGCGGTTCGGGTGTTTCAGCCGAAAATAGAAGAAAGGGCCCGTTTGAACTTGGGACATTTGGAACATGAAAGAGCGAAGTACGTGGTTCGGGGATTTCGGCCGATCGGGGAACATAGCACAATTTTGAACTTGGGACAGTTGGTACGAAAAGCTCCGATGGGCCCGAAAATGGAACAACTTCGGGGATTTCGGCCGATCCGGGAACAGAGCGTACTTTGGAACTTGGGACACGCGGGACAAAACTGTCCGACAGGCCCGAAATACATACAAAATGACCCAAAACTTCAGACTTTTCTCAATTTCACGACTTTGGTACATTAGAGAAAACACTTAAACTCAAAATTTTGAAATTTTTTGCTTTCATCAGAGCAGGGAATTTTGATTGGACAACAGCTGGCTCCTTCTGGGGATGACTTGGCATAAATTCAAGGAATGAGACAAGGCAAAAACTTAGACAAACTCAGGGAAGCAGACCAATACCTTATCCATTGGGCAACGGAGTCGAAAACAGACCAATACAAAGGGCAACACACAAAAACAAAAAGGAAAGAAAAGCAAAAACGCTGTACAGAATATACAAGGGACTCCCTAATCACCTAGGACTTGAACAACTTGAGATACTACCCACTATAAGGAAGTGGGAGAGAAGAACCATCCATGTAATTAAGATAAAAGGAATTCTCACCAGCAAAGTGTCTGATCTTGAAAGGTCCGAGCCATAGGGAATCAAACTTTCCATGGCTGCCATGAGGTTCATGTCTTTTGTCCCATAACAGCACGGTGTCTCCAACTTGGAAATCTCTAAACCTAGCTTTCTTGTCAAACAGGACCTTTACCTTCTGCTGGTGAACAGATATCCTATCAGCAACCATCAATCTGTCCTCATTCAGTTTGTGCAGGTACATAATTCTCTTGTCCAAAGCATCTCTGAAACTAGTATCTTCAATGGCCTTCATTAGGTGCAAGGCTGGCAGTTCCACTATCACTGGCAATTGAGCTTCTACTCCATATACCACTTGAAAAGGAGACATTCCAATAGCTCTCTTTGGTGTAATCATGTCTGCCTAAAGAGCATCATAGAGCTTCTTGTGCCAGTTTCGTTGAGACTCATTGACCAACTTCCTTGCGATAGTCACTAGATTTTTGTTAGTGGATTCTACTTGCCCATATCCCTGGGGGTAATAATCTGAAGAATGAGCCAGGGAGATGCCATACCCGTAGCAGAAATCCATTATCTCAGTTGAAGAGAAATTCGAAGCATTATCTGTTACAATCTTATTAGGTACACCATACCTTACCAAGATGTTCTCTTTAATGAAGATACACACCACTTCAAAAGTAGTACTCTTGACTGGAATAGCTTCCACCCATTTGGTGAAATAGTCAGTGGCAGTTAGCACATGAGTGTGACCAGCCCTAGAAGCAGGATTAAGTGTACCAATGAAGTCCAAACCCCACTGTTGAAATGGTTCCTCAATCACAACTGGCTTGAGAGGCAAAGAAGCCAGTTCCACCACCCCTTTGGATATGATTTTATATTGGAGGCCCAGCTGATCAACTATTTTCTTAGGCATTACAAAACTACTTTCCCTTGAATCAATCATACAATTGTGTACTAGTTTATCCCCAATGATCAATGAAACATAGAATGGAGGGGGATTCAAAACTTTACCTTGTTGTCCTCCATGATTCCCTTTAGGATGAGCAGCATTTGTGAGTACCTTCTCTTGCATATGAGCTTATTGATTTGAAGTTGACCAATTCTTCCTGGCACCTTGTAGTAAATCCCTTGTAGTAGTTCATTTGAGGCACTAGAGGATGAAGTAGAAGCTTCATTTGAAATCTAATTTCTAGGAGTGGGAATAGGAGCTAAATTAGGTGCTTGACTAGTACTTGAGATTTCCAAGTTTAGATACAAGGGCATGGGAGGTCTAGGAGCAAGTTTACCAGCTTGGATCTGTCATCACCAATCTGGCACTATGATAATTCTTCACCGGGAACTCCTCGTGCTATGCTTATTTACTAATGCACAACAATTAGTTTGGTGGATGTAATCTGGAAACAAAACAACAACATAACACAAGAATACCATCGACTATGATAAGAGGGAATGATGACAAATCTAAAATATCAACGTAAATTATAATATTAACATGAAACTGTTACAATCTCACCCATGAGGTACTTCAAGTGTTATTGACTTCACTTGCCTTTCACCAAGACTATGGGAGAAACTTTACAATTACACCTCTTAATGGCTTCTTCAACACACCTTTAAACTGATGGCTTCCTTCGCACACTTCCTACAATATTTCTCACTACTTCCTTCTATGCTAAATGAGGGGGGTGGCCTCTCTATTTATAGAACTTATAAGCTTATCCATCTTATCTCTAAGATAGGATAAGAAATCCACTCTGACGAATCATAGTCCATACCTTAACTCTTATCTGTACATGTAAGCTTATCTGTTGAGATAAGATAAACCTTATCATTTTACATGGGTTCCACATTTTTAGACTTTTTACAAATAAAATACACAAAATATATATGACCTCACTCCTTGTCTTTATTACCAATATAATATTTCTAATTCCTAATCATGTAGACCCTACTTCTCTAATTACCCAAACTTTGACATTTTAACATTACCAGACCATTTACGACAAATATTTACTTTTTACAACATTCCTATTGTACTTTGACTGTTACCATACTGACGGCGTCGTTATCTTCTATCAGACACTACTATTAATTATACTTAACAACATCATATTCCTAATACATACATTAATGAAATAGAAATTACGGAAGAAAATTTTAGTGTCGACAGATCAAACAATTCTCAGCCCCTAATGGAAATGTTATAAGCTGCAGGTATATTTGCACCTCCCATGGATTGGATTAACATAGAAATATTAGAATTTAAAGCTTTGAGATAGTATAAGAAAGCATCCTTAGCTATTGGCCTTACTGCCACTGGGATTCTATCCCATGTCATTTGAAATCTGAAATTGATTTTTGTCAACTACTCATTGGGAGCTCTCTTTATGGTTTGTTAGTTGTTCTAGTAGAGACAAATTATCTCCCTTTTCTCCAAACTACTCATGGAGAGCTATGCATAATTGATTCCAATTTTAGATAGAGCCTACCCCAAGGCTTCTAAACCATTACAAGGCTTTCCCTTTAAATGAAGAGATGCCAATAATTTGTCAATAATTTACATCTCAAAAATCGCATGGATTGCACAAACATTAGTGGTGTCTTTGAAAATGATCACCAAGAGTGGTATTATTTTCTCCAGTAAAGTATGGGATGTTCTTCAATGTTGTAATTGGAACTCGATTTTGTGCATTGAGAGCAAGTGGGCTGCTGCTAGTGAAGTTGACATATGGGGTTGTTTTTGTGCCATTTTGATTGGCCTCAGAACTCATTGTTGATTGAGTGAAAGGTCATACCAGGTGGAGGAGTTGATAGAGTTCTATTTGGTGGAGATAGAGACCTTTGAACTCTTCTTCCCCTCTATTTTCTTCATGGGGCTAACTGCAGATACTCAAAAAATCCTTCTTCTTTGGCCCTCAACCTTGTTTGGATCCTTCTCATGAATCTTCAGACTTGGACTACTGAAACCAGATGATTTTTCCTCTTTGGAGTCACCAGATGTGCAAATCAGGGCTCTTTTTTAAGCAAAAAACTTGTAACAAATGCAAATCAACTTTGTTGTAATTAAGATGAAGACCTATAAGGTCCCACCAGGCATGCCAAAACTATTAGTGCAAATCAGTAACACCCCTGGATGTTGTCTCAGATTTTTTAGTTTGATAATAGACATCCAGTGTGATTGCACAACATTGAATCTTTCTCCCCAAGTGTGGGACTTGCAGAATTGGGAAAATAATCTCCGGATTAGAGGTTGGTTCCTCAAATCCTCTGATTAGATGTATGCTTGAAAAAATGCAGAGGTTTAATACTAGATCCTACTCTAAATTCCAAGGAGACAGAGATAAAGGATGCAAAAAGAAATAAAACTAAGACTAATAGGGTGATACACCAAAGGATGTGGTGAACATTAACTTCTGAAAATTGAAACAGATTATATAAATGCAAAAAACATCATGAAAAAATTTTCTAAAATTGTAATAGAAGAATCATAATGAAGCAAACAACACAAGAAAAAGATTAAAACTCATTCACAAAGCTTGCATTGTCATTCCTAGTTTTAAAATATCATGCATTATAACAACAAAGAGGTAGAAAACATGTTGCAGTCATAAAAGAGGTCTGATATTTCCATAAAATCAATTTCTAGGGTAAAGGAGGGGGTCATAAAAACATAAAAATGTTCCAACCCTTACAAATGAGCCAAATTTGGCTTTTTAACAATGAAAACCCGAGCTAAGAGAGAGAATCATGGGAAAACAAAAAGGAAACATCCAACCACCAACCAAATTCATTAAAACAGCATGGGTACCCTTAAAATTATATTCCCCAATATTTTTGACCATACTGGAGGAGAATGGAAGCCATACTTCATTTTAAAATGGTGGTTGAAATGTTAGTTCTACTCTTTTCCCCATGCCAGAGGCGTTTTCCATTTTTCTCTCACCAAACATTCAACAAAAATAAAAATAAAAAATAATTCATCATGTAGATAATTTCAATACATTTTCAATGACACCAAAATCAAAGGAAAATTGAGCTCTGGATCAAAATTTATGCCCCTCTAAAAGATTTAGGGAAAAACAGGACAAAAAAATGGTGTCAGTGGTCCGAAAACCCAAAATTTTCCCTCTATTTTTGAATTTGGGAAAATTTTCCCCAAAAGGTTCCCACCCCCCAACTCCGATGCCATGTGGCACTTTCCAATTAGTCTATGGGCTTCATAAGATACTTTTTACGCCTTTTTTGAACTTTGGAAAATTTTCCAAAAAATTTCCTCCGCCCCACTGCCATGTGTCATCCTCTTATTTGCTGGTGGGCCTTCGCTTCCAAAGTTTCCACCATCGCTGATCACTACCCCAAATAGGAAACATTGACATATTTCTATTGGCATGGGCCGGAACTCCAAAATTTCCTTTTTTCCTGCCCCCTTTAGGATTTTTTTGCCAGCCACATTGGACACATGGCACGTTCTAATTGGTTCGGCCCATCGGGTCTGGAGTTTATCTGCGCCTTTTGCCATACTTTGGCGAAATGAAAAAATTCCTCCCATGCCTCCATCTCCCGCCACTCCATTGACATGTGGCATATTTTTATTGGCTGGCGGGCCTTCGGGCCAAAATGTTTCTTTTGTGCGCCCCGCTGAGAACTTGAAAAGTTTCTAACTTTCCCCCCATGCCTCCGACCTCCGATAGCCCCATGGACATATGGCCTCCTCCCGTTGGCTGGCGGATCTTTGGGTCAAAATTTTTCCTTTGCAGTGCCCTTCCATTCCTTGGTAAAAATTCATAACTCACCCCCACTAACCCGCCATTCCACCCCCACGTGGCACAGTTTTGATTGGTCCGCGGACCTTCCTAGGTAAAATTTCCCTCAAAAACTCTGTCGAGCCATAACTTGCAAAATACAAGGAGTTAGAGGGAACACTTTTCCTTTCTGGAATGCTGAGAATATTTTCTATCTGATGAAGCCATTTCTAGAAAATTTGGAGAGCCTAAAAAAGTGAAAAATTTGACTGGGGCACAAGAAAGGAAGGAATGAAAGAGAGTTAGCCAAAAATGAGCAAGGGACTTACTTTTGATAACAGATACATAGCAGCAGGTTGTTATGATCCGATAGAGATTACAGGAGTATCAGGACAGAAAGAAAAAATATGTGTATCAGCAGAGGATGGATCATAGTTTTGATGTGGGCATGAAGGTATTTATTCTTGTCAGGCCTCATAAGAGCCCTATTCATTACGAAAAAGGTTTTAGGCTTGTTGCTAGATTTGTGGGTCCCTTTAAGATTTTGGAGCGTATCGGTCCTTTGGCCTATCATATAGCATTGTCACCCATATCATCTCACATCCATAATGTATTTCATATTTTTTTTACTTATGAGGTACATTACATACCCTTCTCATGTATTATATTGAACCTCATTGCAGGTGCAGGATCAGGGACAGGTGATGGTGGAGCCCATCTGTATTTTAATGTGCAGGAACCTGGGCCTTTGAGGTAGAGAGATCGATCAAGTTTCATATTTAGTGGGATCGATACAATGAGACACAATCTATGTTTGAGGATGCCATACCTCTGAGAGCACATTTTCCACATTGTGTTTCAGTTATTTCATAGAGGAAGTTAAGTCTAAGGGAAGGGGGATTTAGTGCACACTCTTCGACAACTATATGATCATTATTCTACTCAGTATAGATTATATTTATGAAATTTTATATCACATTTTTAGATATTAACAGATGGACATTGTTATTTTTTTTTAGTTAATTAATAGACAATATGCATGTTAGACTTATGACATGATTTGCATGGTGGATTATGTGCATGTTTAGATATATCAAATTATTGATTTCAACCTTATAGTATACTGATGCATTTAATTCGATAGTTATATGATGTTAGATGATGTATTTGATGTCATTATCTTATTGCTAGTGTGATAAATTAATGAAATTGAAATAATTGAAATTGTGGACAATTGAAAACTACTTATTTTGAAATATATGGTTTAGTTATGATAATTGATATATATGTTACATGCATGTATTTTTACTATTTCAATGTCATTAATATGGCCATGAGGCTAGAAATTTGTTTTCTTAAAATTTTGCAGGTTTTTACAACACAATAAACAAAAGGGGAATAGGAGACCAATAGTGAAAGAATATGGATTATTGGCAACAGGTCACCATGGCAACATCTGTATCGTTTGTTTTGTATTGTTGTTGTTTGTTTCGAGGTCCACATTTTGTGGGGGGGTGATCTCAAATGTAACCTTGGGGTAAGTTGTGAATTGTCTTGTTGAATTTATTTAATTGTGTGTTATTGTATTTTATTAGTATGTGGAGTCACTTTTTTAAAATTTTGTTTAGCACCCCTCTTAAGTTATTTTTTTTGAAAAAAGTGTTTAACTAATGCTAATTAGGATGTAAAAAAAGGTCAGAAATAAATATGAGTTGGTATCCTTAATGTGTGTTCGTTTTGAATGATTTCATATTGTTTTGGGGTAGTGTGTACTCAATCTTCCTTGTGAAATTCGGATTTTTACCTTTTAGGCTATTTTTGAGACTTATGGGACACACTAAGCTTGTCCCACACCTCTTATAGCCACCCACCCACTTGGCCTATGATGTGAGTGACTTATTTTATGTCTTATTTTATAATGAAGGAAAAGAGAAATTAATTTCACTTTTCTTACATGGGTATTTAATTTTATCTTTAAGGGGTGTGGGTTTGAGTTGAGTGTGTAAGGGGGGTGATCATTTCCCCAATCACCAATTTATTATAATTTGGGGTTTGGGTTTGACCTTGGTAATGTGGGATGGGGAAGAAAATGAATGTGGCATCCTACATTGAGCCACATCATCTCCCTCTCCCTATTTTCTATTTATTTCAATTTTTGTGAGGTTATTGGGGGTTACTTGCTTTGTTTTTTCTCTCCCATTTTTGGTGGTGCTTTCTTTTTAGAGTTCTTGTTGGAATTGAATATTGCTTGAAATTTCTTGGGCTTGGAGAAATTTTGGAACTTTCTTGTGGATTTGATTCTTGCTATGGCAAGGTAGGTTATTCACCCTTGGTTTCTTCTCTTTATTTGTGTGTTTATGTGTTAAATGAATGTGTTATTTCCTTGATGATGTTGGGCAGTGAAATGGTTTTAGGATGTGTATGAGAAATTTAAATGGAGACAAATTTTATTTGGAGGCATAAGAGTTTCTCTTGATTATTTAGGAGGGATTGGGTTGGATTCCCCACCTTGTTCTCATCTTGTTATTTTGTTCATTGTGGGAGACATAAGAGTGAGGGAGACATAAGAGTGAGGGAGGCATAAAAGATATTTTATTTTTTGGGAGGAATAAGATTGAGGGAGGCATAAGATATTTTGAGTTTTTGATGGAGTTTTGGAGGTTTTTAGGTGGGCACTGTCGACACTAAAATTTTCCTCCATAATTTCTATTTCATTAATGTATTTATTAGGAATATGATGTTGTTAACTATGATTAGTAGTAGCGTCTGAATGAAGATAACGGCGCCGTCAGTATGGTGTCGCCAATAATGTGGAGTACAGTAATAGTCAAAGTACAATAGGAATGTTGTCAAAAAGTAAATATTTGTCGTAAGTGGTCCGGTAATGTTAAAATGTCAAAGTTTGGGTAATTAGAGAAGTAGGGTCTACATGATTAGGAATTAGAAATATTATATTGGTAATAAAGACAAGGAGTGAGGTCATAAATATTTTGTGTATTTTATTTGTAAAAAGTCTAAAAATGTGGAACCCATGTAAAATGATAAGGTTTATCTTATCTTAAGAGATAAGCTTACATGTACAAATAAGAGTTAAGGTATGGAATATGATTCGTCAGAGTGGATTTTTTATCCTATCTTAGAGATAGGATGGATAAGCCTGGAAGTTCTATAAATAGAGAGGCCACCCCCCTCATTTAGCATAGAAGGAAGTAGTGAGAAATATTATAGGAAGTGTGCAAAGGAAGCCATCAGTTTAAAAGTGTGTTGAAGAAGCCATTAAGAGGTGTAATTGTAAAGTTTCTCCCATAGTCTTGGTTGAAGTCAATAACACTTGAAGTACCTCATGGGTGAGATTGTAACAATTTCATGTTAATATTATAATTTACTTTGATATTTCAGATTTGTCATCATTCCGTCTTATCATAGTCGATGGTATTCTTGTGTTCGGTTGTTGTTTTGTTTCCAGATTACATCCACCAAACTAAAGGTTGTGCATTAGTAAATAATCATAGCACGAGGAGTTCCCGGTGAAGAATTATCATAGTTCCGGATTGGTGATGACAGAGCCCCCTGTGGTAGGGGTTCAGGGGTGGATCTCCCAAAGAAAAAATTAAGGAATCAATCCCTTGATTCTAGAAAGATGAATTCATAGCTGAATGTATTTGGGAGGTTTATGGAAGGAAAATCCTAAGGGTTTTTTTCCACTGGCTATTTTCTTGTAGGAATGTTGCTTGAAAGTCTAGTGTTGCCAGTCTTAGGTGTATATATTTTCATGTGGAGATCTAAAGCTTCCATAATGAGTTTGTATTGTAATCAGTTCATCTTGAGTTAATGATGAAGTTGATATCTTACACTCATTGGATGAATTCCCGAAGCAATAAGGTGGAGTGTTTCCTAGACCCACATTAAATGTTGTATGTTCATCTGGGAAGAAGGTTGCAAATGATGAAGGCTTATTGTGTATTTGGATAAAATAATAATGGACTCTCTGTATAAACCGTTATTTTACCATTGTTGTCTCGTATTGTGTATGGTGGGCTTGTAATCTTGTATTCTTAAAGTGAAGTTATTAGTTGCCTTGTGTATCAAAATTGTAGTATTATGTCTCCTTGTAATTGAAAGTAAAAGCTTGAAAATCATTTCCTTACTTTTTGGAATGAGAGACTAATAGATTGTTAAGTTGAACGAAGATCCTTGAAAGAGATTGTGTTTTTATTTTTATGTGGAAAAGGATTGCTAAATGTGAATGAAAAGAAAATAACCTTTGTATTTATCAATTTAGTTGATTCATTGTCTTCAAAATGTAGTGTTGTTATTAATTTTAAAAGTATCGAGAAACCTTGTTATAAATTATTTGTTTGACATGGTAGAAAACTTGCATCTTGTACTGAAAGAAATAATTATTCTTGTTGTATTACAAGGAATGCCTATGGTAGTAAATTATATTGTAGTTGTTTTCTAATTCTTGTATTTTTGAAAGAAAGGAAGAAGGTGTAGGTTCTTAAATTAGGTAAAAGAGTTCTTATCTTGCAAAACAAAATACATTGAATAAGAGAGTTGTACAACTCAAAAGAAAATTTGATTATAACCCGTACATGTATAGGTGGAGTGTTTTAAATTTCTTGTTTGTTCTTGCCTTGACAAATAAATTGAATTAACCCTTTTAAACAAGTAAACAAAAGAGAAACATAAGAACCACTACTATTTTATACCTAGTTTTCATTATATTTGAACTTATCTATATATGAGTGTTTTACCCATAAAAACTTCAAAATTAAGGCTTATCATTATTGTGTTTATGTTAAAAAAGAAAAAAATTATTATAATTATCTTGATATTAATAATGATATCAATATTAATGCGTATTAGCATTGATATTCAATATAAAGCACATTAATATTAATATTAATATTAATATGCGTGTGTGTGTGTGTGTGTCTATGTATATACATGTATAAATATATAGTTATAAATTTAATAAAATAAATATAAATACAAAAAGAAAAAATCAAAACTTATATTCATGGGCCAAAGTTGCCAAGCCGTGGTTGTGCGCATAGTGAAACGTGTATTGGGTTGGGGTATCGGGGGGGGGGGGGGGGGGGGGGGGGGGGAGTGGTCTCTATACCCCACCCCCACCATATATTCATATGAGATGGGGGGTAATTGGTGTCCCACCACTTTGGTTTTAAATAGTCTGGTGGGGGAGTGGGCTTTGCAACCCAGAAACTCTTAACTTTAATTTTAATAAAATTCATAGCTTTTTAATCGGCCAGTACATGATTACATATCAAGACCTAGCTCCTTTTTGCATCCTGTGTAAAATCCACGGTTGGTTTCCTTTATTTTTTGTAATAAATAAATTTAGCTAATATATATGTATACACACACACACACACATATACATATACTATTATTATAATAATACCTTCATTTGTATTTCGAGTTTTATTAAAAATGGGTATTTAGATAGAAATATAAAATATATACACATATATATATACATATGTCCTTATAATCCAGGTGTATCTATACACCATTCCAACCAATTATTTAAAATGGGGAAAATTCCCATATGCCTAATATGGAAAATACAAAGAAAGAATGTTGTAATAAATAATGAAATGCATTCAAACCCCTAAAAGAGGGTGTAAATGGAATCCCCCAAAAAAAGATTATTTTTATTCCTCCATGAGCTTGAGCTTTCCTCTCATGGCTTCCATTTCCTTCTCCTCCAATTTGTAAAATAAGAAAAGAACCAATAAGTCAAAAATAAAGGAGAAAAGAGATTTTCATAAGCATACTTAGGGTTATTTGGATCGCTAAATCTAAGGGCTCCAAATGAATCAATCTAATGGATGATATTCATCCCTACAGAAATTAGGTGAGAGAGTTGGTGTGGTTATTTTTTAATTAAAATTCATGGGTAGATCTTTATTTCGGGCCACTCAAGTGGTGGAGGGGGGTGATTACTTTTACTTTTCCAACCCAAATGTTATATTGTAGACTATTTATTTAATGAAAGCCTTGACCCCTTTGTTGGTGGAATAAAAATTTATTATTTAAATAACTAGACCACAATAATTTTTAAAATTAATTTCATTGTGTATAACTAAATTCTGAATGTAATTGTATTAAAACAAAAAGAGAGGGGATTCTAACCCTTTATTTAAAACTAATTAAATTATTAAATGGTATTGAGAAATTTTCTTAATTTTTTTACGAAGGAAGCTAAGGGGATTGCGGACCTCATTTGGAAAATAATAATATTTAATTAAATGTAAATTTTAAAATGAGAAAGTGTTGTCAATGAATTTTAACTTGATGTCACGAGTGGGTTCTACCAAAAAAAATTAGTCCATAACTTTTCTAGTATGACCTATGTTTTTCTTTCGTTTCATGCGGATAAAATTGTGGGCATTACATATTATATCTCCCTAAGCTCACTTTGCACTGGAGATCAACCCCTTTAGATGCACTCTTTTTATACATGTCTCTTATTGGAATCACATTCCATTCTACCCTATTTTATATGTGACTTTTTGCATAAATCATGGCTTGGCTTGACTAGGATTCACACTTGTTGAACTCCTTCCTTCACCTCACTCTCCTCACCTTTATCATGGATATTTATTCATTACAAATAATTATGGCCTTTGTGTCTTCCATTTTATAGCATTCGTTGCACACATTCCTCATTCTTCCCCACTCACAACTGGGTAGTATTGGATTGATTACATTAGTGGCACACTGGATCCCAATCATATTGATATTACATTTCCCATACCGTTTGGTTGCATCTCTATTTTTAATGACTCCATCTTAGGATATTATATGAATCTATCTCATTTGTATGTGAACAATTTTCCTCAACCTCCTTTTACTTATGAATAATATGTAATGGGCATGTTCACATTACGCTACAAGGGTTATTTATATGATCAACCTCACACTATTGTTTACCTAGTCTATAATCTAGATCGTATCGGTTACAATCCTTATAGTGATGACCTCCTCGATGATTTTGCTTAATCCTTATTTACATCATGCACTTGGGGGAATCATGTTTTCTTCACCCCCATCCTAGCATCATACATTGTCTATTCTACTATCTCGCTCTAATCTTCATACTTAATCTCTTTCCTAACATTTCCACATCATGATACACATTTGTATCATCTTTACCCTATGACACACTCTAGTTATATGATTCATACATAAAGTTTGAGGGTATAAATGTAAAATTAACCTCAATGCATTCACTTTTCACGCTCTATGATTCAATATCTATCTTTCTAGGACATGTTCTCACATCATTACCCTATGATGCACTCTAGTTCAATGGTTCATAATTGAATACTGAAGGTTTAAATATTAATTTAACCTTACCACATTAAATTTTCATGCTTTATTCTTCATGATCTATCTATATAGCATACATTTTCAACATATTTTTGGATGATGCACTCTTTTTCTATAGTTAATTCTTGATTGTTAAGAAGTCTTGTATAAATAAATCTCATCTCATACACATCCACTAGGGATCATGCTACTCCTTCTATATTCACATTAATGTTGCATATCATTCCATCACACTCATACACTACATATTGCATGTCTTAGTTGCACTTAATTTTACTTTCTTATACTACTTATATAATGCACTTTACTTAGTATGCTAGTTAGATACTTAGTATGTCATTATATTTATCATATACACATTCATGTTTACCTACTCATTAGTTTTGAATACTTATTTCTTGCAAGTTCATACACATTGCAATGATGTTATAAACTTTATCCTTTTCCAATCCCACCGAGGCTCCTGGGGCATCTAATTTTACTATTTTCATAAAGGTGCTATCAATTTATCATTTATTGTTTACGAGAAAGGTACTTTCCATTCATACATACACGTCATGACATACTATTTATCTCTCTAACATGATAAAGGGTGCGTCATGTGTAGTATTTTCTCTCCAGGACTATATGACACAATGGTTGTCTATATATTTTTTCTTGTCAGTGTTTGCTATTGTATGTCATTTTTTGTGGGCTATGCCATATGTCTTATTTGATAACTATTTGTATGCTTTTGGCCTCTTCAGCCATGATTATCTTGTGACATTACAAGCGATGATGCATGTTTTAAATCTACTTTTAGTAGTTTTCTTTGTTTCATACTTTCTTGCTACATTTTCTTCTATTGCATGCTTTAGTACTTTATGTACTAACACATGTTACTAGCTAGTTTGTTTACATGTGCTTTGGTTTCTACAACGCACATCGCATGCCCCATGTAGGCATAAAATTTAGCATAGCACCAAGTCCTCTATTTTAGGCCACACTCCAAATGGTGTCTCATGAACCCAAATGAGGGGGCCATACATTGGGTGAAAATATCAACCCTGGAGAATCTCATATCTGCAATTTAGTTCAGTACACTACAAATTACACACATGAAGAGAGTGAAAAAATGGCTAGAAATCTTGCTTGGGTCATAGGGAAAACAAAAAAACCATCACCCAACATCAGATACTAGCATCTAGGAATCTGTGTCCTCCCCTGAGCACTAATGTCCTAGACAAACACACAATGAGGTTATCAGATCAATATATTTCACAGAATCCTTCTTAGCATTTTTACACTAACAAGAACAATCCTCCAACAAAAGAATGCATGTAATCTCTTTTAATCGGTATAACTTGAAACTAATTGGGAACAAATCGGGATAATAGAGACAAATCAGGGACACACCATATACAGTGGTGCTTATCAGTTAGATTCATTGAAGGAGAGTAACACTAGATCTCTCTCCCAAACACATTCTCTTTAGTGTGAGATCATGGAAAATAATCACATTTGACATGATATCTCCCATAAAACTCCTTCTTAGATAGAGATCACCCAAAAAGCTTTTTAATAGCATGATATCGCCCTAAAAACTCACTCTACACAACATTTTTAGGACATTTTCTACCCTTTTAAACCTGTTGGTATCCAAATTTGTTCTCCTTTTCAAGCCAAACAACAACACAGATTGGGCATGGAGCTTAGAGATAGATCGATCATAGTGTGTGTCATTTTGTAGCCGGGCATGAGATCTACCTGGCCCTTTGTCACTCAGATTTGTGAAGAGATTTATAACACCTTCAAGAGTATTTGACCTGTCCTAACTATTTCAGGTTGTGCCTCTTCAACCAGGGTGAGAGGACCCTTAGTGAAACCTTTGTTTGATGAAGGAGATGGATATATCCTTAAGATTTGTCACTTCTAAAATATGGAGATATTTTCAACACAAGGCTAAGGTTACTAAATACATTAAGAAATCCTAATTTTTCTACATATTTTAGTGAATAGATTTTGTTCCTTTGTTGATATATAGGGAAAACAGGGGTAGCTTAGGATGGATTCATGGTTTTTGAATGATTTTAGTGGGAGATGAAGCAGGATAAAGTTGATTACACCAAATATTTGAGGGACTTCACAAAAGTAAACAAATCAACAATAAAAAGCTTGAGAATAGTTAAGACGTTCCTTCAACTAGAAGGTGTTCTTCAATGGAGGCCCATATCAGCATGTTTTCACACAATATTTGAGACTCTACCATGAAGGCTCGAGTTTAAAAGACTCAATTATATACCAAGATCTCTGAATAATAATGCCTAAGGTACACCTAAAGAATTACAAACAATATTTATCAACAAATTATAGTGAATTGATTTTAAATTTGTTTATCTCATCACAAGATGAAGGCTCTTCTTGAAATGAAATTGCAAATACCACTAAAATGTCATAGGGACGAGATCCTGTGTGATTTCAAAAAGTTTTCAATGTAATATTTCAATAGGAATAAAAGAAACCATTTGCAGACATTTTAAAACAAAGTAGACACAAATTGCTAGAGATTGGACACAAATTAATTTCAAAATTGCTTAGATTCATCAGCAGAGGAAAGCTTCCAAAGTAATCTCAGTGCTCATCAATTGTTATACATCTACAATTAACTTGGCATGATAGAAATATAACACAGAAGAAAATAATAGGTTATCTCATATTGGTCTCTCATGAAGATGACTTTCTAAAAATTTTCTCTTAAGAATTCAACCTCCCGACCTTTTACAAGAGTATTCTCATTGCATTTATACATTTTTCTCACTCAATTTTCCCTCTGAAGGAGAATAATATTTGAGGGAACTTTTCTTATTACCAATTTGTCTCAGAAAGTTACGTTTAACAAATTTGCATCCGAAAGCTGCCAAGTGGACCAATTATGATCTGATCACGTTTCTTGGGCCCTCGACTAATGACTAGGATGCCATGCGATAACTTTTTGGAAATTATTCTAATCATTACAATTCTGTCATATGACAAAATCCCCTTTTTAATCATTTTCTGGAGGCTCTACACAACTGGATATGATAGGTAATCCTTTTTCCTCTCGAGGCAACACCTTTTTCATCTTTTGCACCTACAAATTTCATTATTTCATCCTTTTCACTTTCTTTCCTCTGCAACTCTGTCTCACATCCAGCTTCTCTGGTAATTCCCATTTTTGCAAGTGCTCGAGCAATTCCAACTTCCAAATATCAATCTTAATAATCCTTGAACTCACAAATTAAGTTCTAAATCCATTCAATGGGACTTTACAAATAGAAATGACAAGGAATTTCATCAAAAATGATGAAAAATAGTGCGTATTCACATCTCAGGGAGTCTTGGAGCAAAAGTGGTAGAGAAAAATACATAATACACAACCATTGATTATGCCCCTTTTCTACTTTATGTCATCACCATCCATGTGTTTCGTTGGTGCAATTATAAAGGAGAAGTACAGGGGTAAGTTTCCAAACATGCGTGGGCCTTCCACGTGCACTAGGCCCAAGAAAAAACACATTTTGGCCTTTAAAAAGTCTCAGTGTAAAAAGGAGCCAGCAGAAGCCTCCGCCTGTCTCAATGGCACACTTTGAGATAGTCCCCAAAAGAAAATACCCCAAACATGTGCGGGATCACCACGTGTCTTAGTGCAGAAGATTTTGTTAAAAAAATTGAAGGTTCAGTTGAAGGTTCCATGTGTCTAGGGTGCGAGACATTTTTCTTTGGCTGTTGCAAATTCCAAGCAAAGGGAAGAGTGATCGGAAGCCTCCAAGTGTCCTCCTAGTGCTTATTTAAAATAAAACTTAGGATCCAGTCCCCAAACAGGTGCGGTCCCTCCATGTGTCCCAGGCATTTCAAAATTACTCTGAAAAGTTTAAGTATAGAGTAGAGTTGGCAGAAGCCTCCACATGTCTCTTTATCACACTTGTTAAGGTGGGAGCCTGAGGTAAATCCTCAAATGAACACATTCCCTCCACGTGTCCATGGTCCATCAAAATTGTACCGATCGCATGAAAAAGTTTTCTATGTTTGGGAAAGGTAGCGGTAACCTCCACGTGTCTCCCCGGCCAAACTAAAAACAAAAAAGTAAATTTTTAGATGAGCACCGACCACCCACCTAGATAAGATTTGAGTTAGAAGCAAGCCTTAGAGTTTTGTAAGTGCCTCACTGAGCCGCATCCAACCAAAAAGGGCCACGTTTCCACTGATGCTGAGATATAAATTTAGCAGGGGAAAAGACACCCGTCAAACAGTAAAATGAAGGAAAATCACACATTTGAGCCCGAAAATGAATCTTTCTTCCAAGAAAGAGAAATTGGAAATGATATAAGGCCGCAAATATGATCTCCTTTGAGATGCATCCCAATCATGTTCCCATAGATATTTGAGACAAAATTGATAGGGACAAAAAAATGTGACTTTGGAAAATGGAAGAAAGGGAAAAACCTGAGGTTTACACCCAAGTTACAGACTCTTTCGCATGGACAGAGGAATGAAGAAAAAATTCTATATTTTAAGTGATCCTTAGACCAAGGAAGGGGACTAATCATGGAAACCAAATGAAGTACAGAGTCTTCAAGCATCAATACAGGGAGATAGAAAACATGACAGAAGCCCGAGGAAACTAAATAATTTTCAATAACAAATGGGGTGAGAATAATTTGAGCACCAACATCAGGCTCCGACTTGGGGATGGGCACTCCCTATGAGTTCCACAAGAAAAAATAGTATACAAAGTGCCAAAAACAAACCATTTGGGCACTAGAGTCAAAGAATAAGCTTACAGAGTAGAGAAACCATAACCATACCTCCAAAAAATTAACTCTGAAACTAACAAAAACTAGGTCAGCACCGAGGACTAGAATGAACAAAGACTCCCAATGTAGAATGAAAAAAAAGAACTATACAGCTGTACAATAGAGTATAACCTTGATTCTAGAGAAAATCAATCAAGGAAATGTTTCAAATGCCTACCATTAACAGGAAATTCAAGTAGATCCCCAGATAATTCTTTTAGGAAGAAGGTATTCTTCACCAATTCGAATATCAATTAAATAAGGGCCTCATTCACAATGCACTGAAATGTCGATGCTTTCCCTTATCTTCATGCCTGCTATCCCATAATAGCACAATATCCCCAATGCTGAAATCTTATAGAGTCACCTTCTTGTCAAATAACTTCTTCAGCTTTTCTCTAAACTTTACATGCTGCTGATGCGGGGATGCCCCTTTCGTTCTTCATGTAACTCAATACTTTGATTTATTTGAGAATCGTATGGACTAACTTCTTGATCTTCAATTTTTTGAAAAAACTTAAATGAAGACAATTGTAAATGAAGGGGGCAGCAAAGCCCGAGTTTCATATAACAAGTCATATGGGATCTTACCAAATAGCTCTTTTGATAATGATTTTGTCATCTCAAGCAAAAAACTTCAATTTCTCACCCCACTTCTTTTTGTTCAGCCTCCAAGGTTCTTCTAATGACCTTCAACAATTTTTTGTTTTTGGACTCAACTTATCCATTTCCTTGGGGATTGTAGTTAGAAAGCATATGTTAGATTGATTCCATACTCTTTACACATTGTCACCGCAAATATTTGGCCTCTAAAACGCATGGCCATTATCAGCAACAATATTAACTGGCACACTTCCCAAATCTGCATATGATTTGATTCAACATGAATTCAATGATAACTTGGTGTGTTGCCTTCTTGGTGGGGATTGCTTCCAACCACCCACTTAGTGAAATAATTAGTGGGCTACAAGAATCCTTTTATGACCAGCACTGGAAGGATCTAAAATATCCCCCAATGAAATCCATTCCCCATTTCTTAAATGGGGCTTCAACTTAGACATGCTACAAAGGAAGGGAGCTTGAAGCTTTCATTCTTCCAGAAAAGTGCTAGAAACTTTTACATTTCCTAACTACTAGAGTTGTATCCTTGAAGAGAGTTGGCCACCAATAACCAGCCCTCAAGATTTAATGTGTTGTAACTCTTCCTATAAAATGTCCCCCATAAAATCCTACATGAAGATCAATAATTACCTTTGGGGCTTCATCCTTAGCAATGCATCTTAAGAGCACTCCCTCCAGGTTCTTCCAAGCTAACCCAAAATCAGTAATGACATATTTTTTAGAGGCTAACTTAAGAGCTTATGTATGATTTTTACTCAAATATTTAGGGGTAGCATAGATGTCTGTGATAAAAGATTATATCCTTGTACGATTCAGAGCTTACCAACTTTTCAAGGACATCCACCCTTTCTCCTTCTACTTCATTCACCTCAATATTTTGCAATTTTCTCTCAACCATAAGCTTAGCTAGGCCCAAACCTCTTATCAATTTCATGGTTTGGATATCCATATCATATTCCTAAAACTTGTTTACCCATATACATCTTTTTCTTGAGACCTCCATCTCTGATAAGATGTCTTTCAC
This sequence comes from Taxus chinensis, assembly GCA_019776745.2. Taxonomy (NCBI): domain Eukaryota; kingdom Viridiplantae; phylum Streptophyta; class Pinopsida; order Cupressales; family Taxaceae; genus Taxus; species Taxus chinensis. Next base: position 821,433,654 of record CM034147.1, read on the forward strand.
CATGCTATGGGGAACATAAGCAAAAAATTTAGAGCACAAGATGTAGGGTCTGATAACCTTTATTGCTTTCACTAAGGAAAATTTTTACTTCTCCATGATGGTGTACTTCAACTCAGCTCCTTGCAATGCCTTATTGCAAAAGTCAATTGGTCTTCCAGCCCCTTTATCATCATTCTACAACAAAACAGATGCAATGGTGTTTTCTGAAGAAAAAGAGAACACTTCAAAAGGCTTCTTGTAATTTGGAGTTTCCAAACTAGGGGCATGCTTCAGTGCTTCCTTGATCCCATTGAAATCTTGAATGGAAGCTTCTTCCCATTTGATAACTTGGTCCTTCTTCAACATGCTAGTAATGGGGATTGTCAAATCAACAAAGTTAGACACAAATCTTATGATAAAGTTTATTTGTGCAAAGAAGGATTGAACTCCCTTCTTAGTTCTTGGAATTGGAATAATTCTAATGGCTTCCACTATTTTGGGATCAATCATGACCCCTTCCTTTAATACAATGTGACCAAGTAGCTTTTCCTTTTACAATCCAAAATGGAACTTCTTGGGATTCAATAATATGCCGTACTCTCTACACCTTTACAACATTATCTCCAAGTGTTGCAAGTGATCATCTCTTTTTATTGAAAACATAGTTATATCATCTTAGTAAATAACAATGAAGTCATTAATATAACTAGCAAATGCTTCATCCATTACTCTTTGAAAAGATGCTCCAGAATTCATTAAGACAAAAGGCATCCTGACATAGACATAAGTTCCCCAACAAGTGGTAAATGAAGTCTTTATTATTTCTGAATCCTTCAAAAAAACTTGATTATAGCCAGAGAAACAATCTAGAGTGGATAAAAATTTAGAACCAGTTACCAATTGTAGCATATTCTCCATGTTTGGCACAAGGTAATTATTTTTCAATGATGTTTTATTCAAGTTCCTGAAGTCTACGCACAACCTTATATCACCATTCTTTTTTCAGACAGGCACTAGGTTTGAAACCCAAGATGAGTACCTTGTGGGCTAAACAATCCCTCCATCCCTCAACTTCTTTAGTTCTTCTTACATATTTAAAGAATGGAGTGGATTGATGGGCCTCTATTTTTTCCTGAAAGGATTGGCATTGGATTCATGAGGAATTTCATGTTGGAAACAATATTCCCTATATGCCTTCAACTCAGAGAAAGACCAAGCTAGGAATTCTTCATACTTCTTTAGCAATTGGACATAAGACTACTTCTCTCCCTTGCTGAGATTGCTTCCTAACCAAATTTTATGTGGTTTTTCCTTTGTGCCCAGGTCATGCTCTTCCACATCTCTTGAAACCGACATACTCCTTTTAATAATGCAATCAACATTATCAAAGTTTGACAGAAGTTCCACCAAACCTCTAGGAATCATGTTTGTCTTCAGTTGGATGATGTCTTTTCCAAATAAATTTTCCTTTCCTTCAGTAGCACACACCATTGGTTCCCAATCTATATTTTGGTAAGCAAAATTGCCTTGGTTCTGCAGAAACTATTTCACTTGGACATCATCATCAAACACTTGCCAATTTTTAACGTTATCAAGGAAATATGGACTTGTTAGTATTTCAACATCATACTCACAAAATGGAGACACTGTGAAATTCCCAAATCTAGATCCTAGCACTGCTAACTTATCTGCAACAACATTAAACTTTCTATCATGGTGCACAGTATTAAAAGAGTCAAACATTTCAATCAAATCCTATACTATATTCCTGTATTATTTTCTAATTTTCTTGACAATCACTTATGAATCCCTTTTGAAAATGATTTCCTTTATACCATATTTCCATGCAATTGTCAAGGCTAATAATAATGCTTCATATTCAGCAATGTTGTTAGTGCATTCACTGTTAAGTTTGAAAGAAAAGAAAAAATATTCTTGGCCTGGAGAAATTAGAACAATGCCAGCACCAATCCCAAACTTGGAACAAGATCCATCGAATTAAAAGGTCCAAGGTAAACCTACTTGTTAAAGAAATTTACACTGATCAATCTTTTGCTCTTTTCCATCAGCAAACCCCACAAAGTTATCATCATCTACATCAGCATACAACCCTTCATTAGAAGCATTATTGGGATCTTCCATGAGGTGCAACATCTTTTTATCTCCATACAGATTTACAAGGTTGCCTTCAATTGGAATGGTGGAAAAATACATATCCATCTGAACACTTCCACTAACACTTGCAGCTTACTTTGTTGATAACAACATGCCCCATTTCACAGGGAAATCAATAATAACAACATCAAGTTTCAAGTTCTTACCCAAATAAGATGCAATTTGTACCACCAAACCTTGTACACATCCTACAATAGGCACCTCTCTAGAATCCATTGCAGTACACTTATCATAAGTTGTTGTCACTTTAATGTTCAATTCATTCATGACTTCCAGAGGCATAACATTGCAGGATGCTCTGGAATCAAACATACAATTTTGCAGTAGTCTGTCTTTAATAATCAATGTTGTAAAAAAAAGATCAACATTTAATTGAGACTCAACCAAATATGTTCCCAAGTAAACTTCAGGTGGTTCACCTATCTCCTCCAATGCTCATGGTTTTTCTAGGTCTGTAATGGTTGGAGAAGGAGTGTTTACATTATTCATATTTCTGCCTTGGGCATTCCTATCTTCCTCTAATCACAAATACTGAAAATCCCTTTTCTTGTGCTCAGGAATCCTAAGCAGTTCAATGATTGGGATAGATATCTTGATCGGATGCAAGACTTGGGCAATGTCATAGGAAATGTATTTGGGAAAAGCATCATTTGGAGAAATATTGTCAAACTCATCAGATGGCACAAGATTTTTCATATATTTGGCATGGATGGGAACACCAGTTCTACTTGAGACAACAAGGCCTTTTCTAGATGCATCTTTCTTTGGAGCCTCTTTTGGGACATTGGTGAGAACTAGGGTCTTTGGTTTAGCTTGAGGCCCTACCCCTTTGACATCTTTAGTTTTTGTGTTATACTCTTTTTCTTGGGAAAAAACAACATTCATTAACAGTTGTTTATCCTCTTCTGATGGGATTCCTCAATCATGCTTCTTAATCATTAGAGCTCTTAGGTACTCAAAATAATTATTAGGAAGTTCAAATGATTGTACTATATCTATTTCTAAAGGATGAGAAGGAGGAAGAAGAGGTACCCAGTTAATGCAGTCCCAAAAAACTTGCAACAATTATTGCACTTATTACCTTAGTTGAAGTTATTCCTTGCTATGAGCTTGTAGATAATTCCACCATACATGCATCATCATTAGATTCTTCAACTTTCTGATCTATTTCATGTTGCAGGTGGGGTAAGAATAATTTTTCACACCAATCCATTTGATTTGTCTCTTCAAAAATAACAACTCTAGCATTTAGAGGATCAGACACTACTCTATTCTCCCTAGCTTGGGGTTGTCTACCTGCCATCGGTCATTTACCTTTGTCATCAAACCTCTGATCATTTCTAAGATGATTTGTAAACCTATCTTATTCTTGTTTCCTATGCTGACCTTGAGAACCTTGTGTAATTCCTTTCCCTACCCTGGCTAGCTTATAAGAGGTTTCTTTGACAGCTCCAACCAAAGTCTTTACAACTTCCTCAAGATACACATCCTTACTTTATTGAGGCTTCTCAGGGTTGATTAGTTTAACACCCTCCCTCTTAGGAGGTTTTCCAACTACTTTAATGTTGTTCTCAATTTGCAGAGCCATGGTAAAGGCCTGTCTCAAAGTTCGAAGGTTCTTATCCCTCAAATAGTAAGCAACTTTCTTGTCAAATGCATCTGAATACTTTATCAGACATGATTCATCAGATGGCCTCAAATTAACAGGCAGTCTTCTCAATGTTTTGTTAAATCTAGTATTGAAATCATGTACTGATTCATTATGATTCTTTTTTATATTTTCAAACTATGATAAAAGAAACCTAGGGTCTGTTTTATCACCATACGACATTCTGAAATCATTCTTCATCTCTGTCCAAGAGTCAATGGAATTATATGGCAGAGATTTATACTAGTCCTTTGCATCTTCTTCTAGAGTATGGATAAACGACTTAATGTATACATCCTCAAATTCTATTTCGAATTCCTCCTTCATATTGACAAAGAGTTTCAAGTGTTGATCACTAGTGATTACATTATTTCCTTAAAACTTAGGCAATATGTTTCTTACATCTTATGGAACAATGTTTTGATAGCCAGCCATACCTCTAAAACTGATGGGACCAAAATTATTAACAAAAAATGGAGGTCTAGGTGGATGCTGAGCCATATTATTCTGAGGAGGTGATCTTATAGGAGAAATAAAATGATGAGTGAGGGGTATTTGTGGTACATGGATGTAATTTTTAGAATGATGTCCTCTAAAGGCTCATTTTCTTGGAAAAATCTATTAGATGTGGAAATTTTAGGGACAAAATGAAATGTAAATATTTCAAACAAAAAAGAAGGAACCTCTCCAGATGGAGAATTAAATTCAACAAAGAGACTACCTGATTCAGAAGCACTTGAGGAAGTGTTGCAAACTTGAATCACAGGCTGATCAGTTTCACCAATGGAGATCTCTTTTCTTGATGTTTGGTCTCCAGCAACCTTCCAAATTATTCTTCCTTCTGAATTAGACTTTCCCTACTCCTGAAACAACCTTCTACTAGGGTCCTTGGTGAAGAAATATCTTCTTCCTTCTATCTTTGTAGATATTAATTATAAATCTTACTTGATATATGTTAAGACACTGGTATTTATAAAGAATTTAAACAGCACAGAGTCACCAGTAAGGATTTTCACCTTAGTTCATGCAAATACACTATGAAAGTCCTATCAAATGTATTTCAATACCATATTCATGCAAATATTACAAGATATGATCTTATTTTACCCAAATTTATCAATGATGATACAAATCTTAGTGCAATTAAGTTCAGCACACTACAAAATACACACATGAAGAGAGTAAAAAAATGGCTCGAAATTTTTCTTGGGTCCTAGGGAAAATAGAAAAACTACTACCCAACATCAGATAGTAGTGTCTAGGAATTTGTGTCCTCCCCTGAGCACTAATTTCCTATAGGAACGCACAGTGAGGTTATCAGATCAATAGATTGCAAAGAATCCTTCATAGCATTTTTACACTAACAAGAACAATCCTCCAACAAAATAATGCATGCAATCTCCTTCAATCGGTACAACTCGAAACTAATTCGGAACAAATCAAGGACACACCATATACAGTGGTGCTTATCAGTGAAATTCATAGAAGGAGAGTAACACTAGACCTCTCTTCCCAACACTTTCTCTTTGGTGTGAGATCACCAAAAATAAGCACATTTGGCATGAGATCTCCCATAAAACTCTCTCTTAGAATGAGATCACCTAAAAATATTTTTAATAGCATGATATCACCCCAAAATATCACTCTACACAACATTTTCAGGACATTGTCTACTCTTTTAAACGTTTTGGTATCCAAATTTGTTATCCTTTTCAAACCGAGAAGCAACACAGATTGGACATGGAGCTTAGAGATAGATAAATCATTTTGTGTGTCATTTTGTAGTCGGGGATGAGATCTAACTGGCCCTTTGTCACTTAGATTTTTGGAGAGATGGATAGCACCATCAAGAGGATTTGACCTGTCCTCACTACTTTAGGTTGTGCCTCTTCAACTAGGGTGAGAGGACTCTTGGGGTAACCTCTTTTTGATGAAGGAGATGGAGATATCCTTCTTTTGCAGAAATTTTATGTAGAAAACCATGGGAAAATACGGTGAATACTCCATAATTTAACTCTTAAGATTTTTCACTTCTAAAATATGGAGATATTTTCAACACACGGCTAAGGTTACTAAAGACATTAAGAAATCCTGATTGTTCTGGATATTTTAGTGAATAGATTTTGTTCCTTTGTTGATATACTGGGCTAATAGGGGTAGTTCAAGATGGATTCATGGTTGTTGAATGATTTTGGTGGAGATGAAGTAGGAAAAATTTGATTATACCATATCTTTGAGGGACTTCACAACAGTGGAAAACTCAACAACAGAAAGCTTCAGAATAGCTAAGACGTTCCTTCAACCAGAAGGTGTGCTTCAATGGAGGCCTAGATCAACACATTTTCACACAATATTTTAGACTCTAACATGAAGTCTCGAGTTTAAAATACTCAATGAAAAACCAAAATCTCTAATCAATCATGCCTAAGATACACCCAAAGACTTACAGACAATCTTTATCAACAAATGACATTGAATTGATATTAAATTTGTTTATCTCATCACAAGATGAAGTATCTTCTTGAAATGAAATTGAAAATACCACTAAACTGTCAGATGGATGAGATACTGTGTGATTTCATAAATATTTCAATGTAATATTACAATAGGAACAAAAGAAACCATTTGCAAACATTCTGAAACAAAGTAGACACAAATTTATAGAGATTGGACACAAATTAATTTCAAAATTTCTTAGATTCATCAGCAAGGGAAACCTTCCAGAGAAATCTCAGTTCTCGTCAATGGTTATCCATCTACAACCAACTTGACATGATAGAAAATCTAACACCGAAGAAACTAAAAGTTTATCTCGGACTGGACTCTCACAAAGACCACTTTTTCAAAATTTTCTCTTAGGAATTCAACCTCGCGACCTTTTGTAAGTGTATTCTCATTGCATTTATACATTTTTATCACTTAATTTTCCCCCTAAAAGAGAAGAATATAGGAGGGACATTTGTTTGTTACCAATTTTTCTTGAAAAGTGACCTTTAACAAATTTACTTCCGAAAGCTACCACGTGGACCAATTGTGAACTGATCACATTTCTTGGGCCCTCAACTAATGACTAGGATGTCATGCCACAACTTTTTGGTAATCCTTTAATCATTTGATTCTCGCATGGTAAACTTTTTAACATTTTTTCATCTGGATTTACAACTTGCATTCACTTTCATCATTTCAATCCATTTTCCCTTTCTCCCCTCCTCTTCAACTCTATCCCACATCCATCTTCTTGGGTCTAATTCCCATACTTTCATGTACCAAGCTTGCCCAATAAATTCCAAATTCTAAATATTGATCTTAACAATCCTTGGACTAACAAATTAAGTTATAAATCCATTCAATAACACAGTTTATAGATAGAGAGAACAAGGAATTTCATCAAAAATGATGAAAAACAACCCGTGCTTTATTCACATCTCCAAGAGTCTTGGAGTAAGAAAAATGGTGGAGAAACAGACGCAATACACAACAAGCATTGATTATACATCTTTTCTACTTTATATAATAGTTGTCCATGTGTTTTCTTAGTGTAACTGTAAAGGAGAAGTACAAGTGGTTGAAGGGAAAGTTTCCAAATAAACGTGGGCCTTCCATGTGCCCTTGGGTCCCATGGTGAGACCTTTTCTTGAAAAAACACATTTTGGACCTTTGAAAAGTCTTATGTAAAAAGTGAGCCATCAGAAGCCTCCACGCATTCTCAATGGCACACTTTGAGATAGTCTCTAAAAGTAGAGACCACAAACAAGTGTGGGCTCAACCACGTGTCTCAGTTCGGAAGAGTTTATTAAAAGAGTTGAAGGTTCAGCGGAAGGCACCATGTGTTTAGGGTCCGAGAAATTTTTCTTTGGCCATTGAAAAGTCCAAGAAAATGGTAGAGTGAGCGGAAAGCATCAAAGTGTCCTCCTGGACCATTTATTCAAAATAAAACTTAGGGGCCAAAGTCTCTAAATAGATGGCCGGTCCCTCTAAGTGTCCTAAGACTTTCAAAATTACTTTGAAAAGTTTAAGTATAGAGCGGAGCTGGTGGAAGCCTCCACATGTCTCTGTGTCGCAGTTGTTAAGGTGGGACCCTAAGGTAGATCCTAAAATGAGTGCCTACCCTCTATGTGTTCATGGTCCACCAAAAGTATACCGGCCGAATGAAAAAATTTTCTAAGTATGGGCAAGGTAGCGAAAACCGCCACGTGTCTCCTCTGGGACAACTCTAAGTCCAAACGAAAAAGCAAATTTTGAGATGAGCGCTAGCCCTCCACGTGGACAAGCTTTGAATTTGAAGTGAGCCTTAGAGTTTTTAAAGTGCCCCACCAAGCTGCATCCAACCAAAAAGGTCCACATTTCCACTGATGCTGAGATGTAAATTTGACGGAGGAAAATACACCTGTCAAACCGTAAAATGCAAGAAAATTGACATTTGAGCCTGGAAATGAATCTTTCTTCCAAGACAGAGAATTTGGAAATGATATAAGGCCCAAATATGATCTTCCCAGCTGCATCCAATCATGTTTCCACACATATTTGGGACAAAAATGACAAGTACAACAAAACGTGATTGTGGAAAATGGAAGAAAAGGAAAAATCTGAGTTTTACGCCCAAGTTACAAACTCTTTCACATGGACAGAGGAACGAAAAACAATTTTTGGATTTTAAGTGATCCTCGACCAAGGAAGGGACTGATCATGGCAACAAAATGGAGGATAGAGTCTTCAAGCATCAATATGGGGAGATAAAAAACATGAAAAATCCCACAAACTGAATAATTTTAATGACAAATAGGGCGAGACTAATTTGAGCACCAAAAAAATGCTTTTACATCAAGTGCACACTTTCCTTTTACAAAATTTTACATACTTATGTGCACATTTTTCTAGGATTTATCATATAAAGGACTTTGACTTCGTTCTTAGTATTCTAATCTATTTACATGTCTTCCCTTATAAGATGCATCCAATACAATCTCAACAACAAGTACAACACAACACATATGCATACACCCCTAGGGCCAATTTCCTTCCCTAGTCTCCACACTTCATGTTGTCATCATTCCATGCATGAATGTTTTTCCACTTGGAACAATTTTTTCCAAGCACTCTACATAGTCACAAGTCATTCATCTCTATATCTAGTTTATATTATCAAGTATTCACTCAACAACATAAAGTAGGGGAAAATGTAGACACAAAATCACTTAGTCGTGTCCATTTCTAGGTCGTAAAAGCATACTAATATTCATATAATTTGTAAGCAAGAAAACTAGTAATTGACGGCTATAATTTTCCCTCTTTGCTTTGTTTCTTATTTTATATTTGGTCTTGCACACCCTAGAAACCCAATAAAATTTAAACTAATTTATCTTTTATGGATTTAAACACTAGTGCCTAGGTGCTCTTTTCCCCTATAGGAACTGTTGACCCTTTTTCCCCTTACTCGCTCGTTTTGGGATTTTTTTCAACCATCAAGTTGTCATATATGAAATTAAAACAAGGGAATCATATGAATACATACTTATCTGTTCAAAATGAGAGACCAGACACTAATAATTACTATCATCACCTAAGATTGCTTTCAAAGGGTAGCTAAAGCACTCCAAGGGATTCATCTAGCAGCTATTTAAGGGATAATGGTTGCAGTAACTATGAATACACTACATATGAAAGTGGAAGTCTATTATATTCCATCCACACATTTTACTTCATTTTTTTACATTCTAGCTACAACTCACTATCAAGTGTAAATTGCACTAGGGAATCCTAGGGTATTATTCTCACACACGCTCACTAGAACTACATGGATGCTGAGATGTAGTGTAGCACTTAGTCATAGCTTGACTCTTGAGGTGACCTTCGAGGTCAGTCAGACTCCCCATTCTATATATTTATTTTTAAGTGTGATGTGGTTTGTGGGCTTGTGTATGTGAAAACTTCTTTTTCAAGTTATAGTTACCTTTGGCTATCATAGTGCGAATACCAGGCCATCAACTAGGAACAAATGTGATACCCTTGTGACAAATATGAGATCAATTTACAGAGTGTAGTGCCCAACTAAATAAAACAAAAAATATATTAAAAAATGGAAATACATGGGTGAAGTAAATTTTGAGGTGGGTGAAGATGTGAGGGTGTAGGAAAATATGGGTTCGCGTGTGGTAGGGTATGGGGTACCAGTTCTTGCATGAATTTTAGAGAGACATTCTCAATGCCCTTTCTGACATGTTATTTCCCTTGCATAAGAATAAAACCAAGTCAATTGAGATCCAATGCATTGACCACACTTTGTTAAAACCCAAACTAATTTTTTAATTTAGCATTAATTGGATAATGAAGGGAGTATAAAGTGCTCATAGTTAATTAAACAAAACAATATGGGATCGACGCTAAAAAAATTGTATCACCCTAAATTTTGTGCCATTATGGGTTATATCAATCCTGCACGCTGAGATAAATCTAAACCAAAATGTCTCCTCTTTTTACTAGATATAAATTGATTACTATGGGTTTGTATCTATATTTTGAAGTGGGTTTTATTTTCTCTGGGGGAAGAAACTTATGTTTCCCTATCTTGTTTTTGTACGTAAAAGAAGAAACAAAAGATTAAGGATTGGGAGGTTCTCATTCAATTGGTAATATCTAGATGTATTTTTTAGATCGTTCTATTTTTGGTAACTTATACTATGAGAAATGTAACCTGAAAACACAATTCTATAATGACTACCACTCTTGTTTCCTTCTCATTATTTTTTTTATTGCAAGCATTTATTGTATTGTTAAGGATTTGAAAGTTCCCTTTCCTCATTATTCCATGTATGGCTCTGCAAGATTTGTCTCTTTCTCCTTCCATGTGCCAAAATTTGAGCTCAGACAAGGTAGGGCCATTCCAAAGAGAAGGAGAAACGTGTTATTTTGAGAAGAGGTTATATGGAATGCCCTGACCACGTAACCTTCATTTTTTTTATAACCTATGGTGGTTGTTTATTTTATTTCTTGGTGCTTAGGGGTTTGTGGGGTGACATGTGGGAATGGATTTTCTTATTTCTTCAAGATTATAAATTAATTTGGAGCAAATTTTATTTACAAAATTTTTCCCTTTTGAGGAGGATAATCATCTTATTGCTACTCATGTTCTCTTTATAAAACATTAGTGTGATGCATATTTTGGGTAGATGTTTTGGTCTCTTTGCTCAAGTAGTTTGAAATCCAAGAAAATGAAATAAGTAAATGGAAGTCCTTTTTCCACAGCTATCACCAGTATCCTCCTTATTATATGTTAAATGGTAAATTTAGAGCAAGTTAATGAACCACATGCCCATATGACCTAGTGGTTGTCAACAAGATTAATAACTTATTGAGTGGCTGCAATCACGGTGGGTTATTTTTTTTGGAAGGTGTATTAGAATTTGAATGTCGAAATCACTATGTTTTTCAAGAGATAATGTGCTAGGTTCTAAAATGTGTATTTTTGTGGTACGTTGCTTTGGTTAGAGGTATAGTGAGTTAGTTGATTTTATTTAAAGTTCGTTGGTTTGGTAGAGCTCATCATTCTTAGTAAGATAGTGCATACATGGCCTTAGATTTTGTTTTGAATGGTACAAATGTAGGGGTTTTGGGTACACGTGAACTGTTTGACAAAATTATCAAAGAGATTTAAAGCCTTGTAGACTATGGGTAAACCCACCTGGAGCACCACTTGCACTACGGAAGCTATTATTGCTAGGCATGGTCTCCTTTACCTTCATCCTTTAAATTTTTCACATTTTTGGTTCTTCATTTTTTATTTAATAGAAATATTAAACCATTGGATAATCATACAAATGGATATTTAATAAAACTTATATAATGTAAAACAACAAAACTCCACCTTGTGAATTATGTAACCAATTTACACCTTGACCACTAACCGTGATCGCTACCATAATATTATACATTACTAGCCAATGGTATTCGAAAGAGGTTCTCGTGTCTGTGGGTACTAGTGGGAGTTACATGATTCGTCAACTAAACAAAACCTTTTTTTCTACTTGCAAAGCTAGAAAAACACCACATTCAGAGACTTTCAAAACAACATTTTGATCCCCATAAAAGAGATATCAAGTGTCGTATGTTTTCCTTGTTATGTGGAGAGTCACATCAAGCATTAGATTGACCTCGATTGATCATTTATGCTCTCTAATTTTGCATTTTACGATCCCTATTACCCCATTTTGAAGTTTAGAAGGTTGTTAAAAGTTAAAATATTGTTCTCATTTCAACTCAATGTTTGGTCCCTAAGCAAAGGAACACTTTTATGCTTTTGGAAACCTCTATTATTTCTACTAGAAAATTGATTGTAACCTTCAGTTTGGGAAAAGAACACATTTTAGCAAGTTTTAAAAAGGGATTTTGTAGTTTAACTAGGTCGAACTAGACCAATTAGGATAGATGGCTATGGATAACCCTTCATTGTTTGTAATGTGTTTCCCAGATCTCGATTCTGTCAAATTCAATGAATTATCCTTAACTAGGAGAGTATGTAGGAAAATTTTTGTTGTGCATGTATCCATCAAAATTCAGTTTTGGACATGGTTTCCAAGCCCTCTAGCTAAAATTCTATTGATTTGCAACTTGGCCACTTATGACCGATGGCCCTAGAAAACTAGCTACAAATTGTTAACCGTTCTCCAGTTCTAAATTTTGTAAGTTCCTGTAAATTCTTGCTATATAGGAGTACACAAAGGAAATTAGCTATTATGCATTTGCCCATCGGAAGACACTTTCTTAATGTGGTTCTGCAGCCTCTAAGAAAATTTTAGACGTTTTTGTAGCTATTATAACAAATGTAAATTATGGCCATACGATCTTAGTCAAGACAATAAACTGTTGTGAACAATTTTTAAATCATAAAAATATTTGTATAAAACTCTCTCTTATGGATTCCTGTGTGAAATAAGACTTTTGGAAAAATAGTGTTTATCTCTCCTCCCTATCTCTTTCTCTCTCCTCCCTTGGATAGGAAATAAAATGAAATGAAATGAATATATGTGTAGTTCCCACTTAGCTTCGATACTTATTATATTTTGATTTCGATTATTGTTGATAACATACATAGATATTATTGTATCATTTTGGCTTAGCATGATGTTAAACGATAGAGATACTTTTACTATTGATGGATTTCGATTCATAGTATGATTTGTGTGGATTCTTAGAGAGACATTTAATATTTATGATGATGTGTTGTGAACATATTTATATATTCTAAAATTCAACATTCTCGTCATATTGAGTAGGATTTAATAGTTGAACTAATCTTGTGATCTTCTTTGTATTGATAATATAGAGAATTTAGATGTTGTTGGAATTTTAAAATAATAGAATTATTAGTCTAGATGATGATTTAATTTACATATGGATGATTTTTGACTTATATGCATATATTTATCTTGGATGTTTTGATGCAACCATAAGGCCAAAGGAGGTATTATGTGATTTTTACAAGTAATTATATCACAACAACCAAAGGGGGATTGAAGACAAACCACATTGGAATATTGGGTGGATACAACAATGGTCACCTTGGCAACTTGTGTGATGTTGTTGTTTTGTTTTGTTGTTAGGTGCTCCCCATGGGGGGATGACCTTCAATTGTGACCAAGGGTTTGTGTATAGTTCTTTTCCTTCCTTTTACTTAATTTTGGTGTATGTGATTTAATTTTTGATGTAATTCCCTTTTATCATTAATTGGTTTATGTGTCTTAATTAAATAAACTAATCATATTACTAAGATAATTTTGGATGTGACAAAGGGATTCATTTATTGTAGTTGGGTCTTTGGTTCTTTTGATTATTAGTTGAGTGTATGTTATTTTTGAGTGTTGTACACTCCAACCTACTTGAGAAACTCGGATTTGGGCTTAAGGGCCATTTTTTTAGGCTTGTGGGACAAGTTAAACTTTTCCCACACCTCTTAATTTCTTCTACCAACCCTACCTATGGGTGGGGGGGTCAAAACATAGACCCAATTATGTGTTTTACATGAAAAAAGGTGAGATTTAATATCACTTTCTTACATGTGTTTAAATTTTATCCTTAAGGGTGTGGGTTGGAGTGGTGTGTGTAAGAGGGTTGTCATTCCTTTCAACCACTCATTTATTATGCCTTTGGGGTATGGGTTTGACTTTGGTGATGTGGGATGGACAAGAAATGATGTGGCATCCTACATGGAGCCACATCATCTCCCTCTCCCTCTTTTCTATTTATTGGAATTTTTGGGAAGAATTGGGGGTTACTTGCTTGGTTTTAAACTCTCTCATTTTCGGAATACTTGCTTGTTGGAGTTGAAGGGTGATTGGAATTGCTTTAATTCGGAGACTTTGGGACTTTCTTGGAAAGTGGTTTTTTACCATGCAAAGGAAGGGTCTTACACCCTTATTTTCTTCCTTGTTTTTCTTATATATTATGTGTGTATGAATATGTTTTATTTCTTGAAGTGTTGGGTAGTGAAATGGCTTTAGGTTGTGTTGAGATAGTGAAATTTGGATGACATATGTTGTGAGTCATAAGAGTTAGTTTCTTGTATTTAGGAGGGAGTTGGTTTTGGATGCCCCACCTTGTTATCTCTTGTTATTTTGTGCATTTTTTGAGGCATAAGAGAGAGGGAAACATAAGAGTGAGAGAGGCATAAGAGACATATATTTTTAGTTGTAGTGAGGCATAAGAGATTTTGAGGTTGATTATGTTTTAGAGGATTTTTAGAGGTGGGCATCCAAACCCTTTGGAGGCACAAGGGTATCCCCATATTCCTTTCTCAACTTGGCTTGGTTTAGAGACATTGCTTTGGGAAATTGTGTTTAAAAAAATGAGTGTTTTGTGGTTATTTGTCTTGTGTGATTTTTATTGGAAAGTAAGTGTTTAAGAATTGTATATTTTCCATGTGTTTTATCCATCCCTTATTGTCCTTGTGGTTGGGGCTCACGGTCTAATCAAGAGGATATATTCTCCTCCTCATTGGAGTTTTGGTTGGGTGAACGGTTTTTCCTCTCACCCATTTTTTGTTGTGATCAACTAGAGAAAATATTGAGCCTTGTTGGAGATTTGGAAACTTCTATCACTTATCTAAGACTAAGAAAACTTTCATTATAGATACCTTTCTTGTAAAATTCCCACTTCAAGTGGAAGATTTATTGTATTGTTTTTGAAAGAAAAGTTGCATTGATTATTGGTTATTAAGATTGTAATGCATGTGGGAAAGGGAAACCATTTTTAGTGAAACAAGTTTTGATATAATGAAAATGTAGTTGAAAAGAAGACAACTTGTTCATATTTTAGTTGATTTATTATCTCACATGGGTGTGTTATTCTTGTTTTAAAATTATTGGAAACATTGTTCAAGAAAGTTTCTAAAATGTGAGAATGTTTAAAACTTGTATGTTGCAAAGGAAAGAAATATTAATCTCTATTGTGTTATTCGAAAGGCAAATGATGGAAAGATAACTATAGTTGTGCATTTTATTGTATTGGTTGAAAGAGAGTCAAAAATTTATATCTATAAAATCGAAAGAAACTAAATATTAATTGTGATTTACTTGGTCAATAAAATAGATTCTTTCCTAAATCTAGTACGGAAATAAATTGCATGACTTCAATTAGCCATAGCCTTATTCAACTATATAAATTTATTATGAAGTTATTTTAAATTTATATATAAACCCAATGATAATTAATGTAGTGTCAAGTGGGGATTTGGATTGGTTTTAGACATCTCATCAAAATATTATCAATTTTTTAAAAAGAAATTTTAAGTGCAAGATTTAGATTTATAAATACTATTAATAATAGAAACATTACTACCTATTAACAATATCATTGATATTAAAATATTATTAATATTGATATTAATAATAATTTTGATATATTAATATACTTAAATATTTAATATATATATATATATATATATATATATATATATATATATATATATATATATATATATATATATATATATATAAAACCACACACACACACACACACACACACACACACACACACACATATAAAAGCTATATGTAAATGTGTTTTAAATAACCGTAAGATTTAAACAGAAAAAACCAAGCGGCAAATTTTTTGGGGCCAAGAAGTGTGTAGGCCGTGACCTATTTTTATTTGAATAGGGTAAGGTTTGGGGGGGGGGGGGAGGCGTCACCGACCCCATCCCCCACCACATTAATAAATGGGATGGGATGTGGTTAGTGACCCACCCACCTAGGATAATTAAAAACAAAATGCCATATACTTTTAACACTGATCATTTTTCCTTTGTGCATAGACAAATTTCTACTACATTCTTTGGAATGTGTGAGTCCCCTTCCACGACCAAAACCAATCTACATTCATGTGTGTGTGTGTGTGTGTGTGTGTGTGTGTATATGTGTATATATATATATATATATATATAATATATATATGTGTGTGTGTGTGTGTGTAAATATGTATATACCCTTTGTTACACAAGTGTAATATACTTTCACCATTTTTAACCATTTCTCTAAAATCGGGCAAAAACCCATATGCTCTTTTGGGAAAACATTAAAATAATGAGATAAATAAAGTAAATGAAATACATTAAAACCCTAGTTGAGGGTTTAAATAAAACAAGAAAAGAAATGACACATGTGCATCCTTTCAAGAGCTTGAGATGGCCTCTCATGGCCTCCACCTCCCTCCCCCACCAATATGCAACACAAAACAAAGAAATAATAAGCCACACAAAGAGAAAGAAACTTTTCATAAGAAAACTTAGGGTTATATGGATTTCTAAATCCAAGGTCCCAAAATGAATCCATCCAATGGTTGAGATTCATCCCTACAAAAAGTAGGTGGGAAGTGGGTAAGAGAAATTCAAATTTTAAAATGCATGGGTAGGATTTAAGTGGGGCGAATCAATTAAGTGTAAAAGGGATGGGTGTTATTACTTTCCTAACCCAAATGTATTTTAGAGACATTTTAATTTAATGTCAAATTTTACCCCTTTGTGGGTATAATATAACCTTTTAATTTAATTAAATATACCACTTTACCCTTGGGATTAATTTGTTCAAGTTTGACTATGGTGGAAATTAAATTTTGTCAAAACAAAATATAGGGGAACCTAAACCATGCCTTAGACTAACTAAGCTTATTAAAAGGTATTGAGATTTTTATTATTTTATTATAATGGTGTTCAAAAACGTAAATTAATAGTATTGATTTAAAGTAACTTAGAAACAAGAATGTGACAACCGTTAGTTCGAATCTTTTGTGAGTATGTTTAACAAAAAAATGATTCCATAATTTTTCTAGTTTGATGTAGGTAATTCTTGGGTTTCATGCAAGATTTTTAGTGGGCATGAAAATATGTACATAACCCTCTTTTTTTGCGTGTGCATTATTATTATTATTATTATTATTATTATTATGTAAATGGAAAACTAAAGATGATAATTATACTGGATCTAGTTGGATGCCATGCCAACGACATTTCGCTGACTCTTACTCGCATGGTTTTATAGTACGCAATAATATGGTGAAAAGACATGGTTGTAATTCATTTGTGTATTGTTGTAATCTATATATGATAATGAAAAAAAAATGTATTGCTAAATTTATGGTAAATTTTTATTTTCCTAATTTCTTTCAAATAAAAAATTGTTCTTGTCGCAGATAAAGTTTAAATAAACCTGGAATTATTCTTTGTTATCAATTTTTTTAAAGTCATCCAATATTACTTAGTGCTCTTCTTGATTTCATTTATAGATATATTGTGAAACTTACATCAAGAATTGAAGGAAGAAGTATCTCTATATACATTAAAATGGAATTATTATTTAAACACCTTCAATTCTTAAGCTTTCCTCAGTTATTGCATGGCTACTAGGTGAGATTTAACACTATACAATTGAGAAAAACTTGATATTTCTTCCATATTAAGTGATCCCCAGTCTTGACACACAACCATCCTAAGTATGGGTGCTAGCGTTTACTATATAACACTTCTAGTCACAAGTGTCATGCTTCGATAGAACCTCATGATCATGTGTTCTACCCTTTTTTTCTCTTTGTGAATCTTGTAACTAGTATAAACTTCTATAATTGGTTTTAACTAGGTGTTGAACATAATGTAAATTGAAAATCATCATTTATAACATGGACTTAACATTAAGCATATTATGTACCTATAAAAAGAGGGTTTGAACCATGAGTTGAACCCCATGTCGTAATATACCAATGCATGAAACCTTTTATTTTGAAGTCATATCTCTTCACAAATAGGGGTTTTATCTTGGTAGGAGTCCCTCTAGCTGTGCATAAGCTGCAAGGTAGGCATACTTGTTTTATCTAGTTTTTCCTATTGTTATGGTGTAGGCCCTTTTAGGTGATAATGTAATTTATTCAAAAGTGGACCTCTTTATGAGAATTATGGTGAATTATACAATGGTAGAATTTTTGGAGTGAGAAGGGTAGTTGCTAGAGGATCTGTAGTGCCCCACTCCCCCTTCGAAACCTCTTTTGGTTTTGATTTTGATACTGTCGACTACACTTATGGATATTATTGTAGCTTTTTGGTTTAACATGATATTATATGTTAGAGATACTAGACTGTTGTTTATTTCGATTCATATATGATGCGTTTGGATCATTAGAGACATTTTGCATTGATGTTTATTGGCTGTTGATTTACATGATTATATATATATCAAATATATATATATATATATATATATATATATATATATATATATATATATATATATATATGACATGTGATATCTTTTGCCACACTGTGCAGGCTTAGATAATTGAACTAATGTTCTAATCATTTTGACATGGATGGAATGTAGAATAGAAATGTTACTATAAATTGTAAATGATATTGTAATTTGCCTAGATGATATTTGATTTGTATATATATGATTGTGGATGTATATTGTATCTTTTATCATAGGTGTTTTTAGTGCGGCCATGAGGCCGAAGGAGGTATTTATGTGTTTTTACAGATAAATTTATTCACAACAAACATCAGGGGGATTGGAAACCAACCACATTGGAATTCTAGGTGAATTCAACAAGGGTCACCATGACAACATGTACATTGTATTTGTATGTGTGTTTTAATTATGGTTAGGGGGAAATTGTGACCAAGGGATTATATATTACATTTTTATTTAGTTTCATTTAATTGATAAAGTATGTGATGTTTTTAGTGATGTAATTCATTGTATTAACTATTTGGAATTTGGTGTATGTATTTTACCCTTTTTTAGTAATGGGAAGCAGTGTTTTAATTAAAGCTAATTTAATCTTGTCCTAAACCAATTATAGATGTGACCAAAGGAATTAATTTGTTAAGGTAGATTTCTCTTGGATTTTGTGTTGTAAGTTAAGTGCTTGGGGAGCTTCAGTTTTGTACACTCTACCCCCGCATAGAAATTCGAATTTGGCCTTAAGGGCCAATTTTGAAGGCTTATGGGACAAGTTAAGCTTGTCCCACACCTCTTAAATTGCTATTCCAACCCTACCTATGGGTTGGGGGGTTAAAATTAGACCCCATTAGGTGTTTTGGGAAGATAAAAAGCTAAAATGTTTATTGCACTTTCTTTCTTGTAATTAATTTTGTCCTTAAGGGGGTGTGGTCTTAGATTGTGTGTGTAAGTAAAATGCCATTTTCTTTAAACACTTATTAATTGTCCTTTCGCAGTATGGGAATGGCTAGGGTGAGGTGTAGTGGAGAGGAAATGAGGTGGAATCCTAATTGAAGCCACGTCATCCTCCTCTCTCCCTTTTCTATTTATTAAAGTTCTTTTGTCTTGTTTGGGGGTTACTTTATTATTTTGTGCTCTTACATTGTTGGGGATTTACAGGACTTTTGGAGATATTTGTGGTCTTTTTTGGATCTTGTTGGTGATTTCTTGGATTGGAAAAAGGTTGGATATTGAATCTTGGAACAAGATTCTACTATGGAAAGGTAGGAGCTTTAATCTTGCTTATGTTTTCCTTTATTTGTGTACACATGCTGCTATTTTTGAGTGTTTTGGAATGCTTGTTGGGTTCTTGGGTAGATTGCCTGAGTGTGGTGTAGGAGGGGACTATGGGGAGAATTCATGTAGGGATTCATGAGAGTTATTTCTTATTTTGGAGGGAGTTTGGATTGGGTGCCCCACTTTGGACAAGGAATGGTTGCATTTCTTACTTGTTCTTGTATGAGGGAGGCATAAGAGTAAGTAGGGGATTTGAGATATGCATTGGAGGTTTTAAGGTGGGCACTCATTTCCCTTTGGGAGGAATAAGTGGCCTCACCCTTAGCTTCTTGCTCCTTTGGCTTGCATAATTGAAGCCTTATATAATTTATTGTGTTCATTTTTGTGCTTGTAGTGGATTTGGTTGTATTTTTTTTGAATAGTTGTGAAATTCTTGGTTTTGTGTTGTGGAAGCTTGTTTTTTTCCATGTGTTGGATCCACCTCTCATTGCAATGTGGTTGGGGCTCGGGGGCCAATGAGGAGGATGGATTATCCTCCTCATTGGATATTTTGGTTAGGTGGAGAGTGTTTTCTATCCCCCCATTTTTTTTTGGATCAAGCATACCATGAAGGAGCTCTCTTGTTGGTGTTGTGAATCTTGAAGCTTTTGGTGGAGTCCCTAAGAAAATTCTTCTAGTAATAAAACTTCCTTAGTGTTATTCCCACTTAGAGTGGAGGAACTTATAATATTGTATTTCCCTTTTGTTTAAATTCTTGTATTTTTCCCACTTTAAGTGGAAGACATTGTAATAATATTGCGAAGATAAGTTGCATTCAATTGTTGGTTATGAAAGTTATTTTATGTATTGAAAAGAGAAAGAAAGATTTGTGTTGTAAAGTTAGTCTTGTGAAATAGAAAAGAATGCTATTATCTTTATATGAAGTCTTAGTTTGTATGGTGTGAGAAGAAGTTCTTGTTTTAAAATACATGAGATATACTCAATGGGAAAATAAAGTTACTTTCATTGTAAAATTGTATTATTGTAAATGAGAAAGAAAGAATCTAGAAATTGTAAAAATGAGTATAATGTATGTGTAGTAATTGAATGTTTAAGAAAGTGGTTGTAGTTATTTTTAATACATGAGTTTAGTGGAAATGAAAGAGACAACAAATTTGAGATAGGGAATTTTTGCATTTTGTATTAAGAAAATAACAATGTACAAGTAGATATAAATATTTTATTTTACTCTTGGAATTGAAAGAAAATTAGTTGAACAAAATGGAAATGATCTTGTAAGTAGTTTTGATTTTATTGGAATTGATAATAATTTAAAATGAGTAGTTTTAACTAAGAAATGGTCAAGTGCAATGAAATTTAAAAACTAGAAACTTTAGGTGCATGAAATCAAGTTCTGAATGCATTTTCAACATATTAGTGACTTTTGAATTTTAAGAAAATTTGAAATTTTAGGTTTTGTTTCAATGAAATAGGACTGCCTCCCTGTGCAGGGTGGTAGTTTCATAACTGCCACTCATCCAAGGTGACGGTCTCAAAACTGCTGCTCCCTAAGATGGTGGTTCATGGTTTTTCACCCAGGTAGGGTGGTGGTCCCAAGATGGCCGACTTTCTCTGGAAGATGTTCTGTCACTTACGGTAGAACCTCTCAAATCCATTTGTATGCAAAAATTTTAACTGGTATATACTAAATTTTAAGTTGTAAATTTAAGTAGGAAACTACTAGAAGACAAATAATGCTCAAATATTGTGGTATAGAGCAATTAAATCTACAAATGGTAGATTAAAAGCATGCTTTCTCATTTATATTAATGGGAGTGGTGTTTTCCCAAAAAGAGAGGACCCCAAATACAAATAGCATGAAATTGTTGGTGCTCAATTTGATCTCACCACGTTTGTCCTTGAAATTCTTCAATTTGTGGGCTTTTTTGTCTTTTTTATCTCCCCATATTGATGCATGAAAACTATTTTATCCATTTGGTTTCCATGATCATTCCCCTTCCTTTGGTCAAGGATCACTTTAAATCTAAATTTTGTTTTCTATTCCTTTGTCCATGTGAAATAATTTGTAATTTGGGTGAAAACTCAAGTTTTTTTCCATTCCTTCCTTTTTCCACAGTCACGTTTTATTTTCCCTATCAGTTTTTATCCCAAATAATTGTGGAAACATGGTCTTTGTTATCTCTCAAAAGTGCACCCCTGCAGAGAGATGGCAGCAAATTTTCTAAGCCTACAAATTGATCTCTCTCTCTCTCTCTCTCCTCTCTCTCTCGTAGATACAATGGAGATACCTCAGGTCTATAGGTATACCTATTGTGAGGTGAATCTCTAGGATTAAAAGGCCGGTTTTTTATTGGTGTACACTAGACTATTATTTTAGGAGTTTTAAGGGGTAAAAGATGACTAAAAATTAATAATACTAAGGTGATACACCAAATTTTAATGAGAAATTTGACTGAGTGAAATACACAACTGATTTGTGAAAAATTCTTTAATGCACGAGCCAATAAATACATTTTATAGAAATCTAAGGGCACAACAATTAATTTGTACTGAGGGAGATTCACAACAGTACTAGTAAGCTAACATGCACAATAAAATTTAGTAGAAAAGGGTAAATTGGCAATAGGGTAAAGTGGTTAATCAGGGAATTTTCATTCACAAGATTAATGTTGACATACACAAGACTGCAAAATAACTTGGAAAGGCATAAAATAATTCACACTCAGAGGGAAAAATTGGCAGAAATGGCTTCAGTACTCATATATCAGAAAGTTCTCTGGGAAGTTCTCTAAAAATTTCCCCCCTTTTGTGCTTTACAAAATCACACAATATATAGCAAAAGTTCACCCCCTTCCTAAAAATAGCCTAAAGGCTATACTTGTCCATAGCATCCTAATTTTATCCTTTATTTAATAATAAATAAAGGGATAAAATAATACAAATTAAAGCATGTAATAAAAATAGGCATTAATAGCCTTAGATACAATACAGTCAAACTGAAGTTGACTGTTCTATTTTAAAGAAAGCAAGGGTGAACAAATTGCTAAAAATACACTTTTCTTGTTGGGAAACTCTTCCTCCTTTGAGCATGCAAATTTTTCATCTTCTCTGTTTTGTCCTGTTGTGAAGGTATGCAAAATATGATTCCCTATATATGAGCAAAATACTGCAATCCTTAGCAATATTTACAAAAATAAAGTTGAGTGGGAACCACCCTTGATTTGTTTGGTTTGGTATGCCACCATGTGGACTTAGGTGAATTCAATTGTTTGAGGGGGCACCACATTTGATTCACCCACCATGTTTATTTGAAAGATCATTATAAGGTCCTCCAGCTTTAGTTTGCTTGGTTTATTATAAACTTCACTTTTCGGTGATCATGGCATATATGATGTGGTCTTTGATTATTTTGGAGCACTATGGTTTGGAATTTTGTTTAGACTTTTGAAAATTTGTTGCAATGATAAATATTTTGGACCACATGGGCTAGCCACTCCCCACGGTGACTCACCCCTTCTGCAAACTTTTTTTGGTGGTAACTTAACCCCTGTTCGGTTTGCTTGGATATTTGAGGAGTATTTGAGACCCTTGATCTCTCTACTGGCATCCACGATGCTATTGCTTCTTCACTGTGGTTAGGGTTTTAGACCCAGGTATTAAATGTGGTTATTGTGGCTAACTTCGGTTATCATTTTGGAAATATGGGCATGGTTTTCCACCGTTTGATTTTGTCCTTGATTTATGCTTCGCCATTGATCTTTAACTCCAGGTTAGGGTTTTGAACCCTTGGTCTCAGTGGGAAGTTAAAGCATTCAAGCTCTTCGTATTTGCGCATTCCATTCATTTTTTGGATTCACAGGTGAAGCCCTAGAAAAAAAACAATTTGCTTTGGATTTTCAATGAAAACATGGTGGTTTTGGAGGTCTTTGAGCCTACACACTTCGTTTTTCGGCCTTGGACGCCATAGGCATTTGCTTCAGCCTACTTTTTTGATGAAATAGGAAGGTATTCTACTTCGTTTGTACCTATATCTTGACATTTATTTCATGTACCTATTTTGTTTTGTATATGATCTGTAGATCATTTCAATCCATTTTCTCTAGTTCTTTGATCACTGTTTAATGACAAATCTCTTCTTTTCTTCTCTAGTTTTCATTTTGTATATTCAGCTTCAATGAGCTCGAACGATCTTGTGAAGGAAGTAACGCCATTGTGCTTTGTTTTGACTTCATATTTTGAACGTGGTGATTTTTGTAACTATAGTTTATTTGCAAGTGTTTGAAAAATGGGGAAAACCTTGTAAATTTTTTTCTATTTTCTATTTTCCCTGAAATATGGGTTGGGTACTTGCTTAAAACTTGACTGTAAATGTTTATTGTTGATACTTGTCGAGATTTGTATTGGGTACTTATCATTCATTTTATTTTACCTGGAAAGACTCCACTTTTGAGTGTAAATTTTTGTTGTTTCTTCGAGCTGGAAAATGACTGTCATCTATAGATCTGCATATTCTGAAAAATGGGCATTCGTGGTTTCTTTGCAAACTGAAACTTATAAAACTCCATTTAGACATTGTAGATTTGAAATGGGTTTTGTGCCTTTTGTTTGCAGTAATTATTGGTTTGAATCAGTTTTGGAAGGCATGATTTGAAATCTTGACTATAAATGATTTCCATTGTACCTATAGCTTTGACGTTTACTTTTGTCGATACTTTTAGATCTGTACACTGGGTTTGTCTTTCCACTCAGAATAATGATAGATATTTCTAGAAGTTTTTTGATTGATCCTTTGTTGCAAGCACAACTATATCCCACTCTGTAAATGAAGAACAAGTTTCCTTTTTTGAAAATAAAGAAAATCATTAATTTTTCTTTTTTGTAATGACTTTTCTTTTCAGAAGTCATAATATAGAAATTGTGTTTCAATTTTAGCATTAATTTTCATTCTATTTTTTCTAAAAACCCCATTTTGCAAGGGGAAACTTTGGAATTTTTATTTTAAAACCCTTCTCTTTCAAGATTTTTGCAAATTGACCATTTTGAAAAGATATGAAAAAGTCTCTCCGGCTTGTCTGCTCACTTGACTGAAACTATTCATGCTAGCTTTTCTTGATCTATTGAAAACTTTGGAAAACTATGAAGTAGTTGGCTTTTGATTCACACTTGAGTTTGGAAATCAAAACAAACTTTAAATAGCTGCAACTTGATGAAATTCTGGAATATCTGTATGTTTCATTCGATCATGATATCAACTTAAAAGTGATAAAACATGTACTTTTGCTGACTATTTTTGCTCCTTTTGAAGTTTAGATAGCTTATAAGGCATGTAGTAGCTAAAAAAAACATGTGTTTCAATTCTATTTTAAATGAAAAGTCAATTTTACAATGGGAGACTCTGGTAAATTTTTTCCAAAATCCTATTTTTCTCTCTCCTTTTCCATATTTTCAACCTGATTTGCAGCAACATTCCTTTGTTGACTTACTTTGATGCTCCTTTCATCCTGTAAACCATCTGGAAATGATGTTCATTTTCCATTCAGTAGCTTCCTCTTTCTTAACCAGTTAAACTAATTTTTCCATTCTATGTTGCAACTTGTTTCTACAAAACTCAAAAATAAGTTAGAAATATATAGGATTTTTGGCCTCTCTTACATCCATGTGATTTAATTTCTTTCTTCATTTTTCTTCCGAAAATTGCTTTCAACTTATTTTATGTGCCATCCCGACAACTGTTCTTTTGTAGGCTATTTCAAACTCTGCTTTTCTACTCCAATCCTTAGCTCTTTTATTTCTTTCCGCCACTCATTTCTCTTTATGTACTATACTCTTATTTTACTATCAGCCTATTTGTATCCCTGAAATACCCTATTCTTGATCCTGTATTTCTTTCATTCAAGTACCATTAGAAACATTGAACTTAGAATATGTATTTTCTTTAGAATAGGTGTATAGGAATAAAAATTTACCTGGAGCTCAATAATTTGACAGGTACTACTCTTCATCTTACAGGTGAAAAGAGGATGGATATGGAAAGCGGAAGATGAAACGAGATGAAGATGAAGATGCAGATGATGCGGAGCGGGAAAGAAGATAGAAAAGGCAATGATGGGTTCAGTTTTACTCCTCTACTCATATTCTTTAGCACATTCGGTATTATCATTTCCATGTATATGATGTTGTTATTTAGTCACATCCCACAGCTTGTGTGGGAAAACTTATGATCTCTTATTAATAAAGCATTAAATTGAAATAATGAATTGACTATCTCTTTCTACATTCAACTTTTCCTTTGATTGTACAATGATGTAAGCAACTCAAAATCTTAATAAAATGGATTAATATAAGATAGAACCTTAAAATGAATACCTATAACTCTAGTAAGCAACCATTAAATGAGATGTGCCTCCTTGTATGCTGTTTGACTACATTAAGCATATGCTCTTCATTTTGACTCGTTCCTACTATCTCCATTTAGACATTATTATCACTGTTTGTTTGTCGGTATTTTCTTGATGGAAGTAATAGGAAAGGATTCACTTGTAAAATTTAATGACAACATAGATGGATGCAATCTCATTAATGAAAACAACTCTAATGAATACATAGCCATAAATCTGATAAGCACAATCATAATAATAGTGAAATTGATTACTTGAAAACTGTAACTATGTTTGTTTTTCCATAACCAAACACTTCACATATTCTGAAATCCAGTGTCTTCATCAAGACAACACAACTGTCCTTCGGGGCTTGTGTTCTTTTGCTGAGGATATTCATGAAATTACAGGCTATGTGATATGTTACATTTTGTAACAGCACACATAGCTACAGATTTCACTTAATCTTTTTCAAAAATTAGTAGTAACAATATAATCTGATATAAATTCCCCTAGCTTAGGTATACTTCACCAATGCTATCCATCGTAACAAAGTTTCAAGTTTCCCATTTCTGCACAAGTGCATAAATTATCAATAGTATTCTCTAATTTGATGCAACTTTTTGGATCACATTTGGGATTTATATCATTTCCGGAATCTCTATCCTTAAAGAAAGATTCGTTTTTTTTAATATTGGCAAATAGTTTTTTGAAAGGGACTATACCCTTGAATACAAAATAAGGCCTATAAGCCGGAATAAGAGAGAGGAGCAGAGTAGCTGTAGCACAGTTCAAGAGTTACAACAAAATCAACGTAGCCCAAAAACAGCTACACAGAAAAGACTTAACAGCAAAACAACGGCAAAAAAAACAGCAAGACGACAGCCAAGAAACAGTAATATTAACAAAAAAGAGCAGAAGAAGTATCCAGGACTACTTCTTGGCCGCTTGATCAATACTGATCTTGACTTTTTTCCAAGCTTGAAACATGCCTAACGCGGTCATCTGAGCAGCATCCATCTTATCGAGCTCCTCAATGGTTCTCTTTCTCTCTTTATCATTGCCCCAAAGCGCTGCTGGGACACCGCTTAGATTTGAAACACTCTTGGCATGACCCACGATAAACTCCTCGATGGCCCTAAAGGCTGCAATATTGTAGTCATGTCTGGTCTTAGCCTTCCCAAGGCGGGAGTCTAAGGAGGTCAGATTTTTGTATATGTCATCAATCTGACTATTGTCAGTGCTCCCTTCCCCCTCTATGCTTTTTTTGCCTTTTTGCTTGGCAAGGTTTTTGACCTCAACCTTCAGCAATTTAATCTCTGCCTCTAAGGCCTCCAATTTCTTAGAAGGGTTATCCATCTGTGCCTCCCAGGGACTGGCACTTCTAATGTTCAGCAGATCACAAGCAATATCAAGCTCAAGAGGTTCATCCCCCACAGCAGCAGTCTCAAGGTTGAGTCTCCTAGAAGCCCTAGTGACTCGTTTAGAGGTAGAGGCAAGGTGGGTAGCAGGGGCAGCAGTAGGAGGAATAGAAGGAGAAGCATGAGCATCCGGCATGGGGGTAGCAGCACCTAAGGCGGGGGCAGCAGCAGGGGCAGTAGGGGAGACAGGACTGGCGGCAACAGAGCCCATCAAAGGGGGAGCCGGGCTGGGAGAGTAAGGGAGACCGGGATACTTAAGAAGGCAGAGCTTGTGGATAAGCAGAATAAGCCCTTGGTGCAAGGGAACCGCCCGGGTATGTCTCTGGAACTCCAAAATGGAGCGCTCAAGAGAGTTTAACAAATAGTGCGGGAAGCAAACCAACCTATTCCTATGGAAGTGGTTCAAAAAGACAAGGTGCTTAGCAGGGACAGTAACAAACCTGCCTTCCAAGGAGATGTATCGAATCATCATGCGGGTGACTTCATCATACGGAGGTGGAATTGAGCTTACAAGCAGGCCCGCAGTGCTGAATATAAGCTTCTCATCCTCCTCCACAAATCTTCTTTCTTCAACCTCTTTGATAACCCTCTTGTTGAAGAAGCGGTACCCTTCCAGGCTGAGGCCAGTCGCTTCAGCTAATAGCTCTTCATTGATAAGAATTTTCTGCCCCTCATAGTCGACTGTCCTCCCATTCCATTCCTTGGCAAAGCGAACAGAGATGCTTTGATCATGCCCTTGCATCCTTTCAACAAAGCTGGTGAAGCCGCCAATGCTAAGAATGTTCCAAAGCTCCGTGTTTTCTTTCCAGTCAGGGTCCGCGCACGGCTCAATTTGACAGGGTGGCCCTCCCATCTTCACTGTGATGTGTTGGTTACAGCAATTTCCAGGATACCTTTGAGCGTGAAGAGTATTACGATTCTTGCTGTTGAAGGTCTCATAAAAATAGGAACTCTAGCCGTTAGTCTTCTCACGAACGGCTGTGTGATTGCTGTTCTGAGCCTGCGGGAAGTCGCGCGTGAAAACCCCTTCCCTGTCAGCTTTCACCTTGTAGTTATCATCGGTTTTCGTGGAGCTTAGCATCCAGATATCAACAGCTATTGTACTTCCCGCGTGCGTGATTTTTAAATCCAGATATCTCCACTTGAAGTTCCTTAAAAAAATCTTGCTATTATTTGAATTAGATATCATTTGCCACACCATATACTTTAAAGCAGCACATGTGGAATAATTTATTGATTTGATTTTCCTCCAAAGATTAAGGCATATCTCTAGAGATTGTTTGCATGTGAAGGTCCGCATGGATGCTGTTGTGGAGCTGATTAGGGATACTATCCTTATCCCATGTAGTGAAATTTATGTTAATGCCATAATTGGCCAGTGCATCCGCCAGCTTGTTTCCCTCCCTGTAAGTATGTACTATTCTGATACTGTTGAAGGTATGACTGATGCTTATGGACTCAGAGATAAAATCTTTAATATTCCAGCTGGGAGATGAGGACTGATTCAGAAGTTTAATAATATTAAGGGAGTCCCCTTCAACAATAAGGTTCTGGATATTTTGGGCCCGTGCAACTCTGAAACCCCAGAGAGCAGATAAAGCTTCGGCAAAATGATTGGTTTGAATTCCCATTTTTCTAGCATATGCAGCAATCAGATTGCCTTTGTGGTCCCGAATTGCCCCTCCTCCTGCTGTTGTTCCAGGGTTACCCTTAGAGGCGCCATCAAAGTTCAGCTTGAACCAATTGGATTCAGGAGGATGCCATTTAATCAAAGATCTATCCACACTATTCCCGGGGTTGCTCCAATTACCAAACTGCCAATTAGATAAGATGTGCTCTTCATTCTCAGGATAACAATTGTTTTTGGGAGGTTTAAATCTGGCCATGTCCTCTTTGATGCCCTGGGAAATTTTGCCAATACTGAAATTATAATTCTGTTTCCTATTTCTGAAAATGGTATTATTTCTATCCTTCCAGATCCTCCAAATTAAGTGAGGGATGGCTAATTTCCAGATTCTTTTGATAGCACAATGTCTGAATGGTGGGTTCCATTGATTCCATAGCTGATTAAGATCCTCCGGCAACACCCAAAGAGCTTCGAATTTGGAAAGGTCAAAGTTCCACATTTTATTGGCATAATCACAATGAATGAACAGATGACTAATGTCTTCATAATCATTCCTACAAAGGTGACACCAATTGGGAATGATGAATCCTCTTCTCATCAAATTGTCAGTGGTGAGAATTTTACCTCTGATGGCCAGCCAAAGAAAAAAATTTATCTTGGGGGTTAACTCAGGCAACCAGATCAAGTTCCAGTTAAAATTAGATTGGATACTATGAAAAAGATTAGTATACCCAGATTTGACAGAGTATTTTCCATCTTGTGAATTACTCCAGACCAGCTCATCCTTGGAATCCAACTGACACAAAGGGAAGAGATCTAGAAGGTCTTGAAGGGAGGAAATAATTTGTTTCAGTTCAATACGCTCCATAGAAAGTCTTTTCCAAGTCTTGTTGGTGCCATTTCCTTCAATGTAGTCCTTGACTTTAGTTCCATACTTGCTTGTAAGGCTGTCCTTAGCCATCCCAAATCTCTCCAAGAGATTATCACTGGACCAGTTATCCTCCCAGAAGTTTATGTCACTGCCATCCCCCACTTTCCATTTGCTGCCCTGCTTTATGAAGTTTCTACTCTTAATCAGATTATTCCAAAAAATGGAACCATTGGGGAGTTGCTCATCGTGCAGATAGGAGCAAACAACTTGTTGATTCAAGTATTTTGCTTTAATAACATCAATCCAGGGTTGTTTCTTAGATAGCAATCTCCAGCCCATCTTAGTGATGAGTGCCTCATTCATTTTTTCAATATTTTTTATACCCAGCCCTCCCATAGTCTTTGGGGTGCAGACTTTATCCCAGGCCACTAGGTGAAATCGGAATTTCTCTTCCATGCCTTGCCATAAATTTTTTTTCTAAATCCTTTCAATTTTCTCTCTGAAGGAAGAAGGAATTTTGAAAAGTGACATGATATAGATGGGCAGACTTTGGAGTGTGCTTTTAATGAGAAGGCACTTACCAGCACTAGAGAGAATGGCCCCTTTCCAACCGGCCATTTTTTTCTGAAATATCGTCAATAAATCATCCCACACCGTGTGAGAGACTTTCTTAGTGCCAAGACGGAGACCTAAGTACATTGCTGGAAGAGCTCCAATATTACAGCCTAGAATTTTAGCAATCTTGAGCTGTCTTTCCCTAGGGGTTTTGAAGAAAAAATGATGCTTTTGTCATAGTTAATCTCTTGCCCAGAAGCAGATTCATAGAGCTGTAGTAGAGCCTTAATAGCTTTAGCTTCTACAACTGAGGCCAGAAGAAGAAGGATAGTGTCGTCCGCAAACTGTTGATGAGAGACAACATCGCTGAATGAAGAGGGCTTAGAACCATTTAAAAGGCCGTCTTCCACCGCTTTGCTAATTGTTCTACTAAGGCTGTCAGCTAAAAGGATGAAGAGCAAGGGGGAGATGGGGTCTCCTTGCCTTAGACCTCTGCTACTGGTGAAAAATCCCACAGGCTCTCCATTAACAACCACAGAGAACCTGGCTGTAGATATACAAGACTTGATAATTTTTCTAAACTTTTCCGTGAACCCAAATTTGGATAAAATCCTGTCAAGGAAGACCCAAGAAACTTTGTCAAAAGCTTTATTCATATCAAGTTTGAGGATCATGCTTGCCTTTTTATTATTTTCCATGGAATGTATAGTTTCATGCACCAAATAGTATGTTTCACAAAATTATTATGAGCTGCAGCCTAGATGTAATGATTTTGGTGAAAATTCTAAAGATAGCATTAACAAGACTGATGGGTCTGAAGTCCTTGAAATCTTTTGCATCCATTTTTTTAGGTGCCAACACAATGTGCGTGTTATTGAGCTCTTTTAGAAGATTTCCCGTTCTATAAAATTCATTAACCGCTTTGAGAAGATCCTCCGAGCATATTTCCCAGAACTTCTGAAAAAAATTAATAGAGAATCCATCCGGCCCAGGAGCCTTATCTCCCTCAAGGGAAAAAATAGCCTTTTTCAGCTCTTCAAGCGTGACAGCTTTAGTAATATCTCTGAATTTCTGGTCCTCAATAATATTCTGAGGGATGGCCTCCAGCATGAAGGAAATAGCTTCCAGATTGCTAACATTTCTCTCTCTAAGAAGATTTTGGTAGAATTCAAGTGCTTGTTTCTTGATGTTGTTTGGATCTTTAGTGATACTTCCGTTGCTTTTAGAAACCTCTAAGATCCTATTACTGGCTCCTGACAGAGACTTAGACATTTTTTTTCATGCAGTCAGGGTAGCTTTGGTGGATCATGGACATGTAAAGGTTCGGTGCTCATTTGAGGATCTGCCTCAGGGTCCCACCTTAGTAATTGCGCCAAGGGGACATGTGGTGAGTTCGCGCTTGTTTGGGGTCTCCTCTTTTGGGGACCATCTCAAAATTGTGCCAGGGAGACATGTGGAGGCTTCTTCCCGCTCCTTTCTATACTTAAGATTCTCATGTAACTTTCTAAAGGCCTGGGACACATGTAGGGACCACGTCTATTTGGGTACCGGCCCCTTAATTTTATTTTGAAGAAGTTCTAGGAGGACACTTGGAGGCTTCCACTCACTCTGCCCTTGCTTGGACTTTTCAATGGCTAAGGAAAACTGTCTTCGACCCTAGACACATGGTGCCTTCCACTGGTCTTTCAATGTTTTCAAAAAAATCTATCGGAATGAAACGTGTGGTGAGCCCATGCTTGTTTGGGGTCTCCACTTTTGGGGACCATCTCAATGTGCACCATTGAGACACGTGGAGGCTTCTGTTGGGTTCTTTTTATACTGAGACTTGTTAAAGGCCAAAAGATGATTTTCTAGGGTCCAGGGCATGTGGAAGGCCCGTGCTTGTTAGGAAACTTTTCTCTGTACCTCACCTTTGCAGTTGCACCAAGGAAACACATGGACAGTTGTAATCTAAATTTGAGAAGGTGTTGAATAATCCAGGAAACAATTATAGTGGCGCAACTTTCAGAGACCATAAATTTTACACCATACCTCTGATTGACTCCGTTCAAAATGAAATAGAAATCTTGGAATGCGTAAAATGTGTTGAAAATGTACAGAAATTTGTTTAGCAGTGTTTCACCTTCGAAATCAATGTTTAAGGGGTCCAAATTTTGATTTTTGTAGTGTTGTCTAAAAATAGTAAATTCTAAAAATAGTATGTTTCACAAAATTAGTGCACATGTAAGTCTTAGAAGATGAAACACCTCGTCTCCCTTGAGACCTATGACCTTCCAAATTCCTCTAGGTGCCCTTTCGTATTTCTAAAATTATTATAAATGCATATGTAACCCGAAAAGGGATAGACATCTCCTGACAGAGATAACTGATGTATTTAAGGTCTTTGAGTGATTTACATCTCTTTTCAAAGATAGTTGTTTTTCAATTCATCTGGAACAATTGTTAATCTACTCCTTAAGTATGAAACCCCTTAGTTTTGGATCAGTGATATCAGAGCTAAGTTGTCTTGAGAGTGTATGATCCCCAGAATGAGGTCAGAATATAAAAATCTTGGGTGGTCCACACATGATCCTTTAGAATACTTTCTTGTTCGCTGCAGGTGACCTCCAATGGCAGACAACACCAGGATGAATGATACTCTCAAAAATATGGTGAATGAATCTATTAGGGATAAAAAGGATCAGATGTTACAACAATTCACCCAGATTCTGCAACAACTACAAGTAGGAAATCTAGCCTCCCCCATCTTTAAATCAATCCTTTGGTGCCCCGACTACATTCAAGGTGCAAGTAAATTTTGGCATTCCTATTTTTGAGGGTAAGATCAATTGTGATGTAGTAGAGAACTAGTTGGACCAATTTACCTCATATTTTTCTATCAATCAATTTACCGATAAGGAAAAGATAACATTTTCTCTATTAAAATTGTCTCTTGCTATTAAAAATTTGTGGGGCGTGTATAAGAATGAGCTCGAAAGGGAATATATAGGAATTGTAGAGGAAAGCACATGGAATAATTTCATGGATGCCATAAAGAAAGAATATTACCCTATTGGGGCCTGTGGTGATTTGTACATACAGTGGCAGCAACTCCGTTAAGGTAAGGACGAGTCGGTTCAAGATTATAATAACAAAGTTCATTCTCTGTCTACAAGATTGGGCATTCAAGACATAAAATAACACATGATTCTAAAATATCGCAGTGGCTTATAATGGAGCATCCGAGAGGACATGGAATTCTTTTAATTTCAAACCCTTGGTGAGGCATACAGTTTTTCAATCAATATTGAACAAAGGCATAAAAGGAGGACTACCAAGAACCAACCCACGAGGGGGAAAATGATAAAGAAGGCCAGACCCGAGGCCAAGGTTGGAAACAGAAGGAGTTACAAGGAAATAAGATGCAGAAGGAGAAGATAGGGAAGTGGTGTGACCTCCGCAAAAAAAAATCGTTACAACAAGGAATAATGTCGAGCCATCAAGTCCTTACTCACCAAGTCATCTTCTTCAACCCTCTCTGCACCAACAGTTATAGACCCCCGAGGTCAAGAATGAAGAGGATGAAATTATAGATGCTAGGCTATATGTGATCATTGCCACCTCAAAAGTCAAGAATATGGATGAGAAGGAAAGGGTCTTCCACTCGAAGCTCTGGGTAAAAGGTAAGCCACTGCATTTTATCCTTCATAGTGGAAGTCAGAAGAATTTAATTTCTATTGATGTTGTAAAGAGCCTGAACCTGTGAAGCCACATCCCCAGCCATATAGTATCAGGTGGTTAAACCTAGGAAGAGACCTCCAAGTCACACAACAATGCCTCCTTCTGTATGCCATCAAGCCCTTCCATGATGAAGTCATGTGTGATGTTTCTCCATTAGATGTTTTTGATCCACTCCTAGGCCAACCATTTATGTGGGATAGACATGGCATCTATGAGTCATAACCTAAAAGGGTCACCATTACCATTAGGATTCAACGTTATTAGATACCTGAGGTCATTCCCCCCAAAATCTATCTCCCTCATTAGTGCCAAACAGTTTGTCGTCTTGATGATCAGGCCAAAACCTACAAAAAAAATTGTTGCAGCCTCCATGAACATGCACTCAATGCAGCAACAGAAGTAGCTCAACCAAATCATAACTGAGTATGATGATCTATTCCAGCCACCTAAAGGAGTGCCATTTCAGTGTCAGGTAAAACATGTTACTCATTTGGTCTTGGGGTCTCCTTTACCCAACATCCCTTTGTACCACAGGTTAGTCCTTGAAAATGAGGAGATCAAGAGGCAACTCTAGGAATTGATTCAAAAGGGACATATTAGGCCAAGCTCTTCACCCTGTGGAATTCCAGTTGTCTTGGTGCCAAAGAAGGATGGAAAATGGAGACTTTGCATAGACTATCGGTCTTTGAACAAAATCACTGTGAATAATTGCTACCCCCCTCTTAAGGATTGATGATTTGCTAGACCAGCTCCATGGTGTAAAAATTTTCACCAAAATTGATCTCAAATATGGCTATCACTAGATCCCTATCGATCCCACTGATGTTATGAATACTGCATTTAAGTCTCGTGAAGGCCTATTCAAATGATTGGTCATGCCTTTCAGACTAACTAATGTACCTGCAACATTCATGTTGATGATGGGTGACATCCTATGGCCCTATACCAATTCCTTTGTAGTGGTCTACCTAGATGATATACTCATTTATAGCTAGACATGGGAGAGGCATCTGCAACATGTTTGAGAAGTACTTCAGACCCTTAGGAAGCATAGACTGTATGCAAATCTGGATAAGTGCATATTTAAGATGACAAAGGTCTAGTACTTGGGTTACGTAATGGATGAGGAAGGAGTCCATGTCGACCCAGAGAAAATTTAGGTTATTCAGAGGTGGCCTACCCCAAATAATCTTTCAGAGCTTTGCAGCTTTCTGATCCTTGCCAATTTCTATCTCTAGTTTGTCTTGGGTTTCTCAAATATTTCCTT
This sequence comes from Taxus chinensis, assembly GCA_019776745.2. Lineage (NCBI taxonomy): Eukaryota > Viridiplantae > Streptophyta > Pinopsida > Cupressales > Taxaceae > Taxus > Taxus chinensis. The sequence continues at coordinate 821,469,286 of CM034147.1, forward strand.
GGCATGCAATCAGGTGACTAAAGGAGGGAACAAGGCTAAATTCCAATGGGGGGAAGTAAAAAAAAAGCATTTGAAGGGCTAAAAGAAAGGTTATGCTTGGCCCCTGTCCTTTCACTTCCTGATCTACATCATCCATTTGAATTGATGACAGATGCATCTGAGTATGCCTTGGGAGTTGTTATCATGCAACATGGCCACCCTGTTTCATATAATAGTGAAACATTCAATGAAACAGTTAGGAAGTACCCAACATATGACAAGGAGCATTATGCCATCATCCAGGCATGTAAGCAGTCGAAACACTACATTCTGGGGAAGGAGACAGTAATCCACACTGACCATAGGCCTTTGGAGTTCCTTCAGACATAAATCAATTTGACGAATGAGAGACACCAGAAATGGGCCACATACCTACAACAGTTTCACCTGATAATAAATCATAAGAAGGGAAGTTCCAATTGAGCAGCAGATTGCCTAAGATGCCCTCCAATTGCAGCCCTCACAACTATTCTTAATCTCTATGGACATGATATTTCAATTTGGTGTGGTTTGTATGAGAAGGACCCTGAGTTTTCAGACACATATGAGGCCCTCCATGAAGGAAAATGTGTCTCTGATTTCCATATATAGGATAATCTCCTCTGCCATATGGCACACATCTATATTCTAGAAAGTGAACAACAGAAGATGATCTGGGAAGCACAATTTAGCAGGACCATAGGGCACTTTGGCATGGACAAGACATTGGCAATACTTCAGAAGCATTTCTACTGGCCTAATATAAGGACTGATGTGGTGAAGTATATTAAGTCCTGCACTCCTTGTGAAATTTCTAAGCCAACTAACAAGAAACAATGATTATACACACCATTTCCAGAACCAACCAAGCCTTGGGTATCTGTCTCAATGGACTTCCTCTCAAGTTTTCCAACTTCGAAACATGGGAATGATGGTTTTTTTTGTTGTAATTGATCGGTTTTCTAAAATGGTTATAATGGTTTCTTGGAAGAAAAATATTTTTGCTGAAGATACTGCTAAACTTTATTTCAGTCATGTATGGATCAACTTTGTGCTCCCCAAGTGTATTGTTTCTAATAGGGATAGCAGGTTTCCTGAGCATCTTCTAGTCCACCTTATGGGGAATGTTTGATACAAATTTGATGAAGTCCACATCCTTTCACCCATAGAATGATGGGAAAACAGAAGTGGTGAATCACCTAATTTTTCACATGCTTCATATGTACCACTCCAAGCACTGTTGCACATGGGACGAGGCCCTGCCATACATACAACATGGATATAATCAAGCCCCTACATAGCTCCACTAAACATAGTCCATTTCAATCTTGTTACATATTCCAACCTATGGCTCCCATCGATGTATGCATCCCAACTCCTACCATGTAATTCACACCTCATGGAAAAAGTGAAGTAGAAAAGGTGACAAGGTTTTTTGAACAGATCCAACACATTCAGCACTAGGTCCATGACATTTTACAAAAAATGAATTAAATTATAAGAATCACCATGATAAACACATGATTCCACATTATTTCTAGGTTGGTGATAAGGTTTTGTTATGGCTTCAGAAGGAATGACTTGCAGGTCCACAGATAAAGATTCGACCTCTCTGGTATGGTCTTTACACTCTCACTAAGCAAGTAGGGGAAAATTATTTTGAGTTGAATCTTCCACCCTACCTTGGTTTACAACCCCATCTTTAATGTGGACCTCCTCAAGCCATACCATCCACCTTTTTGGATACTTCATTCATAGCAGAACAATTGGACATCTCCAAGCTCAATCCAACAAGTCTTTCCCCAGCTGAAGAAGATCATATTGTGGACAATTTGAATAAGACCACTAGAGGACAACCTATTCAACTCTATCGTGTGATAAAGAAAGGAAATGTCAGTCACCAAGGTGAGTGGCTCACTGCATACCAGGTAAAGAATTAATTTCCACATTTGATGGGGCATCTTAATACAATGGGGACCATTGCTTTTGAAGGAGGGAGGAATGATCCAGGCAACAATTATAGTGGAGAAACTTCCAGAGACCATAACTTTTTCACCATACCTCCGATTGACTCTGTTAAAAAGGAAACAGAAAGCTTGGAATGCATAGAATGTGATGAAAAGGCATAGAACCTTTTTTGGAAATGTTTGACTCTTGAAATCCATGTTTAAGGGGCCCAAATTGTGATTTTTGTAGTGCTATCTAAAAATAGTAAATTCTTAAAATAGTATGTTTCACAAAATTAGTGCACATATAAGTCTTGGAAGATGAAACACCTCATCTCCCTTGAGACTAGTGACCTTCCACATTCCTATAGGTTCCCTTTTGTATTTCCAAAATTATTATAAATGCATATGTAACCTGAAAAGGGACAGACATCTCCTGGCAGAGATAACTAATGTATTTGAAGTCTTTGAGTAATTTACATCTCTTTCCAAAGATAGTTATTTTTCAATTCATCTTGCACAATTGTTAATCTATTCCTTAAGTCTGAAACCCCTCGGTTTTGGATCACTGAATCAACGATTGATGTGCATTTCACTTGTTTTTATACCATTTTTTCTCTAAGATTCCTCGAGATGTGAATAAGAACTATTTTCATCATTTTTGATGAAATTCCTTGTCGTTGTTTTCTACAAAGTGTCATTGAATGGATTTAGAACTTAATTTTTGAGTCCAAGGATTGTTAAGGTTGATATTTTGAAGTTGGAATTGCTCGGGCACTTAGAAAAACATGAATTACCAAAGAAGCTGAATGCGAGACAGAGTTACAGAAGAAAGAGAAGGAAAAGGATGAAATGATGGAGGTCGCAGGTGTAAAGGATGAAAAAGGTGTTTCCTTGAGGGTGGAAAGGATTACCTGTCGGATCCAACTGTACAAAAGCTTGTAGAAAATGATTAAAATGTGGATTTCTCACATGATGGAATCATAATGATTAGAAGGACTGCCAAAATTTTGTGGCATGGAATCCTAGTCATTAGTCGAGGGTCTGAGAAATGTGATTAGTTCATAATTGGTCCACCTGGAAGCTTTTGGATGTGAATTTGATAAACTTCACTTTCTAAGGAAAATTGGTAACAAGCAAAGGTCCCTCGAATATTCTTCTTTTTATGGGCAAAATTTGGGATGAGTGAGTAATTGAAATGTATAAATACACTGAGAATACTCTTGCAAAGGGTCAGGGGTTGAATTCTTAAGAAAAAATTTGAGAGAGCCCATCTTCCTGAGAGACCAATCCAAGAAACCTGTAAATTTCTTTTGTTTTATATTTCAATCATGTCAAGTTGGTTACAAGTGTACATCCATTGAAAAGCTCTGAGAATGTTTAAATAAACTTTCCCTTGCTGATGAATGCGATCAATTTCGAGTTAATTTGTGTCAATCTTGGATAAATTTGTGTCTACTTTGTTTAAGAATGTCTGCAGTAGTTTTTCTTATTCCTATTAAAATTTTATGTTAAATTTGCTTCAAATCACATAGGATCTCTTCCCTGTGACAATTTAGTGGAATTTGAAATTTCATTTCAAGAAGAGCCTTCATCATGTGATGAGATAAACAATTTAAAATCACTTCACTGTCATTCGTTGTTAAATATTGTTTGTAAGACTTCAAGTGTATCTTAGGCATGAGGAACCAGGGGTCTTTAATTTTTTATTGAGTCTTTATCTTGAGCCTTCATGTTAAATTCTTGGAGATTGTGTGAAACAATGCAAATATGGGCCTCCATTGATGCACACCTTCTAGTTTAAGGAATATTTTATCTATTCTAAAGCTTTTTGTCATTTAGCTTTCCAATTTTTGTGAAGTCTCTCAAATATCTAGTATAATCAATTTTATCCTGTTTAATCTCCCACCAAAATTATTCAGAAAAATGAATCCATCCTGAACTACCCTTGTTTTCTCTGTGTGTCCAAAAAAGTATAAATTCTACTACCAAAATATGCCAAAGCAATCAAGATTCCATAATGTCTTTAGGAACCTTAGCCCTGTCTAGGAAATATCACCATTCTTTAGAAGTGACAACTCATGAGAGTTAAATTGTGGTGCATTGATCATATTTTCTCAGGGTCTACTTTCAAATTTGTGTAAAGAAGGATATTTTTGTTCTCCTTCACCAAAAAAGGTTACAAAATGGGTCCTCACACCCTGGTCGAAAGGCACGACCTAAAGAAGTGATGATAGATTGAATCCTTAATGAATGTGCTATCCATTTCTCTGATGCCTGAGTGATAAAGAATATGACAAATCCTCTCCCTAGATACAAAATGACTCAAAATAAGATATGTATGTCTGTCAGTGTCTTGCTAAATCTGTGATGCTACTTGGTTTCCAAGGGAGAATAAATTTGGATACCAACACCAGAATGGTGCCATTTTCAGGGACTCTTTGAAGTATTTTACAAATGTACTACATACATACCTTAGTAATACTTCTTACATGTGTTGTGTGCTGATACATTATTCAACCATCATTATCTATTTATATTTGTAAGAATTTTTCAAAGTTGTAAGTTTTGACTGCAATATTTCCAGCTTATACAGTCATTGCACTAAAGTGTGTATCATCATTGACAAATTTGGGTAGAAGAAGAGCAGATCTTGTAAGATTTACATGAATATGGTATTGAGAGACATGTTATAGGTCTTTCATAGTGCATTTTCACAAACTAAGATGAAAATCATTAGTGGCGACTCCATGTTGTTTAAATTATTAATAAATACCAGTTTTTAACATATATAAAGTAAGATTTGTCATTAATCTCTGCAAACCTGGAAGGAAGAAGATCTTTCCTCACTAAGGACCCTAGTAGAAGGTTGTTTCCAGAATTGGGAAATTCTAATTCAGAAGGAAGAATAATTTTGAAGGTTGTTGGAGATCAAGAATCAAGAAAAGAGATCTCTAATGGCGAAACTAATCAGCTTGTGATTGAAGATTGCTATACTTCCTCAAGTGAATCTGAATTAGGTGGTCTCTTTGTTGAATTGAATTCTCCATCTGGAGAGGGGCCTTCATGTGTATTTTAAAATTTTCTTATCAATCTACCCCTGTATTTTCCAAATTTGATAGATTTTTCTGAGAAACAGAGCCTTTAGAGGGCAGTCAGTCTGAGAATTCCATCCCTATAACACAAACACTTATCACTCCTCATCAGTTTTCATCTCCTCCAAGTTCACCTCCTCAAACTAATATGGCTCAACATCCACCCAAACCTCCATCTTTTGTTAATATTGTTGGTCCCCATCAATTTTAGAGGTATGGTTGCTGTCCAAATGTTGTGCCACAAGATGTAAGAAATAAATTGCCTAAGTTTCAAGTAAAACATGCAATCACTGGTGATCAGCACTTGAATCTCTTTGTCAATATGATGGAGAACTTTGAAATAGAATTTGAGGATGTGTACATTAAATTGTTTATCCATACTCGAGAAGAAGATGCAAGGGACTAGTATAAATCTTTGCCAGACGATTCCATTGATTCTTGGATAGAAATGAATAGTGATTTTAGACTATAGTATGGTGATAAAAAAGACCCTATGTTTCTTCTATCAAAGTTTGAAAATATTAAGAAGAATCCCAATGAATCAGTGCATGATTTCAATACAAGATTTAACAAAAAATTGAGAAGACAGCCTGTTAATTTGAGGCCATGTGATGAATCATGTCTGATAAAGTATTTAGATGCATTTAATAAGAAAATTACTTACTATTTGAAGGATAAGAACTATGGAACTTTGAGGTAGACCTTTACCATGGATCTACAAATTGAAAACAACCTAAAATAGGTTGGAAAACCTCCTAAGAGGGAGGGTGTTAAATTGATTAACCTCAAGAAGCCTCAATCAAGTATGGCTTTGGATCTTGAGGAAGTTGTAAAGAATTTGGCTAGAGCTGTCAAAAAAATCTCTTCTAAGATAGATAAGGCAGAGAAAGGAATTGGACAAGGTTCTGTCGACACTAAAATTTTCCTCCGTAATTTCTATTTCATTAATGTATGTATTAGGAATAGGATATTGTTAAGTATACTTAGTAGTACAGTCCAATAGAAGATAACGGTGATGTGGGTACGACGCAGCCAATAATGTATAGTACAATAATAGTCAAAAGTACAATAGGAATGCTGTGATAAAAAGTAAGTATTTGTCATAAGTGGTTCGGTAATGTTAAAATGTCAAAGTTAGGAAGTAGGTTCTACATGATTAGGAATTAGATATATTATATTGGTAATAAGGACAAGGAGTGAGGTCATAAATATTTTGTGTATTTTATTTGTAAAAAGTCTAAAAATGTGGAACCCATGTGAAATGATAAAGTTTATCTTATCTTAACAAATAAACTTATATGTACAGATAAAAGTTAAGGTATGGGATATGATTCATCAGAGTAGATTTCTTATCATATCTTAGAGATAAGATGTATAAGCTTGGAAGTTGTATAAATAGAGAGGCCATCCCCCTAATTTAGCATAGAAGGAAGTAGTGAGAAATATTGTATGAGTAAGTGTGTTAAAGAAACCATTAAGAGGTGTAATTATGAAGTTTCTCCCATAGTCATTATTGGAAGGCAAGTGAAGTTAATAACACTTGAAGAACCTCATGGGTGAGATTGTAACAATTTCATGTTGATATTATAATTTACACATATATTTTAGATTTGTCATCATTCCTTTGTATCATAGTCTATGTTATTCTTGTGTTATGTTTCTTGTTGTGTTTCCAGATTACATCCACCAAACTAAAGGTTGTGCATTAGTAAATAATCATAGCACGAGGAGTTCCTGGTGAAGAATTATCATAGTGCCAGATTGGTGTTGACATTTTAGTTCCATTGTTGGGACCATTCCTAGTTGGTGGATTTTCTGGAGAGATATTCCCACTTAGTCAGAAAACATTTGGAGGGTAACATTGTTTTTACTGTGCATAGTAGTTACCATGGTAAAGTCACTTTTTACGGTGAATAGTGTTTACCATAGTAAAGTCAATTTTTACCACAGTAAGTCAAGTTTTACCATAGTTTACCGTGGTCATTTCTATTTTATATTATAGTGATTTCAATTATTTATGAACATAAGTCTTGTTGATTGTACTTGTGGGTTGGTATTTCACTGTGGTTACTTTTTAAAATGGGGAAGATTCCTATTTTTTCATCCCAATCTAATGAAGATGCTTCCTCTTTCATTCAATAGTTTAAATGATTTTTTATTTGTAATGGCCTTATAAGAAGGGAATAATGGACTGAATTTTTTCCTACCTTTTTAGATGGTTCAACCCTTAGGTGGTTTGAAACACTAGGTGATAATGTGAAAAACTCATGGGATTTATTAACTGAAAGTTTTCTTAAAGAATTTGGTGAACAACAGAAATATGCAAATCTCATGATCGATATCACAAAGATATCCCAAGGAGAGAAGGAGAAGATAAGGGATTATCATGCTCGTGTTCTAGAGCTAAGGAGGAAGCTCGATGCCTAGGTCCGGAAGGAAGGATTAGCGTATGGGTTGATGAATGGCATGAATAATCTCCTTTGTAAGCACTTCATTCTTTGGACGAAGCTAGAGATTAGACAACGAGTGAAGTATGACTTCCCAGCTACCATTGAACAAGCAAAGGAGATTACAAGAAGGCAAGAAGAAATCATGGAAGAGGAGCCCAAAGAAATTGTTGCTAAAGTAGAGCCTACACCAGTACCTTTGGTCCAGAACCCAAAACCAATCTTGGTGAGCACAAATCTTTCTCCTAGTACATCTGTTGATTATGAAGATCTGCTCAGGAAGATGGGCTAGTTAACTATTAATCTTCTTCAAGGAAAAGAATTTAGTTCTCAGGGAGGAGATAAAGGTCCAAAAAGAAATATTTCTAAAGTTGTATGTTATGATTGTCATAAAAAGGGTCATTATAAGTATAATTGTCTAGATAGAGCTTCTACATCCGGTACAAGAGATAATCATAAAGGAAAAGAACCTATGAATTCTTTTGATGTAGTAGATAAGAGCATAAATAATGAAGTAGATGTGTTTGTAACAAAAAGAAAGAAAGAAAAAGATAACCAAGAAGGAAATGATCCTAAGAAGATGAAAGGAGAAACTAGTAAGAAACATAGGAGAAGGTTGGGTGTGCAAGATTTTTTGATTTCACAAGGACAAGGACCATACTCCATCTTAGAAGATCTGTCCAAAAGGCCTTTAAATATTACATATAGTCAACTCTTGGCTATGTCTTCTGAGAAGAGGCGAGAGCTACGAAGTCGACTCAATGCTCGATGAAGAAAGGAGGTTGAGGTCCTTGTTTTGGAGGCAGAGGTGGATCCCTACACTCCACAAGATGAGATATTATGTAATGGTATTTCAATTCATGATGTCTTAGTTGATGGAGGCGCTATAGTTAATGTAATGACCGAGTCTGTAATGAATATGTCAGGTTTAAAAATTGATCGTCCCTCAACACTTATGTTAAGGTCATTAAATAAGGGAAAAACTAAACCAGAAGGTGTAGTTTCAAATGTGGCAATATCTGTTATAGGTTTTGTGTGTGTGGTAGAATTTCATGTGATGAAAAAGTGGTACTGTTGCGTACCCAATGTTGTTAGGAAGACCATGGCTAAGGAGATTTCATGCAAGAAACTACTAGAATGAAGGCTTCATGACACTTGGACATTGTAGAGAGAGGGTGAAGATAAACGTGATCCCTCGGCATCATAAGACAAGACCTGTGGATTCGAGTGATGAAATTAATGGTTAGACATCCTATGATTACTCTAGTACTAAGTGAACGTGGACACAAAAGATGAAGAAAGTGAGGTTGATGTTTCGGTCATAGATATCCTTCCAGTCACACCAACTCATGAACCCATATAATTATTTGAAGAATAAATTGATGATCGTCCTCCAAAAAATAAAGATTAGTGATGCTGTGATGGAGAGTGAGAAGGAATCCTACCTCCAGCTCTTTCGAAGGTAACATACACCTATTCACTTTTGATTACAAGGAACTCTGTCAAGTAACTTTGGTAGAACATTCTATTGAGCTGGTAGATGGTGCTAAGCCCATAAAGAAAATGCCATATAGAATGAATCCTAATTTTTCAAAGACTGTAAAATAAGAAATAGATAAGTTTGCTTGATGCAGGATTCATATTTGCTGTGGAGAATTCAGAATGGGTTTCTCCCATTGTGATCTCAATAAAAAAGAATGGGAAGCTACGCATTTGTGTTGATTATAGGAAGATCAATAAGGAAACAAAGAAGGATCATTACCCTCTTCCATTCTCAGATCAGATCTTGGACGAAGTAGCTTGCCAGGAGTGCTATAGTTTTTTTTATGGATATAGCAGATACAACCAAGTTTGTATAGCGGAGAAAGATAAGCTAAAGACCACGTTCAACACTCCTTGGGGAACATTTTCTTATAGAGTTATGCCTTTTGGGTTGTGTAATGCTCCATAAACGTTCCAGTGTTTGATGAATAGGGTGTTTAAACCCTACATTCGGAACTTCATAAGATTATTTCTGGATGATTTTTACATCTATGGGAGCAAGATGGACCACATGCACCAGATGGAGACATTATTTCAAAGGTTAGATGAAGAAAAAGCCTCACTAAACCCTACAAAGTGTGTCTTTTTGTTAAGGCATGTTGTATCTAGATATGGTATTGGTACTGATCCTGATAAAGTTTCAAAAATCAAAGAGTTACTATTTCCTATGAATAGAAGTATGTTGAGATCATTTTTAGGCCATGTGGGTTACTATATAAGGTTCATTAAGAATTTCTTAAAGATTGCATAGCCACTAACCTAGTTCTTGAAGAAGGATGTTACTTATGAACTAGGAAATAAGGCGCATGAAGCTTTTGAACAACTGAAGGAAGCCCTGGTGTCTGCACCTATTTTAAAGAATCCAGATTGGAGCAAGCCATTCATTATGTATATTGATGCCTTAGATGTAGCACTAGGAAGTACTCTAAGCCAAAAGGATGATAATGGGAATGATCATCCAGTTTACTTTGGGAGCAGACAAATGAGCAGTGTTGAGGTAAATTATACTATAACTGAAAACAAGGCTCTAGCTATTATTTTTACTGTAAAGAAGTTTAGAAATTACTTGCTAGGGCAGAAATTTATAGTTGTAACAGATCATCAGGATCTAAAATATATTCTAAATAAGCCTAACCCATCAGGGAGGATAGCAATATGGATAATTTTACTACAAGAATTTGAATTTGATATTATAGATAGGCCAGGAAAGAAGCATGTCAATGCAAATGCACTCTCTCGAGCCGATGATGGTTTAGATTCATCTTGTGATGATGATGATTTCCTACATGTAACATTGTTATCCCTTGACACAATCCCCAGTGAATACATAGATATTTGGAATTATTTGAATGAATTCAAGTTTCCTGATGGTGCCAATGCAAAGACTAAGAGGAATGATTACTCAAGCTAGTCGTCCATATTCTATTTTACATGGAGTATCATTTCGAATAGGACCCGATGGACAGTACAAGAGGGTAGTTAGACGTGATCAAGGGAAGGATCTGATAAAATAATTTCATAATGGTACATGTGGAGGACACTTCTCTATGACAACTTACAGCAAGAAGGATCATGGATGCAATTTATCACTGACCCACTCTTTTTAGATATTTTTATAATTATTGTAAGACATGTGATATTTTTCAAACACATCGTAATAGTAAGACTTCATCTGCTCCATTATGCCCTATTCTTCCACTTGGTCCCTTTAAAAAGTTGCGGAATATACATTTTAGGTCCACTTCCAACCACCCCATGCCAAAATAAGTATATTGTAGTTACCACAGATTATTTAACCAAGGAGGGTTGAAGCTAGGCCATTGAAAAAAAATTCCATGGATGAAGTGGCAAGGTTCATATATGAATGCATTGTCACAAGATTTGGTTGCCCATTAGAAATTGTAACAGATCAAGGAAGCCACTTCATTAATGAGGTAGTAGAAGCCCTAGTCAATAAGTTTTCTATTAAGCATAGGAAGGCAACAACATACAAGCCAAGCACAAATGGACAGGTGGAACGAACAAATTTTTGTGTTATGTCAAATTCTAGCAAAAGATGCAGCCTTGCAGGTACATAAGTGGGATAAAAGGATTCGTGCAGCATTGTGGGAATATAGGGCAACATCAAAGTCAGCAACAGGATACTTCCAATTTCAGTTGGCTTATGGCATTGATCCAGTTCTTCCTATTGAGTTTGATATTCCCACTATGAGAGTTATGAAAAATGAAAGGATGGATGAAAGTGATTCAGTAAAAGAAAGGTTGGTACATATTCATTTTCTAAAGGAAATGAGGGAAATAGCAAAGCATACAAGCTATAAGAAGAAAATGAAGCAGAAGGAATACTTTGATCAAAATATCCATTGGTCTCCATTTCATGTGAATGAGTTGGTTCTAGTATATGATTCCAGATAAAAAAAAAAGAAGACAGAAAATTTATTCCAAAATGGATGGGGCCCTACAAAATAGCAGTTGTGCATGAAAATGGTACATACCGACTAGAGGAATTGGATGGCATTCCCATTACAAAATGGATCAACAACGACAAGTTAAAGATTTTCCAAGCACCAGAATAGTCTACTCCAAGGACACAGTAGAAGCTAGGAAGGGGGAAGATGTCGACACTAAAATTTTCCTCCGTAAGTTCTATTTCATTAATGTATGTATTAGGAATAGGATGTTGTTAAGTATAATTAGTAGTAGTGTCTGATAAAAGATAATGGCGTGGCTAATACGATGCTGCCAATAATGTATAGTATGGTAATAGTCAAAATTACAATAGGAATGTTTTGGTAAAAAGTAAATATTTGTCGTAAGTGGTCAAGTAATGTTAAAATGTCAAAGTTAGGAAGTAGGATATACATGATTAGGAATTAGAAATATTATATTGGTAATAAGGACAAGGAGTTAGATCATAAATATTTTGTGTATTTTATTTGTAAAAATTCTAAAAATGTGGAACCCATGTGAAATGATAAGGTTTATCTTATCTTAAAAGATAAGCTTACATGTACATATAAGAGTTAAGGTATGGGATACAATTCATCAGAGTATATTTCTTATCCTATCTACTCTTAAGGTATGGAGTAGATAAGAGTTAAGCTTGGAATTTGTATAAATAGAGAGGCCACCCCCCTTATTTAGCATAGAAGGAAGTAGTGAGAAATATTGTATGAGTAAGTGTGTTAAATAAGCCATTAAGAGGTGTAATTGTGAAGATTCTCCCATAGTTATTGTTGGAAGGCAAGTGAAGTTAATAACACTTGAAGAACATCATGGGTGAGATTATAACAATTTCATGTTGATATTATAATTTACACTTATATTTAAGATTTGTCATCATTCATTCGTATCATAGTCTATGTTATTAATGTGTTATGTTTTGTTGTTGTGTTTCCATATTACATCCACCAAACTAAAGGCTATGCATTATTAAATAATCATAGCAGGAGGAGTTCCCGATGAAGAATTATCATAGTGTCGGATTTGTGTTGACAGTTCTCAAGGTCAGCATAGGAAAAAATGACAAGATAGATTCGTAAATCATCCTAGAAATGATCAGATATCTGATGATAGAGGTAAAGGACCCATGGGAACTAGACAACCCTAAGCTAGGGAAAATAGAGTAGTTCTTGATCCTCTAAATGCCAGAGTTGTTGTTAAAGAGACAAATGAAATTGATTGGTGTGAAAAATGTTTCTTACCCCACCTGTCATGTGAAGTAGATCAGCAAGATGAAGAATCCGATGATGATGATAACATTTATGATGATTCATGCATGGTGAATTTCTCTACAATCTCACATAAAGGAAAAACTTCAACTGAAGTAATAATTGCAAGAAATATTGCAAGTTTTTTGGATTGCACTCAGCGGGTACCTCTTCTTCCTCCCTCTCATACTTTAGAAATAGATATGGTACAAGATTTTGAACTTCCTAATAATGATTTTAAGTATCTAAGAGCTCTAATGATTAAGAATTATGATCGAGGAATCCCATCATAAGACGATAGACAGTTGTTAATGAATGTTATTTTTTCCCAAGGAAAAGAGTATAACATAAGAAGTAAAGCTATCGAAGGGGAAAAGCCTCAAGCTAAAACAAAAACCCCAGTTCTCACCAATATCGCAAAATAAATTCCAAAGAAAGATGCATCTGGCAAAGGCCTTGTTGTCTCAAGTAGAACTGGTGTTCCCACCCATGCCCAAGATGTGAAAAATATTTTTCCATCCGATGAGGTTTTCAATCTTTCTCCAAATGTTGCTTTGCCTAAATACATTCCTTATGACATTTCCCAAGTCTTGAGTTAGTTCAAGATTTTTGTTCCAATTGTTGAACTACTTAGGATTCCTGAGGACAAGAAGATGGCCTTTGAGTATTTGGGATTGGAAGAAGATAGGACTACCCAAGGTAGAAATATAAATAATGTAGACACTCCTTATTTAACCGTTACAGACCAAGAAAAATAACCAAAATCGGAGGAGATAGGTGAACCACCTGAAGTTTACTTGGGAACATCTTTGGTTTAGTCTCAATAAAATGTTGATCCATTTTTTACAACACTGATTATTAAGGACAAAATGCTACACAATTGTATATTTGATTCTAGAGCATCATGCAATGTTATGCCTCTAGAGGTCATGAATGAAATGAACATTAAAGTGACAACAGCTTATGGCAAGTGTACTGCAATGGATTCTAGAGATGTGCCATTTGTAGGATATGTAAAAGGTTTGGTGGTACTACTTACAGCTTATTCGGGTAAGAACTTGAAACTTGATGTTGTTATTGTTGATTGCCCTGTCAAATGGGGCATATTGTTATCAAGAAAGTGGGCTATGGGTGTTGGTGGAAGTGTTCAAGTGGATATGTATTTTGCCACCATTCCAACTGAAGGAAGCATTGTAAAGTTGTATGGAGAGAAGAAGATGTTGCACCTCATTGAAGATCCCAATAATGTTTCTTATGAAGTGTTGTATGCTGATGTAGATGTTGATAAATTTGTTGGATTAGCTGCTGGAAAAGAACACAAGATTGATCAATGTAAATTTCTTGAACAAGTAGGTTTTTCTTAGACCTTGTTATTCGATGGAGCTTGTTCCAAGTTTGGAAATCATGCTGCTATTGTTCTGATTTCTCCAGGGTAGGAAGAGTTTGTTTTTTCTTTCAAAATCAACTTTGAATGCACTAAAAACATTGCTTAATATGAAGCATTGTTATTGGTTTTGAGAATTTTATGGAAATATGGTGTAAATGATATCATTGTCAAAGGATATTCAGAACTGATTGTCAAGCAAATTAGAAAATTGTATGTTACTAAAAATCATAGAATGAAACAATACAAGTATGCAGTCTGGGATTTGATTGAAATGTTTGACTCATTTAATATTGTTCACCATGATACAAATTTTAATGATATTATATACAAGTTAGGAGTGTTAGGATCCATATTTTTAAATTGTACAATATCTCCATTTTTTGAGTATGATGTTGAAATACTAAAAAGGCCATCTATCCTTGACAACGTTAAAAATTGACAATTTTTCGATGATTATGCCCAGGTGAAACGGTTTCTGTAGAACTAAAGTGATTTTTTTTACCAAAATATAGATTGGGAACCAATAGTGTGTGTTTCTAAAGGAAAGGAAACTTTATTTGGCAAAGACATCATCCAGATGAATAAAAACATGATTCCCAAAGGTTTGGTGGCACTTGAATCATACTTCTATAATGTTGATTGCATTATTAACATAATTATGTTAGTTTCAAGAGATGTGGAAGAGAAAAACTTGGGCATAAAGCAAAAACCATGTAAAATATTGTTAGGAAGCAATATGAGCAAGTAAGAGAAGCAATCCTATGTTCAATTGTTGAAAAAATATCAAGACTGCATAGCTTGGTCTTACTCTGAGTTGAAGGCATACAAGGAAGATTTGTTCCAATATGAAATTCATCTTGAATCTAATGCCAAGCCTTTTAGGAAAAAAAAGAGTCTGATCAATCCACTCCTTTTTTTGAATATGCAAGAAGAATTGAAGAATTTGAGGGATGGAGGGATCATTCAGCCCACAAGGTATTCATCTTGGGTTACAAATTTAGTACCTGTCATAAAAATGAATGGTGATATAAGGTTGTGCGTAGACTTTAGGAACTTGAATAAACCATCATTGAAAGATAAATTACCCTATGCCAAACATGGAGAATATGCTATGATTGGTAACTAGTTCTCAATTGTTATCCCCTTTGGATGGTTTCTCTAGCTATAATAAAGTTGTTGTGAAGGAGTCAGAAAGAATAAAGACTTCCTTTACCACTTATTGGGGAACTTATGTCTATGTGAGGATTCTTTTTGGATTAATGAATGTTGGAGTAACTTTCTAAAGAGAAATGGATGTAGCGTTTGCTTGTTATATTAGTGATTTCATTGATGTTTATCAAGATGATGTAACTATGTTTTCCAGAAAAAGAAATGGTCACTTGCAACACTTAGAGAGAATGTTGTTAAGGTGTAGAGAGTATGGCATATCATTGAATCCACAGAAGTTCCATTTTGGAGTGCAAAAGGCAAATCTGTTTGGTCACATTGTATCAAAGGAAGGGGTTATGATTGATCATAAGAGAGTGGAATCCATCAGCAAGGTTCCAATTCTGGGAACTAAGAAGGGAGTTCGAACCTTCTTTGGACAAATAAACTTATTAGAATATTTGTGTCTAACTTTGTTGAGATGACCATCCCCATTACTAGCATGATGAAGAAGGATCAAGTTATCAAATGGGAATAAGTTTCCATTCAAGATTTTAATGGGATAAAAGAAGCATTAAAGCATGCCCCTATTTTGGTAGCTCTAGATTACAAGAAGCCTTTTCAAACATTTTCTTTTGCTTCAGAAAACACCATTACATTTGTATTCTTATAGAAGGATGATAAATGGGCTTAGAGACCAATTGCATTTTTCAGTAAGGCATTACAAGGAGCTGAGTTGAAGTACACCATCATGGAGAAGCAAGCATTTGCCTTGGTGAAAGCAACAAAGGTTTTCAGAAATTTGTTCCTTATGTTCCCCATACCATGGTGAAAGATATCTTATTAGAGATGGAGGTCTCAAGCAAAAGATGCAGATGGGTAAACAAGTTGTAGGAATATGACATGGATATTCAAACCATGAAATTGATAACAGGTTTGGGCCTAGCTAAGCTTATGGCTAAGAGAAACTTGCGAACTATTGAGGTGAATGAAGTAGAAGGAGAAAGGGTGGATGTTCTTTAAAAGTTGGTAAGTTCTAAATGGTACAAAGATATAATATTTTATCTTAGACATCTATGTTGCCCTGAACATTTGACTAAAAATAAGAAAATATCTCTTAAGTTAGCCTCCCAAAAATATTTCATTACTGATTTTGGGTTAGCTTGGAAGAACCCTGAGGTAGTGGTCTTGAGATGCATCACTGAAGATGAGGCCCCCAAAATAATTGCTAATGTCTATGGATGAGTTTGTGGTGGAAATTTTGCTTGAAGAGTTACAACACATAAAATCTTGAGGGTTGGTTATTGGTGGCTAACTCGTTTCATGAATACAACTATATTGGTTAGGAAATGTGAAAGTTTCCAGTGTTTTTCTAGAAGACTGAAAGCTAGAGATTCCCTTCCTTTACATCCTATGTCAATTGAAGCCCCATTTAAGCAATGGGGAATGGATTTCATTGGAGATATTCCAGATCCTTCCTGTGTTGGTCATAAATTGATACTTGTAGCCACTAATTACTTCACTAAGTGGGTGGAAGAAATCCCCACCAACAAAGTAACACACCAATTCATCATGTAATTCATGCTTAATTGAATCATATGTAGATTTGGAGTGCTAGCTAAGATTGTTCCTAATAATTCCATGAGTTTCAGAGCCAAACCTTTGGTGGCAATGTGCAAAGGGTATGTAATCAATTTGACATATGATTCGAACTACAATCCCCAAGGAAATGGAAAAGATGAGTCCAACAATAAAAACTTGTTATAGATCATTAGAAGAACCTTTAAGCTGAAAAAAAATAAATGGGGTGAGCAACTGAAGTTTGTTGTTTGGCCTGACAGAATCACTGTCAAAATATTTACTTGTAAAATGCCATTTGAGTTAGTATATGGAACTCAATATTTATTTCTCCTCCATTTGCAATTGTCTTCATTTCATTTTGTTCAAAAAATCGAAGATCAAGAAGTTAGTCCATATGACACTCGAATCAATCATATTATTGAGTTAGATGAAGAAAGAAGGGCATCCCATCAGTGACATGTGAAGTTTAGAGAAAAGTTGAAGAAGTTATTTGATAAAAAAGTGACTCCAAGAGCTTTCAATGTGGGAGATATTGTGTTATTATGGGACAGAAGACACAAGGATAAGGGAAAACATGGAAAGTTTGATGCATTGTGGATGGGCCCTTATTTAATTGACATTCGAATTGGTGGACATAATTTCTTCTTAAAATACTTAGATGGGGAATCACTTGAATTTCCTGTTAATGGCGGGAATTTGAAACATTTCCTTGATTGATTTCTTAGAATCAAGGTATACTCCATTGTACAATGTATAGTCTTTTGGTTTCTTTCTGCCTTCGTGTTTTTTATATTTTCTTTTGTCCTGGTCCTTGGAAGGCATTTTGTTGGTTTCTCAATTCGTCCTTGGGGGAGTTGGTTATTATTGTTCTACTCTGCAAGCTTATTCTTTGACTCCATTGCCCAATGGTTTATTTTTAGAACTTGGTATGCTATTTGTTCTTATGGCACTCACAAGGAGTGCCCATCCCCAATTCAGAGCCATTGTTGGTGCTTAATTTGATCTCACCCCGTTTCTCATTAAAATTATTCAATTTGTGGGCTCTATCATCTTTTTTATCTCCACGTATTAATACATGAAAAATATGTCCCCCATTTGGTTACCATGATTACTCCCTTCTTTTGGTCGAGGATCACTTTAAATCCTG
This sequence comes from Taxus chinensis, assembly GCA_019776745.2. NCBI lineage: Eukaryota > Viridiplantae > Streptophyta > Pinopsida > Cupressales > Taxaceae > Taxus > Taxus chinensis. The sequence continues at coordinate 821,487,305 of CM034147.1, forward strand.
AGTTTATTTTCTGTTCCTCTATCCATGTGAAAGAAATTGTAACTTGGGAGAAAAATCAGGTTTTTTTCCCTTCCTTCCATTTTCCACAATCACGTTTTGTTTTCCTTGTCAATTTTTCTCCCAAATATCTATGGAAACATGGTCTTCTCTGATTAGATATGGCTCGTTGGATCACATTTGGGCCTTATATCATTTCCAAAATCTCTGTCCTTAGAGAAAGATTCATTTTCGGGTGCAAATGGTGATTTTCCTCCATTTTACAGTTTAATTGATGTGTTTTTCCCCATCAAATTTACATCTCAACATCTATGGAAATGTGGCCCTTTGTAGTTAGATGTGGTTCGGATGGGCACTTTAAAACTATAAGGACTGATTCAAATCAAATCTTTTCCATGTGTAGGGCCGACGCTCATTTGAAAATTCACCTTTTGGTTTAACCCTGGACATGCACATGGGAGACACGTGGAGGTTTCCGTTGCCTTGCCAAGACTTAGACATTTTTTTTCATGTGGTCGGTGTAGCTTTGGTGGACCATGGAAACGTGCAGGGCCAACACTCATTTGAGGATCCACCTCAGGGTCTCACCTTAGCAGTTGCACCAAGAGGACACATGGTGAGCTCATGCTTGTTTGGGGTCTCTACTTTCAGGGACCATCTCAAAATTACGCCAGGGAGACATGTGGAGGCTTCCCCTAGCTCCTCTCTATAGGTAAGCTTTTCAAGTAACTTTCTAAAGGCTTGCGACATATGGAGGGACTTCACCTATTTGGGGACTGACCCCTAAATTTTTTTTTTGAACAAGTGCCAGGAGGACACTTGGATGCTTCCGCGCACTCTGTCCTTTCTTGGAATTTTAAACGGCCAAGAAAAATTCTTTCGGACCCTAGACACATTTCGCCTTCCACTGGTCCTTAAACATTTTCAGCAAACTCTACTAGACTGAAACACATGCTGAGACCGTGCTTATTTGGGCTCTCTGCTTTTAGGGACCATCTTAAAGTGTGTGAAATTGAGACACATGGAGGCTTTCTTTGGTTCCTTTTTATACTGATACTTTTTAAAGGCCAAAAGATGGTTTTCTTGAGCCTAAGGCACATGGAAGGTCCGCGCTTTTTTGGAAACTTACCTTTGTAGGTTACCTTTGAATTTTTTCCAAGGAAACACATGGATGGTTCTAATCTAAAGTTAAGAAGAAGCTGCATAATCAATAGTTGTGCATTTCCCTTGTTTTTCTGCCATTTCTGCTCTAAGACTCCTGGAGATGCGAATACGCACTATTTTTCATCATTTTTGATGAAATTATTTGTATTTTTTGTCTACAAAGTGCCATTAAATAGATTTAGAACTTAATTTTTGAGTCCAAGGATTGTTAAGGTTGATATTTTGAAGTTGGAATTGCTCGGGCACTTGCAAAAACATGAATTACCAGAGAAGTTGAATGCGGGAGAGAGTTACAGAGGAAAGAGAAGGAAAAATATGAAATGATGGAGGTTGTAGGTGTAAAGGATGAAAAAGGTGTTTCCTCAAGGGAAAAAAGGATTACCTGTCAGATCAAGTTGTACAGAGCCTCCGAAAAAATGATTAAAACGAGGATTTCTCACATTAAAGAATCAGAAAGATTAGAAGGACTGCCAAAACATTGTGGCATGGCATCCTAGTCATTAGTCGAGGGTCTGGGAAATGTGATCATTTCATAATTGGTCCACTTGGAAGCTTTCAGATGTGAATTTGTTAAACGTCACTTTCTGAGGCAAATTGGTAACAAGCAAAGGTCCCTCGAATATTATTCTTGTTTGGGGGAATTTTTGGTATGAGTGAGTAACTGAAATGTATAAATCTAATGACAATACTCTTGCAAAGGTTTGCGGGTTAAATTCTTAAGAGAAACTTTAAGAGATCCCATCTTCTTAAGAGACCAATCCGAGAAACCTATTATTTTCCTATGTTTTAGATTTCAATCACGTCAAGTTGGTTGTAAGTGTACAACCATTGATAGCTATGAGACTATTCAAAGAAACTTTCCCCTGCTACTGAATCTAATCAATTTCAAGCTAATTTGTGTCAATCTTGGATAAATTTGTGTCTACTTTGTTTTAGAATGTCTACAAGTAGTTTTTCTTATAACTATTGCAATCTTGTGTTCAAGTACCTCCAAATCACAGAGGATCTTGTTCCTGTGACAGTTTAGTGGCATTTGTAATTTCATTTCAAGAATATCTTGCATCCAATGATGAGTTAAAAAATTTAAAATCACTTCACTGTCATTTTATGATAAATATTGTTTGTAAGCCTTCGAGTGTATCTTAGGCATGAGGAACCAGGGGTCTTTGATGTTTTATAGAGTCTTTAGCTTGATCCTTCATGTTAAATTCTTGGAGATTGTGTTAAACCGTGCAAATTTGGGCCTCCATTGATGCACACCTTCTAGTTGAAGGAATATTTTAGCTATTCCGAAGATTTCTATCATCTAGCTTTCCAATTATTGTGAAGTCTCTCAAAGATCTGGTATAATCAATTTTATCATTCTTAATCTCCCACCAAAATTATTCAAAAAGAATGAATCCATCCTAAAATGCCCCTGTTTTCCCTTTGTGTCCACAAATGTATAAATTCTACTGCCAAAATATGTAGAAGCAATCAAGATTCCATAATGTCCTTAGTAACCTTAGCCCTGTCTAGGAAATATCACCATTCTTTAGAAGTGACAACTCGTGGGATTTAAATTGTGGTGCATTGATCATATTTTCTTAGGGTCTCCTTTCATATCTTCATTCTCCTTCACTGAAAAAGGTTACAAAATGGGTCCTCTCACCCTGGTCGAAAGGCATGGCCTAAAGAAGTGAGGATAGATCAAATCCTTAATAAAGGTGTTATCCATTTCTTCGATTCCCAAGAGATAAATAGTCAGAAAAATCCTCTTCCCGGATACAAAATGAATCAAAAGAAGATCTGTCAGTCTCTCAGTCTCTTGCTAAATCTGTGATACTGCTCGGTTTTAAAGGGAGAATCAATTTGGATACCAACAGAAATAAAACTAGTTTGGAAAGGAAAACCCCCTCCAATCCTTGAAGGAAATAAATTATAACAATAAAACTACAATCTAAAATAATCTAAGCTTTATCTCCTTATAGAATCCTCCACGGTTCTTCTTCTCTTGATCCCATGGCTTCCTCCTCTCCAACCTGCAAATTTTAACAAAAGAAAATAGACCAAATGAGGAAAATAGAGTAAGAAGAGGTTTTAATAAGACTGCTTAAGGATATTTAGGGTTAGTTTGGAACCCTAGGATCTAGTGGCCACAATTGAATTGATCTAAGGTTGGAGGATTAACCCTACTTTTGTTTGGTAGAAATGTTTTTTTAATGTTTAAATTAAATGCTTAAGGGTGTGTGTAGATGGGTGAATGGGGCCATTTATTTTCCTTGGGGTATAAAGTCCTTTCTAGTTCTTAGTATGCTTTAGGAATTTTATAAAAGGGGAATTTAAAGCTATTAGGGTAATGGAACTAAATTATTTAAACATGAGGTTAACCATATTAGGATTGAACATTAACTAAGAAGAGAAAACATTTAACCAAGCAAATTAAACTATGGCACCTTCCTAGTTGACTTTTAATTAATTGACCTTAGAGGTAAAGTAATTTTAATATCTAATCTTTTAATTAGGCCTGGCCCATCAATTGTGAAGTTGAGTTTAGTGGTGTAAGTTAACTTGATGTGCCGTAAGGGTTAAACACCATTGTGACCCGTTTATAACTTATTAAAAAACAATTAGTCAAAAATTTCAGGGTTAAGTGTTAGGTTTTAGTATGTTCCTCGAACGTCATTTTTACGAATGTTATAGGATCATAGGGTGTACAGACATTATAATTGCATATCACCTTCTAATACTCGTCTAATACTTAAATTTCCTTGGAATAATCCAAACTTGATTAAGTGTGAAATCATACTCCTTAGGATATTGGTGATTAAGTAAAGCACAAAATATATGAACCATAGTTGAAGTAAAAATAATTCATCATGAAGTCAACGTAATGATGTAAAGGTTATAAGAAAACCAAAGGATATTTTGGAACTATTATTAATCGTCGCATACACTTGAATGATCTCAGCATTCTAAAATGACAAAGATTATTTTTATATAAAATAAAAAATAAAATAATCTCTCCTTAGTTATCTTTTAACCTAGTAAATGTGGAAAGTTGTGATACATAAGGGACAAACATAATCACCACACCCCTAAATGTGGTTTCAAATGATATTATTAAATGATTAAAGATTAAGAATAAAAATTAAATTTGAGGATTGAACCTTTTGACTCGAGGAAAATCATCTACTGCGTATCATGATCATTACAAACTAAGTATCTAATACAATTAGTAAAAATGTGTGGTTAGTTGTAATAAATTAAAGCAAAATATTGTAACTCTAGTGTTTAAATGTTGTTATGAAAGGAACACGAAATCTATTTACTCTCAAACCAATAAATTTCCTTTGTTTCATGTGAAACTTTGTTGTTGCAACTCAGATACATTACGAAACCAAACAACATGCAACATTGAAAAAAATTCTTAGAACAAACACTACTAGCCTCATGTGGGAAAATATTTTCCTATCAATAATAAGGCTACGTCATTCTATTGTGATAAGGAAAACAAGCAAAATTAGAGGGAATGATTACAAGTGAGATGTCAAGTAAAATAAAGATAATGTAGTCTAGTTTAAAGATGAATGAATGACTGCATGATAAGTGATTTTCAAATAATTAAGGTCAATAATTAAATATGAAGGTAATAAATATGTAAACTGGGAAAGTGTTGTGTTATGGATTGTTTCTATATGGGAGTTATACTGTACTTGAATTATTATGTTGTTCCTTGCCATTTGGGGAAAGGTGTCCTTAATGCACATCACATATTTTTCTTGTAATCTATATGGGATAATGTTTATGAAAGTGTCTCAAGTGTTATGTGCTTTCCTAAGAAATCCCTTATGTTATCACGTATTAAGTAATGTAAAGCAAAAAATTAAAATTATTCTGGTATTTTTAGTGTTGTATTTGTGTGTCAAAGTAGTGGGTGTTACATAGTTCTTTTACATAGTCACGGACACCCAAATCCAGTCACCAACACCCTAGGCACCCCTATTCCTTATGTGTGCAATCATCTTTGGCTCTTTCCATGTGTTACAAAATTTATTGTGAGCATTTACGGAACTCTGCCTAGTCTAGTCATCACTTTTACTAGTCCAGATCAGTTATGTCAACTTTCTCTACTTCTTTCCAAGGGTTTCAAATTTTACATCTTATTTTGTTTGTGTCATCTCTATATAATAGGATTTACACATCATTTATTTCAGTAGTGACTGTGGAAATTTAGATTTAATTAATATTGAATTAAATCAATAAGGATGGGTAGTTTTTCCACGACTCTTGAATTTTAGGAGATCTCTTTCCTATATTATGTAATATAATGTGCATAATAATTAAGAAGAATGAAATATTATTGTTCTTATTTGAACCAAATGCTACATATTTGTGCTTCGTTTGTGCTTCTTTTATTGTCACAAAATACTTAGTAATATATAACTTTGACATTGGCTATACTTAAAATTTTTAATTCATCTAATTAAATACTCTTTGAATATTTAGGATCTATAGTGATCTAAACGATGATAGATTCTTTCATTTTCCTAAATGTCCTCAAAAAGGTTTTTATAAATATAACTTGTTTACTAATTTCCTACAAACTTTGACCCAAAAATAAATATTTACATAATTTCATAATAGTTTTATATTTAAAAACTAACCTTTGTGCATATAAAAGACCAATTTATCTAGGATTTGAGGTTTATTTATTTACATATCATATACTAGAATAAAATTAAGGTCATGGCACACTCAATCCATTTCATTTGTACTACATAGAAATAATTTTCTAACCAATCAACTATATTCTCTTTTGGACGAAGTATAAACAACTGAGTTAGCTTAGTTTTTATTGATTGTTTATACTCTTGATTCTTATGACTTCACTTTTTGGCTTAAATTTCCATGTGAAAAGATATTTTAGTCATATGTAAACATGTAGCGGTAAAACCAATTCAATTGCAGTTATATTATATTGCTTGAGAACTAGAGATCTGTTTGGATTAATCAAGGTGGGACTTTTTTGTTACAACATTCTAGAAGATACTTTTTTGAATTGTTTTTGGACTTTATTTCATTGATAAAACAAATTATAATATTGATATACATTAAGAATGGCTAGGCTTCCTAACTATTCATGATGGTTATATGTGTTCATAAAAGGCTTTGAGGCTAGTATTTTATTTTATTACACTAATTTCATGTTTAACATATATTTCATAAGTATCGGGAATTATAGTGCCTCACATAGATTGAATCATGATTACAATATCAAAACATAGAGACCTTAAGAAACACAAGAATGTTGTATAAGGACAATGACATGCTTGTGGTGGGATCTTTCAAGTTTTATCAAAATTTTATATAAAATAAAAATGTTTTTTGTTTGAGATTTTTTTAATGGTAGTTAACTTCTCCATGATAGATTAGGTTTCACCATTATTCGGAAAATCTTTACAACCTCTCTCCCTAGTTTATCCCAATTGTGGACTATGTTATGGGAATTTTTATATACCATTCAATATGTTTGAATTTAAGGGAGGGGAGCTAATGATATTATAGCTACATTTCCTTTAATGATATGGTGAGTGAAACATGGATTATTAATGTCTTAGATGTGATCGATGTCGTTGAAGGTAGTTTCACCATTAATAAATAGGAGACACTTGAGGGCTCGTAAGGGGATGTCATTCAATGTGGTTAAGGTTAGATCAAGGCCTCTATTAAAAGTCAAAAAAATATAGTTATTTTGTATGTCCAAAAATATTATGGGACAAATCCTTATATTAAAATTGGGCTCGATTCGGTGAAGGAGTGTATTGATTTTTTAATGCTAGGAGAGTGCTCCTTTTGAAAAAAAAATTATCCAAGTTTGAGATACATTAATAAGAACTATAAATGTCCCTTCTTTTGAGTAATTTTTCATATTTTTATCCTTCTCGTTTCCGAAGGACATCAGATCATATAAAATATAGTGGAATTAATTAATCAAGTGCTTTAATATTGCTCATAAAACTAGAAAAAAACTAAACACACTAAAATCCTAGCTATTAAATTGAAAAATAGTAATAATTACACCTAACGATGTTTCAAGTTCTGGTAAAAACAAGAATAAAAATTTGTTAGTGGCTAAATATGTCATTTCCTAATATTTGTTTCACTGTTATCACAACAATTGGAATGCCCACAAGTGTGGAATAGCTACATGATGTAAAATATTGAGAGAAGTTTGGGTATTATCTAATCTATTTAAATTTATTACTAACCTATTGATCTTAAGGATATACCGTGATATAAGGGAATTTATAGGTGCTTGTTTAACGATAATAAAATATACTAAATCCAAACATAGTGCAAACATAAAATCACAATGTAAACTTCTCTAAAATTATTTACTAGTTATAATATAAAATAGGAGGGTATATATAAGCCAAAAATATTAACTATTACTTACAATGTAAACCAATATACACTTTAAGATAATATGATAACCACCAAAAAAGTGTGGTGATCTAACTTTACTTGTTGTGATGATTCTTTGGAAAATTTAATAAAATTTATTACAATTTTATAAACCCTTCTTTCAAAATAATTAAAAATGTATTCTCATTTGTTATTCATAAGTAAATTAACAAGACTAGATTTTAACACATGGTACTTTTGAACTACACGTTGGGATGGTCTTTAACCCCTTGAAAGGGCTAGGAAGGGTTCGATTTTGACCACAAGTTATCGCTGGTATGTGAGCCACCTCACTCATAATGCATGTATATGCGATATATCACTATTGGTGGCTGGGGTCCTCCATTTTTATGCTGAAAAATTATGAACATATGCATGTTTAACGTTTCAAAAAATTCCAATTTCTACACAATTTATTTTTTTACTAGACATGCAATTAAATTCTAGATTTGAAGGCATTTGAATTATATGAAACTATGCAAAATGGTTTGTGGCAAGTGGAAAGACCATAAAGGGATGTAGATAACACAACATAGATTAAAAAAAATTACAAGTATTGAAGCGTCTGAAAAAGTTAGATAACAAGATTAATATAATGAACAAATAGGGAATTTCTTAAATGCCTACATTAAAAATAACTTTAGATAATGATTACGATCATATTCTTTCATCTAAGCAATTAAATATTTCATGTACGTACCATTTAAATAGTCAAATGATAAAATATTAGAGGATAATATTTAACTCTTTAAAGTCCTAAAAAATCAAAATAATTTTTGCTATGAAATATCATACATAAAGTATAACACAAGAAATAATTTCATTATCAAAATCCATGAAACAAAATAACAAAATTCTAGATATAGTTGCTTAAAATAAATGAAACGACCCAAAAAATCACACACGAACAACACAGTTAAAAAAGACAGGATATATTTTTTTTGACTTGCTTCCACACATAACACAACACAACATGTCATCACAAGGTTACAACCAACTCTGGGAACCGCTTGTTACGGGGATGACCACAAGGTTAGCACGGAAACGTTTACACCCAAAAGGATAATACACTTCTCTCTTTTTGACAAGACAACATAGAAGTCCAACCACAGAACACACTTACAGTTAGGGCCAACCACAATGACTAGATATTCTTGAGGGTTATTTAATTTAAAAAGACATCTTGCAAATCTTAGCTTACGTTTTCAAGGAGGCTCAAGATATGATTCATACAATTCATCTTACCAAGCTAAGTTTATTCTTTTTACACTGAGTAATCATCTTTAAATCTTCTCTATTATGAAATTTATTTGCTTAATTCGTTTATTTAGAGAAAGGGGTAATTTAATTCCACAAGGCCATCTATTTACACTTACGCTACTAGAACTTGTTCATGCCCATATGACAACATGGGTTTGCGTTCAACACACTTAAGAGAAGAAAGACAAGGCACCTTGGAAAAAGGTTAGAGGGAGAAGGTTGAGTTGAAATCATCTTCAAGACCTCATTAGCTATTACCAAGATATAATTGAAACTTGAAAACTTAACCAGAATTATTAAAGATTTTACTTGGGCTTTACTAAATGAGTTTTATAAAAATAAAACAATTTACCTTCCAATGGCTGAGAGATAGATTGCGTGGTTTCTAAATTGTTTTCTCCTGCTTATTAAATCTTATTATCTTCCAGAACTAACCATAGATTTCCTTTAAGTTCGTTTAGGAATTTCACCATGAAAAGGGATAGTGTTCATTAGTGTAGCTAGGGATATCGAGTTATATAATGTTACTTAACAAAGGATAGTTTCATCTTTGATCACTTATGGAATTACATGCTCTCAAGTTGGTCACCTCTACACTAATTTATTTGCAATATAAATTTTAGTTTAAATTATATAAGTATTAAACAACCCATTTTATTTTACTTATAACACACTATTACTAAGTCTTAGAAAAATTTAACTCAACATTTAATCGTAGGGGGTAAAGTTTAACAATACTCATTTACAAAAACGAAAAAAAGTTACATCAACTCTTAGAATACGGATAATCCATTAAGGTCACTCAACAAGCGGTAATCCAACTTTTTTATATTTTCCAAGATATGCAGACAATTCAAGGATCCAAAGTTAAGATGACATAATCCACGATACAATATACTAAGACATTGATCCTCTTCTAAATTTTCCACTAGATGTTATCAATAGTTAAACAATATAAAAAGTATTCATGCAAAAGAACTTCTCAACTGAGGTTGATGTAAAAATCTACAAGTATATCCCTCATCTACTCGCAAAATCCATCTGCAACAAATTTTCCACAAGAGTCAGTTCGCGAGAATTGACCAAGATAAGGCTACACAAAACCACCATAACTATAATCTAACAATACTACAAAAGGAAGCACTTTATTACAAGAATTGGGTCAAACCTCTAAACACTATCAACACATCAAGTTATAATAAAGTCTCCATCATGTCAATCAAGAAGGAGAAGACCTTGTACTTCAGTTAGGAGTAAAAGCAATGAAAGTATAGCAATCGTATGAGAATGGCCCTTGGCCCTATAAGGAGAAATAAACAATCTAGCAAAAATAGAATTCCCATCACGTAAATAATTAAATAATAATCACAAGATTGAGATTTGATATATGGACCAATCATCTAGAAATTTATCAAAGGTGCCAAACAAATAGGCTAAAATAATATATTTCTAAAAGAACAAGAGTTGATCGGCCCAAGAAAGGGGAACTACGGGTTTCAAAAAAAAACACAAAAACCCATGTATAATAGAGTTTCAAACCAGAAATCAAATAGAGTATACACACAACATAAGTTTCGAAGCAAAGGAAAAGTATACTAGTTTTGACCATTAACTCCAAGAGATTTTCCAATCATTCAAGAAGGGCCAATGCCTTACAGGCTAGTAGAAAACACGTGAGAGAAGAAGGGAGTTCCGTCAAACAAGAGTATACAAAAATGTCATCAACAAATTTTTATAACACTAAAGATTTGCAAACCTCCACAACAATTCTAATGTTTGGTTAATTTAAAAATAAATTACCTATTTCCTAAAACAACAATATTTTTAAGGAAACCCTTGGTAACACAGTCAACCATCACACATAGATACAAACATAATTTCTAAGTGACATTATCAAAACAAAACCTTCCGCTATGAATCCATAAGACTATCAAATGAAAAAAAGATGAGTTTTTCCCGAAGATTAGTCACATTTAGGGAAATTTCCATCACAAAATATTAAGGTAATTACGTGCATAAAAACCGACCAATATTAATTGATAGCGCTAACATTAAAAAGGAGAAATAATACAAGTTAGGAAAAATAGAAGAGCGCACCATCAACAATAATTATGAGAGGGGGAATTAGACCAAAACTATTCTAGTGTTAACGAGGTACTGGATTCACACAATGAAACCTCAAGCTTAGTTGATCCGAAAAGCTAGTTATGGTTCAAGTTGATAGGGATGGTCAAGGTACTTCTCGAGGATGGCCTTAAAATCCTAGAAACAAGATGAAGGATAATATAAGAGTCTAAACACGCGAGACGGAAAACACACTGCACACAAACCTTTTCATTCCAAAAGTTTTAATACCGAAACTCTAAGCTAGCTAGCCTAAGCATTGATCACACTAATCCTATAACCTTTCTTTCTCGATGCCAAAAGGTTATCAAAGGGACTTGAGAAGGATTTAACAAAAAAAATGTTAAAAGACAAACTTGGGTGCTAGGGAGGAGCTTCATGTAGTTATCGTAAACTTACTTCCATGATATCGAAAATACTAGTTTGATCAACATAATAACATGTAACTCAATTGTAGAGAAGAATAAATACATAAAAAAACAGACGAAGTTCTATCACTCGAGCAAGAGAAACATAACACCCAGAGGAGAGGGCACACACATCCTTTCGACCAACATACTGACAACGATAAAAGCTAAAACAAGAAGAAAAAAAGCAGAAAGGGGAGATCTCCCATCATGAAATCCAACTGACAAATCAATGCAAGGAAAAGGTGGTTCGATTTCACAATAATTTTAAACATAGTAACAGTAGAAAAGTGTAGAAATATCTTGCCTTTTTCTCTAGATTCAATAGGTTTCATGGACACCGCCTGGACCAGAAACAACAATCCTCAGGTCGAATCTCCTTTTTTAAAGGCTGGGCACTCACTCCATTCTCGTCTATGCTTAGCCTGGGCAGAGGATCTCCATTTTATAAGAAATGTCAAACATGGGAGGAGAACGGTGGTCTCCAGGTGCTATCAAGACTATAGAGTATGCACAGATAATGGTTTTAATGAAAAATGTCCGTTGCAGGATACTTGAACAGAAAGGGAGTAGAGGCCAGACTAGCACAACACCTCTAAACATACCTTCCAGCCTGTGTTAAAGATGGGGCACCAGAGAAGGATAGCAGACATCAAAAAAGCACAAGGAACAAGGATAATAGAAATTTCTAAGAAGAATACGCCTGCCAAAATGCAACATATGTCAAGGAGATGAGAGAATCCACGAAGCAGGTGCAAAATGTGACAAAATGCCATCAAATCGATGGGGGGGGGGTCTCAAGAAGAGAATGATTTGTAACATAAATTTCATCAAGTCTCCTGAAGCAAAACACTCTGCCACGTTGTCACATAGTCAATTTTGATAAAAAAATATCTTGAAGGAGAAACCCGAATCATGAGGATGCATTCTGATACTGAAACAGATAACACGCCTAGTTGGACAACCTGCTTGTTGGAAGTGCTCATAAAGGCTTCTACTATACATGCAACATGCCTGCCGGTCTGGCAATAGTGTATACTGCTTCTCTGAGAATATATCTAAGCTAATCATCCTTTTTTACTTCCTAAGGAAAGTAGCAACCTCTAAGAAGAAATATGCAGCTACCATTCTCTGTTCTTTGCTATATTCTACATATCTTAAAGTAGAAATTTCTGTGAATTTGAGGATGTTTTTCGATACTGAAACTAGATCTCTACATCTGCCTCTATCTGGATTTGCTTCTTTTTGGCAGCACTCAGAAAAGGCAACTACTGAAAATACAACATTGAAGCGATTCAGCTTGGAACCTGAAATGACCTGTTGCAGGTCGCTGCTGTGGATCCCTGATAAGAACACACCTCGCAACACCCAATGAAAGTGGAGGTTACACGCCTACTTCACTAGCTTGAAGCTCCATCTAGCCATCATGTCAAACCCATTACTGCACCCATACGCATTGAATAAAAGAAATAAAAATGAGATCAAGGTGAAGAAAAATAGGACTCCACCGACTCCCATCTCCCTTGAATGTAAGGTAGAAACATAATGGCCATTACGGTCTGCAGGGTTGGTGGTTGGGAGGAGACTAATGCCATCCACTTGAAACAAGACATGCGAATGGACCTGGTCATCCAAGGTGGTAGTGGAGGGTAGGTGCAAGCAGTTTAAAAGATTTAAAAATTGGGTAGTCCTCACCACGACCTGGCACCCCCATGAGCCCCTCCTTCAGCAAAGATACGGGATAACAAAATTTCTACTAACTAAGGTAAGCTCACAAAGCATACGAAAGAAGATATATTAATACAAATGCAAAAAGGGAGTTACAAGATTACCTGAACAGTTCTCATAAGCTAAAAACGTATACAAATTTTTTGTATGATTACCATTCAACCTGAGAAAATTTAATCACATACACACGAGTAAGCTAGAGGAAGTAAGAATCAAACTCTCCATTACTCACAAGGATTAAAAGCAACATGCGAACAGGCCTAAGCGACCAAGCGCAGAAAACTAGAGGTTGTCATTTAAAAGAAAACACAAGGCAAGGAATGACCATGGCACCAAAATGGGTAATCCCTTCCTCAGCGCGGAACAGGGTTCATTCTGTAAAGCGACTAACCAAACAATAAAATCCTTTAACGATACTTAATAATACAGTTGATAACAATCGACACTAAATTAATGAGTTATCGTGGATCAATAATTAAAATAATAATATTGTTATTATTATTATTATTATTATTTAATTATTATTATTATTATTATTACCACTTAAAATAATTATTAATCATATTAACAAAGACGTATATACCAACTTGACGATAATGTAAAACAATAACACTATAAGATAGAGGCCAATCGATAATTAAATTAAAACAAAATTGTTATCATTATATACTATAAATATAAATAATTTCTAATCACATCAACAATGACCAATGATCCAGCTTAACTATGCGACGATAAGATCCTCCTTAAATAGGTTAACGCACAGGACATCACACAGTCCACACACAGAGGTGTCAATAACAACTTGAGAACGCAAGAAGGAGAGGGAAGGTTCTAAAACATCACTGAGACAAGATCTAAGACAACGGAAATACACATAGCCATTCGACGCTCAACAGGAGGGTCATTGTGACAAGAACTAGGGTACACACCGTACGGGGCATTACATTCTCCTCCCCTTAAGAAAAGCGTCATCCTCGATGTGACATAACACAGCGGAAAAAGAAATGGTTCGCAATCAAGAATAGGTACAGGAGAAAGTACACCCTATGGTATAGAATTTTACTTGATTAAAGCACGACCACATGGTAGCCATAGGAACATTAGGTAGAAATTTTAACTTTCAAGGTTCTGTGAAGATTGGTAGTTCCCTCTTATTTATTATTTCATTAGTTTCTTTCCATTAGTATTATTCTTAGCTTAATTTCTTTTAAAAATTTCACCATTGAAGAGTTTTGGTTTATTCCTTATTGTGGGTGCCCAACATGAACTGCTAACACAACACCCTATCAGGTTCAAAAAGACTCTACAGATTCACAAACACACAAGTATATAATTCATGATTGTATTACACCACAAAAGGTTACTCAAATACAGAATGGAATAGGCACAGTCCACATAACATAGTACTCGACACACATCTATGACTGACATATTAAATACTCGAACAAAAGAGTACTACAATCCACCAGACATTTCGTCACTTTACGTCGATGAAAAATTCAAATAACACCAAACAAATGCTACAGGTACATAGTGTCCACAAGGGAATCAATGACATAACCACAACATCACAACACATATCCATCTGACATGAGTAACACATACATCAAAATACCACTACCAAAACATCACAATAACTCAACATATATCCTGAAACATCAACCATACAAACAAATATCATACCCTCAAACTCTTATGACTCCCTCAAGTCTCTTATACCTCCCTCAAACTCTTATGTCTCCCTCAAGTCTCTTATGCCTCCCTCAAACTCTTATGCCTCCCTCAAGGAGTCCGATTGCCCCTATGGCCTAAGACAAATAGAGTTAGAACACTCCTAACCCAAGTGACATAATAATGCGTGGTTCAACAACCTGCTAGTTATCTGTAACTCCTTGGGGCTTACCCCCATACAATGAAGTGGGTCCATAGGCCCAACCATTCCATGGTGCATCCCATGACCCTATTCCACACATCACGACCATAGAACCAGCACAACAATCCAATGTAAGTGCCAAGTGGCAAAGCACAAGCCTTGGGCAAGGTGGTAAAAATTTTAAATTTAAAAATAAGTTCCAATCCAAGAGAAAAATAAATGGCCAAATAGCCATAGTTAGTGTCAAAATCCACATGTTAGTACCAAACCAAGGAAATTCCCAAAATTGTAAAGCATGGCAATCAAGAAAAGCTGTTGTCCTTACAAAATAAAGTAAAAATCTCAATTTACGAATAAAATCAACTTATACTAATGTCACATTACGATAACTATGTGGCATTATCTAGCCACCAAAGGGGTACTCAACGAGTTGCTAGCACTTGGAACATCAATTCTCAGCTCACAAAGAACATATCAATAATACAACTGTCATCACCTCTATCTAAATCATCCTGCCACCACTTGGACAAGGCTAAACATAGTCATAGTTGCACTTAGGTTGCATACATACAACCACATAGGGAGAGAGGAAAGAATCACAGGTTGTTATCTACTAAACCAAATTTTGGCTCGAGTTATTGACCCATGGTACACCATTCCTCGCTCTCAACATACACTTCTACCGATTACCCTCAAGGTCGGTTAACCTAAGGTTCAAAGCATAACATGTAACTACATCACTAACACAATGGCGGTACATATACAAGGTAGATCACAATCATACATTCACTGATTGTAACACATCACTTTACCACATTTTGCAGCCAGAGTGCAATCACTATACTTTAGGGTTCATACGCTCACCGCATGACCCTAAATCACAACATGAATCATTACATATTACACACATCATGCATATGATGAACATAGTACATCACAACATAACATGCATTGCTACATAACAAGGTGGTACACACATTTCTTCAAAAAATGGTAAAAACATCATGATACAACTCGTTTCTTTTAACATCAATCTAGTCATACAACACATTGATACACCTACATACACAAATATGCCACAATGCTCCAACACTATGTCATCCACATTATAATTCTTTTCACACATCACAAATAGTAATTCACACGTGAACTCTTCATAGAATCCACAAGAAGGAGAGAGAATACTCCCATCCCCAACATATCAACATGATCACAAACATGCACAAAGTGACATACACATCATGTGCATTCACAATATCACAATTACGACATAGATCACATCATGCTTAAAGCACATTACTCTTCCAATGTCTACCACCATCATGCAACATCATCATCATCATGCAGTATCATCATGTAACATGACCACCACTCCAAGCTGGCCCAAAGGTTCGAGAGTATGAACCTCGCTCTAATACCAAGTGAAACGACCCAAAAATTCACACATGAAAAACACAATAAAAAAAAATAGGATAATTTTTTTTTGACTTGCTTTCACACATAACACGACACAACATGTCGTCACAAAGTTACAACCAACTCTGGGAACCACTTGTTACGGGGATGACCACAAGGTCAGCACGGAAACGTTCACACCCAAAAGGATAATACACTTTCTCTTTTTGACATGACAACATAGAAGTCCAACCACAGAACACACTTACGGTAAGGGCCAACCACAATGAGATATTCTTGAGGGTTATTTATTTTAAAAAGACATCTTGCAATTCTTAGCTTATGTTTTCAAGGAGGCTCAAGATATGATTCATACAATTCATCTTACCAAGCTAAGTTTATTCTTTTTACACTCAGTAATCATCTTTAAATATTTTCTATTATGACATTTATTTGCTTAATTCGTTTATTTGGAGAAAGGGGTAATTTAATTCCACAAGGCCATCTATTTACACTTACGCTACTAGGACTTGTTCATGCCCATATGACAACATGGGTTTGCGTTCAACACACTTAAGAGAAGAAGACAAAGAACCTTGGAAAAAGGTTAGAGGAAGAAGATCGAGTTGAATTCATCTTTATGACTTCATTTGTTATTACCAAGATTTAATTGAAACTTGAGAACTTCACCAGAATTATTAAAGATTTTACTTAGGCTTTACTCAATGAGTTTTATAAAAATAAAAAAATTTACCTTCCAATGGCTGAGAGATAGATTATGTGCTTTCTAAATTGTTTTCTCCTGCTTATTAAATCTTATATCTTCCAGAACTAACCATAGATTTCCTTTAAGTTCGTTTAAGAATTTCACCATGAAAAGGGATAGTGTTCAATAATGTAGCTAGGGATATCAAGTTATATAATGTTACTTAACAAAGGATAGTTTCATCTTTGATCACTTATGGAATTGCATGCTCTCAAGTTGGTCACCTCTACACTAATTTATTTGCAATATAAATTTTAGTTTAACTTCTATAAGTATTAAACAACCCATTTTATTTTACTTATAACACACTATTACTAAGTCTTAGAAAAATTTACCTCAACATTTAATCGTAGGGGGTAAAGTTTAACAATACTCATTTACGAAAACAAAAAAAAGTTACATCAACTCTTAGAATACCGATAATCCATTAACGTCACTCAACAAGTGGTAATCCAACTTTCTTATATTTTCCAAGATATGCAGACAATTCAAGGATCCAAAGTTAAGACGACATAATCCACGATACAATATACTAAGACATTGATCCTCTTCTAAATTTTCCACTAGATGTTATCAATAGTTGAACAATATAAAAAGGATTCATGCAAAAGAACTTCTCAACTAAGGTTGATGTAAAAATCTACAAGTCTATCCCTCATCTACTCGCAAAATCCATCCGCAACAAATTTTCCACAAGAGTCAGTTTGCGAGAACTGAGCAAGATAAGACTACACAAAACCACCGTAACTATAATCTAACAATACCACAAAAGGAAGCACTTTATTATAAGAATTGGGTCAAACCTCTAAACACTATCAACACATCAAGTTATAATAAAGTCTCCATCATGCCAATCAAGAAGGAGAAGACCTTGTACTTCAGTTAGGAGTAAAAGCAGCGAAAGTATTGCAATCATATGAGAATGGCCCTTGGCCCTATAAGGAGAAATAAATAATCTAGCAAAAACAGAATTCCCATCACGTAAATAATTAAATAATAATTATAATATTGAGATTTGATATATAGACCAACCATCTAGAAATTTATCAAAGGTACCAAACAAATAGGCTAAAATAATATGTTTCTAAAAGAACAATAGTTGATGGGCCCAAGAAAGGGGAACCACAGGTTTCAAAAAAAATAACACAAATAGCCATGTATAATAGAGTTTCATACCGGAAATCAAATAGAGTATACACACAACATAAGTTTCGAAGCGAAGGCAAAGTATACTAGTTTTGACCATTAACTCCAAGAGATTTTCCAATCATTCAAGAAGGGCCAATGCCTTACAGGCTAGTAGCAAACACGCGAGAAAAGAAGGGAGTTCCGTCAAACAAGAGTATACAAAAATGTCATCAACAAATTTTATAACACTAAATATTTGCAAACCTCCACAACAATTCTACTGTTTGGTTAATTTAAAAATAAATTACCTATTTCCCAAAACAACAATATTTTAAGGCAACCCTAGGTAACACAGTCAACCATCACACATAGATATAAACATAATTTCTAAGTGACGTTATCAAAACAAAACCTTCCACTATGAATCCATAAGACTATCAAATGAAAGATGAGTTTTTCCCGAAGATTAATCACATTTAAGGAAATTTCCATCACAAAACATTAATGTAATTACGTGCATAAAAACTGTCCAATATTAATTAATAGCATTAACATTACAAAGGAGAAATAATGCAAGTTAGGAAAAATAGAAGGGCGCCATCAACAATAAATCTGAGAGGGGGATTAGATCAAAACTATTATAGTGTCAACGAGGTACTGGGTTCGCACAATGAAATCTCGAGCTTAGTTGATCCAAAAATCTAGTATGGTTCAAGTTGATAGGGATGGTCAAGGTACTTCTTGAGGATGGCCTTAAAATCCTAGAAACAAGATGAAAGATAATATAAGAGTCTAAACACGTGAGACGGAAAACACATTGCACACAAACCTTTTCATTCTAAAAGTTTTAATACCGAAACTCTCAGCTGGCTAGCCCAAGCATTGATCACACTAATCCTACAACCTTTCTTTCTCGATGCCAAAAGGTTATCAAAGGGACTTGAGAAGGAGCTAACAAGAAACGTCAAAAGACAAACTTGGATGCTAGGGAGGGGCTTCATAGTTATCGAAAACTTACTTCCATGATAACGAAAATACTAGTTTGATCAACATAATAACTTGCAACTCAATCGCAGAGAAGAATTAATACATAAACAAACAGACGAAAGTCTATCACTTGAGCAAGAGAAACATAACACCCAAAGGAAAGGGCACACGCATCCTTTCGACCAACATACTGACAACAATAAAAGCTAAAACAAGAAGAAAACAAGCAAAAAGGGGAGATCTCCCATCATGACATCCAACTGAAAAACCAATGCAAGGAAAAGATGGTTCGATTTCATAATAATTTTAAATATAGTAATAGTAGAAAAGTGTAGAAATATCTTGCCTTTTTCTCTAGATTCAACATCACCCTCCTGCCTCTTCCATTGCTTTAGACGCCATCCCAAAATTCCACACCCAACAAAACATGCCAGACTGTAGAGGAAGCCAGTGGAAGCTGGAAACGTGGGAGGAGAAGAGGCATCCATTGCCCAAGTCACAGAGGAGAAGATAATGAAAGGAAGAGGGTTCGTTGCAGGAAATAGGAACAAAATTGAGCAGAGGGAAATAGAACAACACCCAAACATACTTCCCTCCTTCCAAGGGCCAGTAGTGCAAGAAAAATGCCTTGACAGAAAGGATTTATATGGCCTCTCTGCCCATGTAACCAGGTCAAAATGACAGACTGGAAAAGGTGCAGGCATCCATCCACACGCGTATGGTAAGAAGAGGAGGATTTCCAACAAAAAAAACCACAAGAGCCAAAGCAAAACAGTCTGCCACGTTTTCCAGCAAGTTCATAAATGTAAAGCAAAATGTGTTTCATGAATATTATGATATGAAATAGATCCACACGTATGAGATTCTCTTCCTTGAGTTACATCGCAAAACAAGTAAGGTCTCAATAGAGAATCTTTGTAATAAACTTCATCAGGTCTCATGGTAACACTCTCACTGTCACATAGTCGATTTTGATAAAAAATATCTTGAAGGAGAATCCTGAATTTGAGGATGCATTCGATACTGAACAGATAACAACATAGTTTGACAACCTGCTTGTTGGAAGTGCTCAGAAAAGGTTCCTACTGTACTGCAACATGCCTGCTGCCTAGCTACTTACTGTTGCAGGCCACTGCTATGGATCCCTAACAAGAACACACCTCGCAGCACCCAATGAAAGTGGAGGTAACATGCCTGCTTCACTATCTTGAAGCTCCATCTAGCCATCATGTCAAACCATTGCTGCACCCATACGCATTGAATAAAAGAAATCAAAATGAGATCAAGGTGAAGAAAAACAGGACTCCACCGACTCCCATCTCCCTCATGCAAGTTAGAAACATAATGGCCATTACGGTCTGCAGGTTGGTGGTTGGGAGGAGTCCAAATGCCATTTACTTGAAACAGGACACGCGAATGGCCCTAGTCATCCAAGGTGGCAATTAAGGGGTAGGTGCAAGAAGTTTAAAAGTTTCTAATAAAAAGAATGGGTAGTCTCTCACCATGACATGGTGCCCCCCCCACGAGCCCCCTTCTTAATCAAAAATACGGGATAAACAGAATTTCTACTAACTAAGGTAAGCTCACAAAGCATACGAAAGAAGATTATATTAATAAAAATGTAAAAAGGAGTTACAAGATTACTAGAACAGTTCTCATAAGATAAAAAGGTATACAGAATTTTTTGTATGATTACCATTCAACCTGAGAAAAATTAAATCACGTACACACGAGCAAGCTAGGGGAAGTAAGAATCGAATTCTCCATTACCCACAAGTGATTAAAGCAACTTGCGAACAGGTCTAAGCGACCAAGCGAAGAAAACTAGAGATTGACATCCAAAAGCAAACACGATGGCAAGGAACGACCATGGCACCAAGACGGAAAATCCCTTCCTCAGCGCGGAACGGGGGTTCATTCTGTAAAGCGACTAACCAAACAATAAAATCGCTTAACGATAATTAATAATATAGTTGATAACAATCGACAATAAAAATTAATGAGTTATCGTCGATCAATAATTAAAATAATAATATTTTTAATATTATTATTATTATTATTATAATAATATTGTTATTATTATCAGTATTATTATTACCACCTAAAATAATTATTAATCATATTAACAAAGACGGTATATACCAACTCGACGATAATGTAAACCAATAACACTATAAAATAGAGGTCAATCGATAATTAAATTAAAACAACATTGTTATCATTATATACTATAAATATAAATAATTTCTACTCACATCAACAATGACCAAAGATCTAGCTTAACTATGCGACAACAAGATCCTCCTCTAACAAGGTTAATGCACATAGGACATTACACAGTCCACACACATAGGTGTCAATAACGACTTGAGAACTCAAGAAGAAGAGGGAAGGTTCTAAAACACCACTGAGACAAGATCTAAGACAACGGAAATACACACAGCCATTCGACGCTCAACAAAAGGGTTATTGCGACAAGAACTAGGGTAAACGCCGAACGGGGCATTACAAATGTATATAGTTTTCTAAAATTTCAGCCAGTCATTGTCTAGGGTTACAGATTATTTTTACTGGGAATTTACCGGCTAAAATCACAAAAAAATGGCTTACAGCATGCCAATTTCTAGAATGTAGATAATAATTATATCATTAACAAAGAATATTAACTTTTACGGGAAAGATTTGGAATAGGCGTACTTGTACAGTTGAACTATATTATAACTGGCTTTTACTATTTTTGGATGTATTTGAAAGCTAACTGCACTCTGCACATTTTTGGTTTATTCCTTATTGTGGATGCCCAACATGAACTGCTAACACAACACCCTATCAGGTTCAAAAGACACTACAGATTCAAAAGCACACAAGTATATACTTCAAGATTGTATTACACCACAAAAGGTTACTCAAATACGGAATAGAATAGGCACAGTCCACATAACATAGTACTCATCACACATCTATGACTGACATATTAATTACTCGAACAAAAGAGTACTACAATCCACCAGACATTTCCTCAATTTGCATCGATGAAAAATTCACATAACACCAAACAAATGCTACAGGTACATAGTGTCCACAAGAGAATCAATGACATAACCACAACATCACAACACATATCCATCTGAAATGAGTAACATATACATCAAAATACCACTACCAAAACATCACAATAACTCAACATATATCCTGAAACATCAACCATACACACAAATATCATAAGCCTCCCTCAAACTCTTATGAGTCCCTCAAGTCTCTTATGCCTCCCTCAAACTCTTATGTCTCCCTTGAAAGTCTCTTATGCCTCCCTCAAACTCTTATGCCTCCCTCAAGTCTCTTATGGCTCCCTGAAACTCTTATGTCTCCCTCAAGTCTCTTATGCCTCCCTCAAACTCTTATGCTTCCCTCAAGGAGGCTGATTGCCCCTATGGCCTAAGACACATAGAGTTCGAACACTCCTAACCCAAGTGACATAATAACGCATGGTTCAACAGCCCGCTAGTTATCTGTAACTCCTTGGGGTGTACCCCCATACAACGAAGCGGGTCCATAGGCCCAACCATTCCATGGTGCATCCGATGACCGTATTCCACACATCACGACAATAGAACTAGCACAACAATCCAATCTAAGTGCCAAGTGGCAAAGTACAAGCCTTGGGAAAGGCGGTAAAAATTTAAAATTTAAAAATAAGTTCCAATACAAGAGAAAAATAAATGGCCAAATAGCCATAGTTATTGTCAAAATCCACATGTTAGTACCAAACCAATGAAATGCCTAAAATTGTAAAGCATGACAATCAAGAAAAGTTGCTGGTCCTTACAAAATAAAGTAAAAATCTCAATTTACAAATAAAATCAACTTATAATAATGTCACATTACGATAATTGTGCACAGCATTATCTAGCCACCAAAGGGGTACTCAACGAGTTGCTAGCACTCGGAACATCGAGCCTCAGCTCGCAAAATACATATCAATAATACAACTGTCATCACGTCTATCTGAATCATCCCGCCACCACTTTGACAAGGCTAAACATAGTCATAGTTGCACTTAGGTTGCATACATACAACCACATAGGGAGAGAGGAAAGAATCGTAGGTTGTTATCTACTAAACCAAATTTCGGCTCGAATTATTAATCCATGGTACACCATTCCTCACTCTCAACATACACTTCTACCGATTACCCTCAGGGTCGGTTAGCGTAAGGTTCACAACATAACATGTAACTACATCACTAACACAATGGCGGTACATATACAAGGTAGATCAAAATCATACATTCACTGAGTGTAACACATCACTTTACCACATTTTGCAGCCAGAGTGCAATCACTATACTTTGGGGTTCATACGCTCACCGCATGACCCTAAATCACAACATGAATCATTATATATTAAACACATCATGCATATGATGAACATAGTACATCACAACATAACATCCATTCCTACATAACAAGGTGGTACACACATTTCTTCAAAACATGGTAAAAACATCATGATACAACTCATTTCTTTTAACATCAATCTAGTCATACAACACATTGATACACCTACATACCACAATATGCCACAATGCTCCAACACTACGTCATCCACATTATAATTCTTTTCACACATCACAAACAGTAATTCACACGTGAACTCTTCATAGAATCCACAAGAAGGAGAGAGAATACTCGCATCCCCAACATATCAACATGATCACAAACACACACAAAGTGACATACACATCATGTGCGTTCACAATATCACAATTAAGACATGGATCACATCATGCAACATCATGCAACATCAGGCAGTATCATCCACCATCATGCAACATCATCATCATCATCCAGTATCATCATGTAACACCACCACCACTCCAAGCTGGCCCAGAGGTTCGAGATCATGAACCTCACTCTGATACCAAGTGAAACAACCCAAAAATTCACACACGAACAACACAGTTAAAAAAAATAGGATTTTTTTTTTTGACTTGCTTCCACACATAACACGACACAACATGTTGTCACAAAGTTACAACTAACTCTGGGAACCACTTGTTATGGGGATGACCACAAGGTCAGCATGGAAATGTTCACACCCAAAAGGATAATACACTTTCTCTTTTTGACATGACAACATAGAAGTCTAACCACAGAACACACTTACAGTTAGGGCCAACCACAATGAGATATTCTTGAGGGTTATTTATTTTAAAAAGACATCTTGCAATTCTTAGCTTACGTTTTCAAGGAGGCTCAAGATATGATTCATACAATTCATCTTACCAAGCTAAGTTTATTCTTTTTACACTCAGTAATCATCTTTAAATCTTCTCTATTATGATATTTATTTGCTTAATTCGTTTATTTGGAGAAATGGGTAATTTAATTCCACAAGGCCATCTATTTACACTTATGCTACTAGAACTTGTTCATGCCCATATGACAACATGGGTTTGTGTTCAACACACTTAAGAGAAGAAGACAAAGCGCCTTGGAAAAAGGTTAGAGGAAGAAGGTCGAGTTGAATTCATCTTTATGACCTCATTTGTTATTACCAAGATTTAATTGAAACTTGAGAACTTAACAAGAATTATTAAAGATTTTACTTAGGCTTTACTAAATGAGTTTTATAAAAATAAAACAATTTACCTTCCAATGGCTGAGAGATAAATTGTGTGGTTTCTAAATTGTTTTCTCCTGCTTATTAAATCTTATTATCTTCCAGAACTAACCATAGATTTTCTTTAAGTTTGTTTAGGAATTTCACCATGAAAAGGGATAGTGTTCATTAGTGTAGCTAGGGATATCAAGTTATATAATGTTACTTAACAAAGGATAGTTTCATCTTTGATCACTTATGGAATTACATGCTCTCAAGTTGGTCACCTCTACACTAATTTATTTGCAATATAAATTTTAGTTTAACTTCTATAAGTATTAAACAACCCATTTTATTTTACTTATAACACACTATTACTAAGTCTTAGAAAAAATTAACTCAACATTTAATCGTAGGGGGTAAAGTTTAACAATACTCATTTCCTAAAATGAAAAAAGGTTACATCAACTCTTAGAATACCGATAATCCATTAAGGTCACTCAACAAGCAGTAATCCCACTTTCTTATATTTTCCAAGATAGGCAGACAATTAAAGGTTCCAAAGTTAACACGACATAATCCACGATACAATATACTAAGACATTGATCCTCTTCTAAATTTTCCACTAGATGTTATCAATAGTTGAACAATGTAAAAAGGATTCATGCAAAATAACTTCTCAACTAAGGTTGATGTAAAAATCTACAAGTCTATCCCTCATCTACTCGCAAAATCCATCTGTAACAAATTTTCCACAAGAGTCAGTTCGCGAGATCTGAGTGAAATAAGGCTACACAAAACCACCATAACTATAATCTAACAATACCACAAAAGGAAGCACTTTATTACAAGAATTGGGTCAAACCTATAAACACTATCAGCACATCAAGTTATAATAAAGTCTCCATCCTGCCAATCAAGAAGGAGAAGACCTTGTACTTCAGTTAGAAGTAAAAGCAATGAAAGTATAGGAATCGTATGAGAATGGCCCTTGGCCCTATAAGGAGAAATAAACAATCTAGCAAAAATAGAATTCCCATCAAGTAAATAATTAAATAACAATTACAAGATTGAGATTTGATATATAGACCAACCATCTAGAAATTTATCAAAGGTACCAAACAAATAGGCTAAAATAATATATTTCGAAAAGAACAAGAGTTGATCGGCCCAAGAAAGGGGAACCATGGGTTTCAAAAAAAAAACACAAAAATCCATGTATAATAGAGTTTCAAACTGGAAATCAAATAGAGTATACACACAACATAAGTTTCGAAGCGAAGGAAAAGTATACTATTTTTGACCATTACCTCCAAGAGATTTTCCAATCATTCAAGACGGGCCAATGCCTTACAGGCTAGTAGCAAACACGCGAGAGAAGAAGGGAGTTCCGTGAAAACAGAGTATACAAAAATGTCATCAACAAATTTTATAACACTAAAGATTTGTAAACCTCCACAACAAATCTAATGTTTGGTTGATTTAAAAATAAATTACCTATTTCCCAAAACAACAATATTTTAAGGCAACCCTAGGTAACAAAATCAACCGTCACACATAGATACAAACATAATTTCTAAGTGACATTATCAAAACAAAACCTTCCGCTATGAATCCATAAGACTATCAAATGAAAGATGAGTTTTTCCCAAAGATTAATCACATTTAAGGAAATTTCCATCACAAAATATTAAGGTAATTACGTGCATAAAAACCGACTAATATTAATTAATAGCGTTAACATTACAAAGGAGAAATAATGCAAGTTATGAAAAATAGAAGGGTGCCATCAACAATAATTCTGAGAGGGGGATTAGACCAAAACTATTCTAGTGTCAATGAGGGATTGGGTACGCACAATGAAACCTCGAGCTTAGTTGATCCGAAAAGCTAGTATGGTTCAAGTTGATAGGGATGGTCAAGGTACTTCTTATGGATGGCCTTAAAAGCCTAGAAACAAGATGAAAGATAATATAAGTGTCTAAACACGCAAGATGGAAAACACATTGCACACAAACCTTTTCATTAGAAAAGTTTTAATACCGAAACTCTAAGCTGGCTAGCCCAAGCATTGATCACACTAATCCTACAACCTTTCTTTCTTGATGCCAAAAGGTTATCAAAGGGACTTGAGAAGGAGCTAACAAGAAATGTCAAAAGACAAACTTGGGTGCTAGGGAGGGGCTTCATAATTATCAAAAACTTACTTCCATGATAACGAAAATACTAGTTTGATCAACATAATAACTTGCAACTCAATCGCAGAGAAGAATTAATACATAAACAAACAGACGAAGGTCTATCACTCGAGCAAGAGAAACATAACACCCAGAGGAGAGGGCACACGCATCCTTTCGACCAACATACTGGCAACGATAAAAGCTAAAACAAGAAGAAAACAAGCAGAAAAGGGAGATCTCCCATCATGACATCCAACTGACAAAAAAATGCAAGGAAAAGGTGGTTCGATTTCACAATAATTTTAAATATAGTAACAGTAGAATAGTGTAGAAATATCTTTCCTTTTTCTCTAGATTCAACATCGCCCTCCTGCCTCTTCCATTGCTTTGGACACCCTCCCGAAACCCCACACCCAACAAAACATGCCAGACTGTAGAGGAAGCCAGTGGAAGCTGGAAACGTGGGAGGAGAAGAGGCATCCATCGCCCAAGTCATAGAGGAGAAGATAATGAAAGGAAAAGGGTTCATTACAGGAAACAGGAACAAAACTGAGCAGAGGGAAATAGAACAGCACCTAAACATACTTCCCTCCTTCCAAGGGCCAGCAGTGCAAGAAAAACGCCTTAACAGAAAGGATTTCTATGGCCTCTCTGCCCATGCAACCAGGTCAAAATGACAGACTGGAACAGGTGCAGGCATCCATCCATGTGCGTAGGGTAAGAAGAGGAGGATTTCCAACAAAAACAACCACAAGAGCTGAAGCAAAATAGTCTACCATGTTTTCCAGCAAGTTCATAAATGTAAATCAAAATGTGTTTCATGAATATTCTTATATGAAACAGATCCACGCCTATGAGATTTTCTTCCATGAGTTACATCGTAAAACAAGTAAGGTCTCAATAGAGAATCTTTGTAATAAAATTCATCAGGTGTCCTGGTAAAACTCTCACTGTCACATAGTCGATTTTGATAAAAAATATCTTGAATGAGAATCCCGAATTTGAGGATGCATTCGATACTGAACAAATAACAACATAGTTGGACAACCTGCTTGTTGGAAGTGCTCAGAAAAGATTCCTACTATACTGCAACATGCCTGCTGCCTAGCTACTTACTGTTGTAGGCCGCTACTTTGGATCCCTGATAAGAACACACCTCGCAGCACCCAATGAAAGTGGAGGTAACACGCCTGCTTCACTAGCTTGAAGCTCCATCTAGCCATCATGTCAAACCATTACTGCGCCCATACGCATTGAACAAAAGAATCAAAAAGAGATCAAGGTGAAGAAAAACAAGACTCCACCGACTCCCATCTCCCTCACGCAAGGTAGAAACATAATGGCCATTACGGTCTGCAGGGTAGGTGGTTGGGAGGAGGCTAATGCCATCCACTTGCAACAAGACATGCGAATGGACCTGGTCGGCCAAGGTGGCAGTGGAGGGTAGGTAAAAGCAGTTTAAAAGATTTAAAAACTGGGCAGTCCTCACCACGACTTGGTGCCCTCATGAGCCCCTTCTTCAGCAAAGATACGGGATAACAAAATTTCTACTAAGGTAAGCTCACAAAGCATACGAAAGAAGATATCTTAATACAATGAAAAAGGGAGTTACAAGATTACCTGAAGAGTTCGCATAACCTAAAAAGGTATATGAATTTTTTCATGATTACTATTCAACCTGAGAAAATTTAATCATGTCACTACTACAAGGTGGGGTCATTTGAGACATTAATAGAGACAAAATTTGACTAAATTGTCTCAAATAGAGACAATAAAAAAGTTGTGTATCGTCTCTATTATTTTCTCAAAGTGGGTGTCTCTAATATTGTCTCTAATTATTGTCTCTCAAGAGACAATAATGATTGATACATATTTTGTCTCTCTAGAGACAATACCAAATACTAACATTTTGTCTCTCTGGAGACAATACTAATTTCAATTTTTATTGTCTCTCTAAAGATGATATGAATTTAAAGAATGAAAAATATGAATTTTAAAACTACACAATAACCAAATATCATATAGTGCAATCAATGAAATTACATATCATCTATGATGTCGGAGTTGTCTGATAATTAATTTTATAAATTAACAACAATTTGATTTAAATATTGTGCCCAATAAATGGGTCCACAAATATTTTATTAATATCAAATAAGATAAGATACAAAAGGGTGTCTGAATTCCATTAACCCTTGAAATACAATGTTAAAATACAAAAGGGTGTCTGAATTCCGTTAACCCTTGATATACAATATATACAATATATACAAAAGGGAATGCTACACAAGCTCATTATACAGGGAGACATCGAGTTGTTTCCTTATGAGCCCGACATGCATTGTATTGCTTGTCTCACTAGAATGTTCAAGGCTTACTTGCATGACCTTCTTGTTGTAGCAAATGTACTCTCCACGGATAAGTTTCTTGTTAAAGAAATAAGTTTGTTGAAAGAGGCGTAGGGAGTTAGTCTTCGCAACTTCTTACCTCTTATGTTTTCCTAAACCTTCTTCAAACTCATGTTTATTCATTTGCTGAGAGGAGCAGAGATTTAGCTGTGCAGGCATGTGATTATTTCGACAGAATCATATGTTGTGTGATACATCCCCAGCTGCACACCGAATTCAACCATAACAATGAGATCTATGAAAATGAGCAAGGGGACTTTGATCCTAACATAAGGAGCTATGCATATCATTTTTTATTTTTAACAAACCGAGCTACTATTAAGAGTAGAAACTAAATACTCACCAAGAAAGCTACGTAAAGAATGGTTTTACACAAGGATTAAAAAAAATAGAACTCACCAGTGCCAAAGCTTTCTTCACCAAAAACAGAGCACAATCCAGCATCCATTAAATTTCCAAAAAACTTCCAACCAGTGGGCACCTAATAGATGAGTAAAAAACAATAAACCTATTTTTACAAGACTCATAAAATAGTAGGAATAGGCAAATATGCATATAAGTAGGAGTAATTTGATACCTCAAAAAACTTAAGATTCAAGTTTTTGGCAACCACATCAAGTGCAGTCGATGCTGGCATGCTCCTACATTAATCATTACCAACAACATAATATGAGAAAAAAAATAATGCATAACATGAATGATATCAATTAATATCACAAACAAATAATGTGGCCATTAAATGCGTGAAATTTAAACATAAAAATGAAATGGGTATAGAAGAAATCATTTTGGGATCACAAACAAATGATATGGCTAGTAAATGTAATGAAAATACAACATACTCTAGAAATGGATATAGAGGAAATCATTTCAGGATCACAAACAAATGATGTGGGTATTAAATACAACAAAATTTTAGCACACCAACAAAATAGGTACAAATGAAATCATTGCTGATTTCAGGGTAAGAAACAAATGATATATGCTGGATATGAGACGACAATCTCTTCTCTATAAAATAAAGTAACTTACAACTGCTCCAGAAACAACTATGCATAACTCAGATGGAGTCTCGATTTCAAGAATTACATCCTCTCTTGGAGGAAAATACTCTACCTACATTTCTGTCACCTGTAATGAGGGACATTCATGAGAATAATATGTGAAACATTCATGACTTCAATATGGTTGGTAAACCAATACCGACAGACATAAAAGATACAAGACAATTTAGATTACTCAAGCCCCAGACAAACTTGGGATAAGGTGTCAAATCTAAGTAGTATAAGGGACATATAAGACAACCATTAATTATTTCTTTGAGCATAACCAAGTGATTGTTATAAACATGCAAAGAAAAGTTTTCGCAAAACAAGTGCTTCAATTACCATCTGAATAAGGAAGTCATTTAAAACATCATGAAAGTGATGGATTCTCTCTATTACTGGGTAGAACAAATGTTGTACAATGGCGAGCCAAATTACCTTGGGAAGACCTGTGACAATCTGTTGCTACAAGCCCTCGGTTTTGAACTTAAGCCTCATGTGTCCAAGAATTTGTTCTTTTAGCCTCTGTGGCAATCTGTTTCTGTTGCAAAAATCTGAGGCAACATTCTCTGCATCTCTCTGTACTCCATCTCACACAAGACTCCATCAGCAAATACATAAAACACCCATATACTAGATTGTCTTTATACACCCAATTAATGTTTCTAAATGCATGAGGTGTATAATGCATGTACTTCAAAAATTAAATGTCCTTCTAGTTCCATAGACAACGAGATTGGTTCTATTGCATATCAAATAGGCTTGTAATCCAAGATTGAAGAGCATGTATGCTATTGTAAAAACCATTTCACTAGTGTTTTTAGCATGGAGGACTCCATATCCCAAAGTACTCAAAGTTATTATAGACAATTACTTGGAGGAGACATAAATTGTCCACAGGCTTTCCTATTTGAAGTTTGGATATACAGCACCAACCCAGGGGCTTTTGGGGTCAGAAAACTATCTTGCCAATAGGTAGTAGAAACATCCACCATAGTGTACAACAAAAAGGGTCACCTAGACCATCACAATTCCTTATCTATGAAGTCAAAAATATGTAAATAAATATCATTCATACTGGAGATTTACTATGTACTTCTACAAAAAAGCTTTATGCATCTTGTCAAGAAGTAACTTAAGCGCACAACCTTCTCTAGTCTACATTGCATGAAAGAAAGGTTTTGAGCATTTTGTATAATATCCCTCTTACCATAAATATTTGGGTCATTAATTTTTTTCAGCACGTTGTCAAATGGTTAATTTTGATGCATAATAGGTCCTAGAAAAAGTGATGAAGAAGCATCAATTGTTGATGAAATACTAAAACGTTGATATCTGGAGTTTCCCTCATCCAAACCTAATGAAATTTTAGGAGCATATTTGGATGGTTGAAATAGGACTTTGGACAAAGTTTTAGGCATATTTCAGGTCTATAGAAGGATATATTGCAAAAATACAGACATTAGGCCTGTAGGTGATGGTTTAAGAAGGGTTTAAGCTCACTAAAAGTAAAATATCTTTCAAACAAATGATCTAAATATTATGAAAATCTATGTGATTTTTATAACATGTTCCAAGTTATTTTAGAGTTTTTGGACACCTGGAAAGAGAGTTATGTTCAAAACTCAGTCATCAGGTCTGTAAGTAATGCAAAACCCCACTTTTAGCAGCTCTAAAAACTGCATAACTTGGGAATGGATGATCCAGATAAGATGAAACTTTGAGGAAAGCTTTATAGGGATAAAAAATTTAGATGTGTGAAATATTTTGAGGCTTGGTAAGGTGTTTAGAGGGGTAAACCGTGAAAGTCTCAGTCAGCTGTCCTGTTTTTAACCAAACTTTTGAGAGGAACACATTTTTCAGACAATATACATCATCATTTTTATTTCAATCAAGAAAAATAATGAATGATTGTGATATGGCTCAATGGTGAAAATTATTAGAAATCAATGAACTAATAAGTAATAACAATACTTATTCTACACAGTTAGTTTGAACCACTAATGTTCAATGCTTGTAGTAAAGTGATATAAGCTCTTTCTGAATATGAATGTTCACATTAGTAACATACCTGATGCATTATAGGAGAGGCACTTCCCCTTATGGGTACCAACAAACGCTCCCTGCAATTGCTACAATGTTGTCCAGAGTGTATGAAACTGTCAAGGGCTCAGAGGTTTCGTATGTAGCAGACCTCCAAAGAGTTCCGACTATTTGATGCCTTTTATTAACTGGTAATTTGAAGGATGGGTATGCAAGATATCCAAGAACAATTATGTAGAGTCCCTTTTTGAACAACCCCTTTCCTGCTTCAAGCTTGTGCAAAGACATTTCATTTGAAATAGAGACCTCATGTTTCTGTGCTGCTTGTGATATATTTGAAATAGAGACCTCATGTTTCTGTGCTGCTTGTGATAGATTTGTTGAATCTCCAATAACAGTGGGCATTTCTGGTGAATGGGGCATGGGAAAGTCCAGCCTCATGATTCAGGTACATGTTTATTTATTTTCATATCAGATAGAGTTCAACTTCTTCTCTGTATGGAAAGAAAATTTATGTTTGCCGAAGAAAGCTTAAATCCTTTAAAAGTGTATGTGTAGACTGAAAACATATTATTAATGGCAGCGTCTCAGTTGGCATTTCCAAATCTCGTCTGTTTTGAAAATTTTGTTGGAGCAGAAAAGATATCTTTGAATACAAGAGGTCGAAAGATCAAAAATGGAGTTTATTAGCTGGAAAGATATATGGAAGGATGGAAAAACAAAACAACAAACGGGTAGGATACATTAATATTGTTTCCTCAAACAAGGACAGCTGGATATGACAAATTTTTATTTGATATTTAAACCCAAAAAACTACAAATTGATAGCTCAACCTCTTTGTACAGAATTCACTAGTGGAATTGTTGGACAAATATCATCCTCAGTACCATGGCATTTATAAGTCCTTAGCTTGCACGGATCTTCCCAACCAGACGGTTAGTTGATTCCATAAATTAAATCTCAAATTAAATATTCTAATGTATCGATTCTCTGTTTTTATTATTGACTGGCTACTTAGCTTCCCCTCCTATTTGTACATGTGTCCAAACTGGCTCAAATGTTGAAACGGCAACTTTGGAGAGCCAGTACCTAGCATTCAGAGGAGCACCTCGGATTTTGACCATTCGATATAATGCATGGCACTATCGTGATGAGCATGAACCTTGGGCGGGGCTTGCAGTTACCATCACTAAAGAAATTGAACAAGCAATGACCAGAGCACAGAAGTTCAGCACCTGCTAGAAATATAGCTGGATCAAAAATAGTGTCAATATCTGCTTGCAAATATTTTTACCTTGTCTGCTGGTAACATTTGTCACAGGTTGGGTGGCTTGGGCAGCTTGGACCTTATTAAAAGAGGCAAAATTCAAAGATTTACGATATGGCTCCATACCTTGCACTATAATAGCAATTGTATGGGTTGTATTAAGACAAGTGATTTCAGTTGTGAAACCAGTGAGCACACAAATGATGGGGTATATCATCAAACCAGATCACACAAGTCATCTTGGTTATCAACAACAAGTCATTTCTGACATCAATTTTTTGAAAGGGGAACTTGGAAAAAAACCACATTGGTTTTTTTCTTTCATTTCAGGGGAATGGTGTTTGAATTGGTTTGGCCTGTATCCAGACAATGTTGAAAATACATGTGTTCCAAAATTTAGCGCAGCTTCAGAGAATCAACTGCAAATAATTACCTTTGTTGATGACCTGGATAGATGTGAAGAAAAAGTTATATTACAAGCATGTGGAGGTCAAAAATGTTTGATGATTTATTGTGTCCTATTTTTTAGAATCTGCGATTTTAACAGCCAAATGGTCATTCTTTTCTCTAATACAGGTTTTATCTGCCATAAATCGGGTACTAGCTGAGTGCAAGATCAATGTTGTCTTGGGGATGGATAAAAAGATGATAGAAAGAGCAGTTCGAAGAAATTTTGAAGATAATGATGATAAAGACCTTGCAGAAAAGTTTATCTGCAAAATAATTCAAATTCCTTTAAGCTTGCCAGATCCTACAGACGAAGAATCAAACAGGGTTCTACGTCACCAATTAAAATATGAACCCCCTGTAACGACTCTAGCTGCATTAGATGATGGTGGAGATACAGACTATGGGGAACTAGATACAGATTACGGTAAATTACTAGAAACAACATCTATGTATTTGAATGAATTTCAATTTTAATATTCTATCCAGTGAAGTCGGTTTACATTAAATTTATGTGGATCGGGTTGTTTATTAATGTAGAAGAGGAGGAAAATGTTGCTGAAATCCCAATGCAAGAAAGAATTGTGGTAGATATTGATGCAAGCTCTCAAGGTGGTTAAATGAAATCTTCAAGTTTGGATTGAAATTTACTATAATTATATAATAAATTAAATTATTTTACAGGGCTTATGGAAAAGGTGCTTCACTGGTTGGGACACTTGTTACAAATTCTATGTTTGGTTGCAAAAAAGGTGCTTCACTGGTTTCAAATTCTATGTTTGCTTTCTTGCAACCTTTCAAGTGAACTTCGAGAGATGCACGATGAATTAAATAAGGAGGAAAAACTTCTGACATTCTCAAAAGGTGCACGATTAACTAGGGAAATTTTGTTGTCAAATTATACCCCAGAAGAAGCTGAGACATTGTATAAGTTGAAGAGATTTGCCAGCGGCAACCAAAAACTTCCCCGGGAATGGAAACTGTTATTGCACTACTACATACTTACATCAAATATTCTTTCTATGATAGGAAAAGTATACAACCTACCTGGTTGGAAGGTAGAACTGATGGCCTGGATATTTGTGTGTTGGCTATGGAAACACGAAATGAACATTCTCATCAAGGTACGTCATAAAAACACTGCATTTGTTATCAATTGGTAGGATTCAAGAATAATTAAATTTAGAAAGCTAAAGCTAAAGCCTTCAATTTCCGAAATGTAGGATTGGAGCAAGTATGCAGTGATCAAAGGTAAGCCTGTGGAAGATGAAGATAAAGATGAAACTGAACAAGATTGGCAGGGGCCTTCGCTTAAACAACTTGTTATGAATTATGTTATTGAGTTGAACACATTGCAACAAACTTCCAATGTTCAAGCTGGTGAAGATAAAGATCATAAATTTCAGAGCGGAACAATATTGAATGAATGTAATCGCTGAATATGTATTTCCAATTTTTTTATCACAACAAAAAAGGAGTAAGAAGAGTTGAATAAAACAATAAACAGTAAATTTTTTGTTATGACATACAGTCTCACCTGTTGTTATGTGTCTTCATGATCAAGGTGTGATAAGTAAATCAATGTCTCCCTCATTCTCTGCATAAGAAATCAAAAGATATTTCAATTTATTTCTCAGTGGGAAAGCTAATCTTTAACACAGGCCGAAACCAAAACAACCCAAGAAAATCCATCTTGACAGATTGACTAAAGTTTGAATATGTAATTTCTCATTAAATCTAGTCTCAAACAAATAACAACAACAAACAGTATATAGTTCCTTTGTTATTCATTAAATAATACCTTGTACTGTACAAGAACATCATTATCTTTTATGGTCTCTCTAACTATGTTTCCATTCTCATCTTCCATAATCAAGACTTCTTCAGGCTTAGCCATACAACAAATCATGAGCATCCTCAACTTGGACATAGGTTGAGCATATAGTTGTCTGCGTTATATAAGCTGAGAACGAAGCCCATCAACCATGCCAGAAAGTAACGGAATCTGTATAAGCATGCAACCAATAACCACTTAATTATTCCTATGGCCAGTCATTCTTTTGGGAAATAATTCAGAACAAAAAACTATATATGCAAATGCAGAAGTCCCATAGCACTAACAGCAGCAGCAGGATTGTCAGAGGGTGGAGATGGAGAGAGGGGGAGGGAGTGGCGGGGAGATAGAGAAATGGAGAATAGCTGGTTAAAAGGACAACGTCAGATGCTGGATCTGGATAGCATTTCATTCCAGCCAGGGGGACTACTGATGGCAAACAAAATATGTGAGCTACCTCCAGGTTCATTTAGAACAACAAGCAAAGGTTACGAGGAAGTTCACGTCCCTGCTTTGAAGCAAAAACCCCTTGCAGAAGGGGAGGAACTTGTCAAAATATCAGACATGCCGGATTGGGCAGAGCATGCATTCAGAGGAATGAAGCAGCTGAGTAGAGCGCAAAGCAGAGTGTATGAAACTGCATTCTTTACCGGTGAGAATTTGCTTTTGTGTGCACCCACAGGTGCTGGTAAGACACGGTTGGTTGGATTATCTGCAACAAAGCCAAATTATGAGGGTGTTGCCCTATTACTAAGGGTTGACAAGTCTGTTGGAAATATGAATGTGATGCATATTTAATTCCAACTATAGCTTTTTTAGGAAAGCTAATTTTAGCTTTAGTCTTGTTTTACTTTGCTTTAGTTAAGTTAGCTTTATCTTATTTTTATCATTAGATTTAATTCAAATAAATCTGTTTTAAATCATGCATAGCATGCAACTGTTTTAAAGCATGAGTTTAGATTTAGAATGCTCAGTTGAAGAGCTGTTAGTGGTTGAGTTATTCTATTTACATAACAACAATTGTAATTGCTTTGTATGCACACACAAAGGTGTGAAATCTGCAAAAGCAAGGAAGGATGTGCATTGAAAGCACATACTTGTACGCATAATATTTGTAAATAGCTGAAGCTCTGAGTATGATGAAGCTTTTATTAATGGAGATTATGCACAGTAGTGTTGGTTCGAATATTCATCTGTTTATGCAAGTTATTTAAGTATTCTGTTTATTTCTTTTATGTTGCTTGTTGTATAAGACTGCAGATTTTCTACAAATTGGTATTAGAGTAAGGTTATTCTAGCAGCTTATTAAATTGGTAGCAAGCTATGGCTTCTACATCCGGTATGCATACACCGCAATTTAATGGAAAGAATTATGAATACTGGTAGTTGACCATGAAGGCGCTATTCAGATCTCAAGACGTGTGGGAGATCGTTGAAGATGGGTACACAGAGCCTGCAAATGCAGCAGCATATATTGCACTTTCTCAAGTAGAGAAAGATACTTTGAAGGAGTTACGAAAGAAGGATGGAAAAGCTCTTTTCTATATTCATCAGGCAATGCATGAAAGCATTCTTCCAAGAGTGGCAGCAGGTAGTCAAGCAAAGACTGCATGGGATACTTTACAAGTTGCATATCAAGGTAAGGAGAAAGTAAAAACCGCCAAGCTACAATTACTTCGTAGAGATTTTGAGAATTTAGCAATGAAAGATTCAGATTCTGTAGAATCATTTTTTACATATTTAATTGGCTTATTCAATCAAATCAAATCCCATGGTGAGACTCTTGAGGATAGAAGGATTATTGAAAAATTGCTTAGAAGTTTGCCTACGAAATTTGATCCTTTAGTTGTTGTTATTGAAGAAACTAAGGATCTGAGTCAATTTTCTATTGATGAGTTGCATGCATCACTAATCAATCATGAACAAAGGATGAATAGATCACATGCAAGTGTAGATCAGGCTTTTGCATCTCAGACAGCAGGTAGTCGTGGTGAAAGAAGAGGAAGTTTCAGCCCAAGAGGAAGAGGAAGAAGTCCATCTAGAGGACGTGGCAGTGGTTCATCAAACTCAAGTGGAAGAGGATATAATCAAGAATAGAGTTATGGTTAGAGACAAGATAAATCTCATATTCAGTGTCATTATTGCAAGAAGTATGGGCACTATGCTTATGATTGCAAGAAAAAGCAATATGATCAAGAGAGACAAAATCAAAATCAGGTTGGAAGTTCTATTTCTAAACCTATGTTTATTGCATGCACAAGGATTTCCGAAGCAATACCTTCTTTATCCCCTATTGAATGTAATTTGTCAAAAGAGAGTCCATGTGATGTATGGTATTTAGATTCAGGTTGCAGTAATCACATGACAGGTAATCTAGATTTGTTTTCTAGTTTGGATGATTCAGTTAAGAGTGATGTAACTCTTGGAAATAACAATATTGCGTCTATGAAAGGAAAAGGCATGGTTAGTTATAATATAACAAGACAGGGGGAGCAAACAAGTATGCAAGATGTTTACTATGTTGCAGGTTTGAAACATAACCTTATGAGTATTGGACAACTGGTACAGAAAGGATTTTAAGTCTATATGGAAGACAATGAGTGCGTGATTGTGGACAAAGCTCCTAGCACTCAGTTGATTGCAAAAGTGAAGATGAGCAGAAATAGGATGTTTCCATTGATTTTGAAACATGGAAAGAAGAAGAAATCAGATCTGTTTGCAGCAAAGTCATGCGTTAAGCCAAATCAGTCTTTTGTTGAGTCCTGCGCTCAAACAGATGAGTCCTGCGCCAATGAAAATCAAATCTGCGCTACAGTAAGTGAGTCCTGCGCTGATTCCTATGTAAATATAGTTGAGTCCTATGCTGAAGGAAC
This sequence comes from Taxus chinensis, assembly GCA_019776745.2. Taxonomy (NCBI): domain Eukaryota; kingdom Viridiplantae; phylum Streptophyta; class Pinopsida; order Cupressales; family Taxaceae; genus Taxus; species Taxus chinensis. The sequence goes on from CM034147.1 coordinate 821,526,285, forward strand.
ACAATCAGCTTTTCATTCAGTCATGAAGGATAAAACATGGCTTTGGCACCTAAGGTATGGACATTTGAATTTTGGAGGTTTGAATTTATTACATAGAAAAAATATGGTTAAAGGTTTGCCATTGATTTAGAAACCTGAAAGGGTATGTGAAGGTTGTATTTTGGGAAAGCAACACAGAGATTCATTCCTAGTTGGCAAAAATAGCAAGAGCAAGTGCACCACTTGAGATTGTACATTCAGATTTATGTGGACCTATGCAGAAAACTTCTATTGGAGGTTGTATTTATTTTATGACATTCATTGATGATTACACAAGGAAGACATGGGTTTATTTTCTGAGAAATAAATCAAATTCCTTTGATAAATTTCAGCAGTTCAAGGCATTAGTGGAGAAGCAAAGTGGATACTACATCAAAGTTCTCAGAACGGACAGAGGAGGTGAGTATGTTTCTAATGAGTTTATGAATTTTTGTAGATATCATGGTATACACAAGCAGTTTACTACCAGGTATACACCACAACAGAATAGTGTGGCAGAGAGGAAAAATAGAACCATCATGGAGATGGCAAGAAGCATGTTGAAGGAAAAACATCTTCCAAATGAGTATTGGGCAGAAGAAATAGCAACTTCTTTTTATATTTTGAACAAGTGTCCAACGAAACTTGTTAGGAACATGGTTCCTCAACAAGCATGGACTAATAGGAAACACAGTGTTTCACATTTCAGAGTTTTTGGTTGTGTAGCGTATGCACATGTACCTGATGAGATAAGGAAGAAATTAGACAACAAAGGAGAAAAATGTATTTTTGTTGGGTATTCAGAGAATACAAAAGCATACAAGTTGCACAATCCAGTCACTGGAAAGGTTGTGATCAACAGGGATGTACAGTTTATTGAGAATGAAGCATGGGATGGAAGTATAGAGAAAACAGTGAGTATAGCAACATCTATTCCACATGATGATATGACAGATGAAACTTTAGAGCAACAAGCTACTGTATCTAAAAATGTTGGACATGCACCACAAGTTGTAGCACAAGCTACACCGCTATCTACAGTTAGAAGTTCACCAAGATTTCAGCCATCTTCATCCATGCAAGAGACACCACAGGGAACACCAGAAGCTACTCCATCACCAAAAAGTAGTCCTTCATCAAATGCTCCTACGCAGCGGAAAACAAGAAGTCTAAGTGAGATTTATAATGTTGATACAACTAATTTATTTTCAGTTTTTGCATTATTTTCTCAAGCTGCAGATCCAGTATATTACGAAGAGGCTATAAAGAATGAAGTTTGGGAAAAAGCCATGGATGATGAGATTGATGCTATAGAGAAGAATCAGACATGGGAGCTAATGGATCTTCCAAAAGGAAAGGACGTGATAGGAGTCAAGTGGGTCTACAAGACAAAATACAATGCTGATGGAAAAGTACAGAAGCACAAAGCAAGGCTGGTTGCAAGAGGTTTTACGCAACAATATGGAGTTGACTACAACAAAACATTTGCACCAGTAGCACGTTTGGATACGGTAAGAATGGTTTTAGCAATTGCAGCTCAAAACAAATGGCCTATTTATCAGATGGATGTTAAATCAGCATTCTTAAATGGATTCCTTGAAGAGGAAGTTTATGTAAATCAGCCAGAAGGTTATGAGATTGAAGGTCATGAAGGAAAAGTATACAGATTGAAGAAAGCACTCTATGGTCTCAAGCAAGCACCTAGAGCTTGGTACAGCAGAATAGATTCTTATTTGATTGAGAATGGTTTTAGTAGGAGTAGCAGTGAGCCTACCTTATACACCAAGATAAATGAACAAGGTAAAATTTTAATTGTTTGTTTATATGTAGATGATTTGATCATTACTGGAAATCTATCTACAGAGTCATTCAAATCAGCCATGAAGAAAGAGTTTGAGATGACAGATCTTGGTCTTATGCATTACTTTTTTGGCCATTGAAGTTCAACAATCAGAAGGTGAAGTTTTTATCTCACAAGCAAAGTATGCAAGTGACGTTTTGAAAAGGTTTAACATGTTGAATTGTAAGCCAGCACCAACACCAGTTGCAATAGGTTTGAAGTTGAGCAAAGAGGATGAAGGATCGTTTGTGGATCCAACATTGTTTAAAAAGTTGGTTGGAAGTCTTATGTATTTGATGGCCACAAGGCCTGATATCATGTATGGTGTGAGCCTCATATCAAGGATCATGGAATCTCCAAAAGATTCACATTGGCAAGCTGGAAAAAGAATTTTGAGGTATGTACGTGGAACAAGAAATCATGGAATTCTTTATTCAAGTACAAATGAGTTCAAACTCATTGGTTATACAGATAGTGACAGTGCTGGAAGTATAGAAGATCAGAAAAGCACATCCCGCTATACTTTTCACTTTGGAACAGGAGTGGTTTCATGGGCATCAAAGAAGTAGCCCATTGTCACGTTATCTTCAGCAGAAGCAGAGTATGTAGCAGGAACAGGAGCAACATGTCAAGCTGTTTGGATGAGAAGAGTGTTGACAGATTTACAACAGAAACAAGAGGAAGCTACACAGATTTTTTGTGACAACAACTCAGCCATAGCGTTATCTAAAAATCATGTTTTTCATAAGAGAAACAAGCATATTGATACGAGGTATCATTTCATCAGGGAGCTGGTAAACAACAAGAAAATTCATCTTGAATTTTGTAGATCCGAAGATCAGTTTGCAGACATTTTTACAAAGGCTTTAGCAAAAGAAATTTTCGAATATTTGAGAGATTGTTTGGGAGTATGTGATCCTACACATGGCAGATCTGAAAAAGCAAACACAACTCTAGAAGAGTGAAAGCTACAGTTTGAAATTAAGGGGGAGTGTTGGAAATATGCATGTGATGCATATTTAATTCCAACTATAGCTTTTTTAGGAAAGCTAATTTTAGCTTTAGTCTTGTTTTACTTTGCTTTAGTTAAGTTAGCTTTATCTTATTTTTATCATTAGATTTAATTCAAATAAATCTGTTTTAAATCATGCATAGCATGCAACTGTTTTAAAGCATGAGTTTAGATTTAGAATGCTCAGTTGAAGAGCTGTTAGTGGTTGAGTTATTCTATTTAAATAATAGCAATTGTAATTGATTTGTATGCACACACAAAGGTGTGAAATCTGCACAAGCAAGGAAGGATGTGCATTGAAAGCACATAGCTGTACGCACAATTGTAAAGAGCTGAAGCTCTGAGTATGATGAAGCTTTTATTAATGGAGATTATGCACAGTAGTGCTGGTTCGAATATTCATATGTTTATGCAAGTTATTTAAGTATTATGTTTATTTCTTTTATGTTGCTTGTTGTATAAGACTGCAGATTTTCTACAAAGTCAAAAGGGCTGTTCTATTTTGATAATAGTTATAGACCCTATCCTCTCGATCAGCAATATATTGGTATCACTGTGAAGAAGCCACTCCAGAGGTTTCAGCTGATGAATGAAGTGTGTTATGAAAAGGTGATGGCAGTTTCTGGCAAGCATCAAGTCTTGACATTTGTTCATTCTAGGAAAGAAACAACAAAGACAACCCGTGCCATAAGGGACACATCTCTTGCAAATGACACCCTTGGACGGTTTCTTAAGGAAGATAGTGCAAGCCAAGAAATTCTTCAAATAGAAACGGAATCAGTGAAAAACAATGATCTGAAAGACCTTTTGCCTTATGGATTTGCAATTCATCATGTGGGGATGGTGAGGACAGATAGGACTCTGGTAGAAGAACTCTTTGCTGATGGGCATATCTAAGTTTTAGTATCAACTACCACTCTCTCTTGGGGAGTAAATTTACCTGCTCATACTATTATAATAAAAGGAACTCAAATTTACAATCCTGAGAAAGGTGCATGGACTGAGCTTAGTCCATTAGATGTTATGCAGATGCTTGGTCGAGTTGGAAGGCCACAGTATGATTCCTATGGAGAAGGAATTATTAACAGGTCACAGTGAACTGCAATATTATTTGTCCCTCATGAATCAGCAACTACTAATTGAAAGCCAATTTGTCTCAAAATTAACAGATCATTTAAATGCAGAAATTGTTCTAGGGACAGTTCAAAATGCAAGGGAGGCATGCACATGGTTGGTATATACTTATCTTTACATTCGTATGCTGCGGAACCCAGTTCTATATGTAAATGAAATTTGGGGGTCTTCATCTTCTTGAGAAGACATAAATGACATGGCTTCATTTACTATATATGGAAAAATCCAAAGCAAACAAAACCAGGGCAGAGGGCACATACCTACTTTGCTTTTGCCGGCCGTTTTTGTAAAAAAAGGGATGACGATGGCATTATCGTTGACGAGCGCGTAAATCCACTTCCCCACCCATCGAATCCCCATCATACAATAAATTGTGGCATCAAATGGGTGGACTACCTCCTCTGCGGTGTCGTAAGATCCCAGTCAAATTTTCTGGATCTGCATTTGGGCATTCTCACTTCGGACATCAATTTTCCCCATTTTTGATGACTGATTCCCTTATAATGGGGATGAACCTCTACTCAGTTATTACTTGGCAAAGTGTGGGCGTTTTCTTGATGGGGCCAAGTTTCTATACCTGGATGAAGCAAGCAATTGTTCTAGTATTTTTAAGGTGGACCTTGGGCTTGGAAATGAGATGGCTGCTAAGGCTGCTGAGCGAGAGAGTGATGAATCGAAGATATCCGGAAATGGAACGGAAACCTTGTTCTAACTAACTACTAACTAGATCCAGAAGGAGATCTGCCGCCTGTGCTTGCCAGGCTCAAAATAGGTTGTAAAGCATTTTCGCTGCCACTGACGTCCACAACATTCTTTCCTCTATGGCTGTCTTTGTAACCTGTTCCGCCCCTGAGATGTTTGGGGATCGGTCGCCCCTAGTTCAGGTTCTCATTTGTATCTATGGAGTGAACATGGGAGTCACCAATGTGGGTTTTGCCGCCAGCACTGCCGCTTACATCGTTTACCCTATTCACTGTCGAAAATGTGGGTTTTTTCGCCAGCACTATCGCCATTGGAATGAAAGCTTGCCTTTGAACCCTGAGACAACCTGGTATCCTCGTATCTTTCCACCTCTATCCCCTGCAACCATGACATTTTTTCCTTCATCGAGTTATTTAGGCTTAGGGTTAACATCGGAAATGTGAATATATTATTAAGAATAGAAAATGTGAAAAGGTCGGAAGGTAATTTCGTCTCTAATTTATGTCTCAAAATGACCCCTTTGGTAGTAGTGCGTACACACAAGCAAGCTAGAGGAAGTAAGAATCGAACTCTCCATTACTCACAAGGATTAAAAACAACATGCGAACAGGTGTAAGCGACCAAGCACAAAAAACTAGAGGTTGGCATTTGAAAGCAAACACAAGGCAAGGAACGACCATGGCACCAAAACGGGTAATCCCTTCCTCAGCGCGGAACGGGGTTCATTTTGCAAAGCGACCAACCAAACAATAAAACCGTTTAACGATAATTAATAATACAGTTGATAACAATCGACACTAAAATAATGAGTTATCATCGATCAATAATTAAAATAATAATATGGTTAATATTATTATTATTATTATTATTTAATTATTATTATTATTATTGTTAGTACCACTTAAAATAATTATTAATCATATTAACAAAGACGTATATACCAATTTGACAATAATGTAAAACAATAACACTATAAGATAGAGGCCAATCGATAATTAAATTAAAACAACATTGTTATCATTATATACTATAAATATAAATAATTTCTACTCACATCAATAATGGCCAAAGATCCGGCTTAACTATGCGACAACAAAATCCTCCTTTAACTAGGTTTGTGCACAGGACATCACACAGTCCACACACAGAAGTGTCAATAACAACTTGAGAACGCAAGAAGGAGAGGGAAGGTTCTAAAACATCATTGAGACAAGATCTAATACAACGGAAATAAACACAGCCATTCGACGCTCAACAGGAGGGTCATTGCGACAAGAACTAGGGTACACGCCGAACGGGGCATTACAAGAAATAACATCATTTTGGCTTAACATTAGATATGTTACAATATAACTAAAACAAATATAAAATACCTAAGTTTATTTGTTAATATGACTTCAACTAAGTCATGCGTTGGCTATATATATATTTGTGTGTGGGTGGGTGGGGGGGTATGTTAGGTGTCACATCTTCGGAAACATTATACAATAGCTGGTTTCTATAGTTACCTATTGCCCGATATTCGACATGTCAACCATTTGTTCATACGGATGAAGGAGAGAAAGGCAGCAAGGAAGACAATTTGGTCAATACTTGAATCGGCTCAAAAGAAAAGAAATATAGAACTATCTAGCTAATGCTAAAAGAGCTATTAATACCTAGCCAATAAACACTTTAAGAGATTATGAGACATTGAATATGTGAAGTGATCTATCTTTACAGGTTATGACCCTTCTTTTGAGATTTTATAAAAATTTATCATAATGTTGGACTCTCTTCTTTCGAAATATTGTAAAATTTGTTCTCATTTATTATCGCTGAACTAATTAATGGGTGCGCCGCTATTGACTGTCCCACAATTAAAATAAAAACACATGCAAAAAGTGCATAATCACTATCCAATTATGTATCGACCCATGGATTATTGTACTGACATATCCTCAAGATACAGTTTTCCGTTTGTTATTGATAAGTAAATTAAAAAGACTAGTTTTTAATGCCCATAGCTATTCTAGCGTTGTTGGGCCCCACACATGTCGCATTCCATCGAGGCATAGGTGGAATCCACTGGATGTAATATAAACACATTTCAAGAAACATCAAACTAAATACAAAAATCAAATATTAACATGTGGCAGCTTCTAGATGGATGGGTAGTCCCGTGCACTTGTAATTGAGACGTCACAAGTTCAAATTTAAAATTTTTTTGTTGTATACACACTTTGTGTATACCCGTTTTTAACATAGGCGAGGAGTGGAAAACGTTCAATTTTGACCAGAAACGATCAACGTTATGTGAGCCGCCTCCCTCACTCTATATTTGTATATGTGATCTGTCACCGTTCGTGGCTGGAGTCCATTTCTGATGCTGATATAATCTGTACAAATGCGTGTGGAACGTTTCTTAAAACTCCAGTTTATACCCAGCAAACAATCCTACAGTGGAAAAACCAAGAAAGAATAATAACAATTTCATAAAATTAGGAAACATGGTACGCACATATTTTAAACATGGTACGATTAATATTTCACATGGTTTTAATGACGTAGAGAATCTGTGATACAATGAATGTGACTAAGTACTCGATTAAGATGTCAAGAAACACGTGAAAATGGAATTTGGTAAAAAAAAAATTATGTCAGAGCAGCCTTTACTGTATGAAACTCTATTTATAGAGAAATGGCGATTACGTAAATCAATAACCTCACTTGTTTATTTCATTTCATGTGCAGGAGTGAGTGAGGGAGTCGAGAAAAAATGGATGCAATGAGAGTATTAAGCAATACAAATATTATTGAGACTAAACTTCCAAAGAAAGAGCGCCTTAACGAGTATGATATCGATGGAGAAGTGGTATTGCAGAAGGTGGCTCTCTTCAATGTTACAGACTACTCTGCAACAATTGCTGACGCTGCTTCTGAGTTGATGGGCAACAAAGTATATCTCCAGCTTGTCAGCAGCGACCATGTTGATCCGGGTAACCTTAATTTCTATATGATGTGCATAGCACTGAAACATTTCATCCCACTTGTGGGATCCCCAATACATCTGGCTTCTATGATGGATGTCTATGTCCTGTTTACAATTCGGGAAAAAATGTCGCATATTTTTGTTACTTGTCTGCACTATTATATATTCCTTTGCATGAGAGAAGTCGTATAGTGGATCATCAACAAGATAGAAACACTGAAAGTGATAATTGATGTGTTGTGTAGAAACTGGATCAGGGAAAACAGTTGGCGAACCGTCACATTTACACTGGAACTCCTTGGACGGACCACTTGCAGGCGACACACTCTACAGGATCACGTTCAAATGGAACTCTACGCTTGGACTTCCGGGTGCATTTCTGATTAAAAATACTCACGCACGGGAATTCTTTCTGAAATCACTTACCATCTCCATTCCAGGTCAGGGTAGTGTTCGTTTCCACTGCAATTCTTGGATATCCCCATCTAGTGTAAACGAGAAAGACCGTGTTTTCTTTGCCAATAAGGTACTTTTCTACTAACAAGCAAAACCTGTTCATAAACAATCTGTTCAATTAATGGGTATGGAGTTAGTCGATTAATACGTGTGTTTAACAGAGCTTTCTCCCAGAGAAAACACCACTAGGTCTGAAGAAATTGAGGGAAGTCGATATGAAGTTGTTGCGAGGCGATGGAACGGGAGAAAGGAAGGTGTCTGATCTCATATACGATTATGATGTTTACAATGACATTGCAGAGCCAGATAAAACTCCAGAGCTGCGGAGGGAAGTGTTGGGTGGATCTCAGGACTTTCCATATCCAAGAAGATGCAGAACAGGTCGCCCACGTATCGAAACAGGTATTTATGCTATGCCATACAATTTCAACAAATATGTACATGGAATCCGAACTCCGATGTTTAATTATAATTATTTCATGTCTGTGTATAATACTTTGCAGCTCCTGAATTCGAGACAAGAGCGAGCTTGAATTTTATTCCGCCAGACGAAAGATTTCCCCACACTGATTTTTCAGACTTTGGAGCGCATACAATAATGGCATTCGCAAATATGGTTATTCCCACAATTGCCAATTTTTTCGACAAGGCCTTCCAATCCTTCGAGGAAGTGAGCGAGCTCTACAAAGGGGGCCAAAAGCATCCCCATATTCCTCACAAGATCCTTCGTCAAAACAAAAGCCCTCTCCAAATTATACAGGGATTTCTCGACAAGGTTGAGGATGACCTCCCATTTATAAATTTCAATCGTCCGCAAATCGTCGAAAGTAAGATTAATCTACTTTGCCCATTTCCTGTATTGAAAATATGAGAATGTAAAAAACAATGAATATTGTGTGCAATTGCATACAGTTGATGAGTACGCATGGAGAAAGGACGATGAGTTTTCACGCCAAACACTTGCCGGCGTAAATCCTCTTGTGATCCAGTGTTTGGAGGTGATTGAAATTCAAAATGTGAAACTCTATTATTTTATTTATTGTTACACTTATTCTTGGGTGTGTTTCCATTTAAACCGACTGCCGTTTTAATAAAGTTTGCATTTGTGTGCCAGAAATTTCCACCCTCTAGTAGCCTCGATGACAACACGTACGGCCCACAGAAAAGTAGCATCACAGCCCAGCAAATAGAGAAGAAGCTGGAGGGCCTCTCTGTGGATGAGGTTTGTGTCTTCAAGCGTTTCCAGGCCATTGTAATTTTTCTTGCTCTGCGCCATTATAATTTATTGATGATTTAACGTTTAGTACAGGCTATTGCATGTAAAAAGCTATTTATTCTGGACTACTATGATCCCTTCATGGTCTACGCCGAGCGCATCAATAAGCTTTCTGAGGATGTTAAATCATATGCGAGCCGCACACTTTTCTTCCTCACCAAGGAGGGCACCCTGAGCCCTGTGGCCATAGAGTTGTGTTTGCCTCCAATTGATGGAAATGAAGCAGTCAGAAAGGTGTTTACTCCATCCAAAGATGGTACAGAAGAAGGAGCACTCTGGCAATTAGCAAAAGCTCATGTAAAATCCAATGAGGCAGGTTACCATCAGCTCGTCAGCCATTGGTAAGTATTGGTACAATTTATGCAATTCATTTGGTACATTAAATATACTATTGTCAATATCAATATCATGAACATGCCAGCAATTTAGACTTTTCCCTGAACCACAGCACGCATAATCATAGTGTTGCAGAAATTTCAACTTTTTTCCAATCATTGATTACGTAAGGCTCCTATCTTCTATATTATTATTGATTGCAGGCTGAGAACTCATTGCATCACAGAGCCTTTCATTATAGCAACTCACAGACAACTAAGCAAAATGCACCCTGTTTACAAATTATTGACCCCGCATTTCCTTGATACCATGGACATCAATCAAGCTGCTCGTCAAGCTTTGATAAATGCAGGAGGTATTATTGAACGAGGCTTTACCCCTGGCAGATATTCTATGGAAATGTCATCTAAGGTCTACAAACAGTGGAAATTCAATGAGCAAGGATTGCCTGCTGACCTTCTTGCGAGGTAAGAAAAACCCCAATTTCATTAACCTGTTTACTTACGCCTGCTCCATTGATTGGTAAAGTTGAGAATTAAATGAATTTTAATTTGCTATCATGTTTTGTGCAGAGGAATGGCAGTCCCGGATCCAAAGGCACCTCATGGTTTGAGGCTTGTGATCGAGGACTATCCATATGCTGTGGACGGCATTGAAATATGGTTTGGCTTAAAACAATGGGTTTCAGACTACTTGTGTTTGTTTTACAAGGACGACACCTCTGTTGAAACAGATAAGGAATTGCAGGCATGGTGGGATGAAATAGTAAATGTGGGGCACGGAGATCTAAAGGATGATCCAAGTAGATGGCACAAGATGGATTCATTGGATGACGCAATCCAAGTAATGACAACTATTTTATGGACCACATCTGCTCATCATGCTGCAGTTAACTTTGGACAGTATTCCTATGGAGGATACATGCCCAATATGCCTACAATGACCAGGCGCTTTATTCCAGAAAAAGGAACATCTGAATACGATGAATTTCTTATGAACCCAGACGGATATTTCCTCAAGACAGTATCTACTCCAACACAGGCTACTCTAGTCATGGGTGTTCTAGAGATTTTGTCAAAGCACTCAAAAAATGAAGTATACCTGGGGCAGTTGCAGGGATCCACCGTGGACCGTGTAGATGATGCAGGGGTAGAAGAAGCGTTCGAGAAATTTTCAGCTCACATGGAAAACATTGAGAGAAATATCATCGAGAGGAACAGTAACGGCCATGTTTATAAGAACAGGCATGGACCTGCAAATGTTCCTTATACCTTACTCTACCCCAATACTACCGATCTATCAAAATCAGGGGGCCTCACAGCCCGTGGAGTGCCCAATAGCGTATCCATTTAATATCAGTGTATTACAGATGAACAGACTCCATACCTTCACTTTTAGTCATAGCCAATCTAAATAAAACTGCAGATTTTTCTAGCTGGAATTACAATCCACTAGGAAATTTTGGCGAACAAAGTATACCCTCACGAGAGGTTATTCCATGTGTTTGTACTCCAAGCTTTTATGAGTATGTAGGCTCCATTCATGTTTATTTTTCTTGGTTTTTGGTGTGGATGTTTAACCGGGACACACAAACTTCGTGGGGGCCGCCCTCTCCACCAGTCAGAAAATCAATACATAAATGCAAAATATTACTTAATTTGTATTTGGTGTAGAGCACAGGGCACACCCGGTTTGTGCGTGTTAGTTATGGTCAGATGTTTTCTTTAGCTTCTTCTATGGATGTAACACCCACATTTTACACACATAAATAGAACAATAAAAATATAAGGATAGTTTTTTTTTTTTACTAACATTGCTCACTACACAACACCACAAGGACTCCAAGAAGAGAAACTCAACAATGCATAAGACACTTATAGAAGTCATCGACTCACATAGACACACAACAACACCATATACATGTCAATGCCACACTTTCTCCAATGAACAAATGCTAGCAATAACTCAGCCACAGGAAAACGGACTCAAGGATTGGCAAACCCACAACACATCATTAGCATGATTACATCTTCGTTACGATTAACATTCCAATAACATTATTATGTAAGTATAATTTTCTCCTTATTCCACCTACATATTCATAAGTTCATTCCACATTCAACTTACAGTTCAACCAATTAAGTTTTCTCTTTATACCTTATGACAATCTTAATAACTTAAATTATTATTTTCAACATTTCAAATTACATAGAAGGTTCCTAATTCTCTCGTTCTTTTGCTAAAGGTTTGTTTCTTAAAATATGTTTAGTTCACGTTAAATCTTACCCTCATTATGCAAGGGAACCAACCATAAGTTTTCAAGGGAAAAAATAATACTATTCCAAGAAGGTGAAGGTTAAAGTTTCTCTTTCCTATCTACTTACTTGCATTAGAAGCATAATTGTTCTCGTACTATGGTTGTTTTAGTTCAAAATTTAGTTTCATTCAATTAAGCATTTACAAGACATAATTTTACATCAGCTTTCGCAATGGTATTTGCAATTTCATGAATTGGTTTGAAGTTTTCTTTGTCTCCCTATGATAGCTTAGTGGCATTTGCAATTTCATTATGAGAAGAGCCTTCGTCTTGTAAAAATATTAAAAATTTAAAATCATTTTACTATCATTTTGTTGATAAAGATTGTCTGCAAGCCTTTGAGTGTATCTTAGGTGTGAGGAACCAGGGGTTGTTAATGTTTAATTGAGTCTTTAGCTCGAGGATTCATGTTGAATTCTCAAAGATTGTGTGAAATCATGCAGATTTGGGGCTCCATTGATGCACACCTTCTGGTTGAAGGAATATTTTGGCTATTTTGAAGCATTATGTCTATTAGTTTTCCAATTGTTGTAAAGGTTCTCAAAGATCTGGTGAAATCAACTTCATCTTTCCTAATCCCCCACCAAAAAGTTCAAATAACCATGAATCCTACTCGAAGTACCCCTATTTGTGTTGTGTATCCACAAATGAACAAATTCTACTGCCAAAATATACAGAAGAAAGCAGGTTTTAAGTGTTTTTAGTAACCCGAAACTTGCTTAGAAAATATCCCCATTCTTTAGAAGTGACAACTTGTGAGAGTTAAATTGTGGTGTATTGATCATATTTTCTCAAGGTTCCCCTAAAAATTGTGCAAAGAAGGATCTCTTCATGTCTTTCACCAACATAGGTTACAAAATGGGTCCTCTTACCCTAGTCGAAAGGCATGACCTAAAGTAGTGAGGATAGATCAAATCCTTAATGAAGGTGCTATCCATTTCTCCAACGCCCGAGTGAAAAAGAGCCAGCTGAATCTCCTCTCCGGATACAAAATGACTCATAATATGATATGTCTGTCTCTAAGTGTCTTGCTAAATCTGTGATGTTGCTCAACTTCCAAGGGAGAATAAATTTGGATAGCAACACCTGAATGGCGCTATTGTTAGGGACCTATTTGAACACTGGACCTATTTATGGTGCAACAACACCTGAATGGCTCTCTTGCTGGGGATCTTCAAAGGCATTCCTATATTTGGCCCTGGTAATGTTTCTTCCATGATCTACGTGCCAATACATTGTTTAAAAGTCATCATGTGTTCAAATTTTTAAGAATCGTGTGAAGTTAGAAGTTCTATGTGTAATATTTACAGTTTCTAGTGGTTATTGCACTAAATTTGCATTATCAATGATAAATACTGGTAAAGGAAGGTCAAATCTACTAAGATTTTTAGGATTTAATAGTTGATAGATATTTGACAAGTCATTTATATTACATTTGCACAACTAGGATGAAAACCCTTAGTGGCGACTTTGTGTTGATTTAAATTTTGAAATACCAGTGCCTTAACCTATATTAAGTGAAATATGTCACTAATATTTGTAAAGCTGGAAGGAAGAAGATATTTCTTCACTAAAGACCCTACCAGAAAGTTGTTTCCAGAACTGGGAACAACAAATTCATAAGGAAAAATAGTTTGGAAAGTTGTTGGAGATCAGGGATCAAGAATAGAGTTATCCATTATGAAAAGTGATCAACCTGTGGTTAAGGATTACCATTCTTCTTCAAATGATTTTGAATTAGGTAATTTTCATATAGATATGAATTCTCCAACTGGAGAGGGTCCTTTATTTGTGTTTGATATGTGTGCTTCTCAGTCTATCCCTGTATTTTCCAAAGTTGATAGGGTTTTCCATAAAACAATGTCTTTAGATGACATTCATTTTAAATATTATACTCCTATGTTCCAAATGCCCCGTATCCCTCATCATTTTTTATCTTCTGTAAGATCACCTCCTCAAAACAATATGGCCCAGCCCCCACCCAAACCTCCTTTTGTTGTGAAAATTTTTAGTCCTGTAGATTTTAGAGGTATGGCTAGATATCCAAATGTAGTGCCACAAGATGTTAGAAATAGACTACCTAAATTTCAATGGAATAATGTTATCACTAGCGATCAACATTTAAAGCTCTTTGTCAATATGATGGAAGTTTTTGAGATTGAATTTGAGGATGTGTATATAAAACTGTTTAGTCATACTCTTGAGGAGGATGCATGTGACTGGTATAAGTCTTTACCAGACAACTCAATAGACTCATGGACAGAAATGAAAAATGCTTTTAGATTGTAAGATGGTGATAAGACAGATCCCAGGTTTATTTTGTCCGAATTTGAAAATATTAATAAGAATCCTAATGAATCTATCCATGAATACAATACTCGGTTCAATAAGACCCTCAATAGGCTATCTATAATCCCGAGGCCAAGTGATGTTTCTTGTTTGATAAAATATTATGATGATTTTGACAAAAAGGATGCCTATTATTTAAGGGATAAGAACCTAGGAACATTGAGGTAGGCCTTCACCATGGCTTTGTAGATTGAAAACAATATCAAAGTAGTTGGTAAGCCTCCTAAGAGGGAAGATATCAAGCTGATCAATCCAGAAAAGCCTCAGGAAAGTAAGTTTGTGGATCTAGAAGAGGTTGTAAAAACTTTGGCCAAAGTTGTTAAAAATATATCCTATAAAATAGCCAGAGTAGAGAAGGGGATTGGACAAGATTCCCAAGGTCAACGCAATTCACAAGGTCAAGAAAGATTTGTAAATCATCCCAGAGGTGATCATAGATCAAATGATAGGAGTAAAGCGCTTGTGGGATCAGGATATAGACAACCCCAACCCTAGGAAAATAGATTGGTACCTGATCCTTTAGCTGCCAGAGTTGCTATTGTAGAAGAGGTCCATGATATGGAGTGGTGTGATAGATGTTTCTTGCCCCATTCCCCATGTGATGAAGAAAAAGAAGTTGAGGAAGATGATGATGATGAGAAAGATGATGATGCATGTATGATGGATTTCTCTACAAGTTCATAGTAGGGAGCAACCTCAACAGAGCTGATAAGTGTTAGAACTTGTAGTGCCCACTTTCCTTTGACACCTTTTGATACTGATCTTGATACTGTTGATTACATTATGGACATTATTATGGTTTTGATTTAGTATGAAGTTAGATGTTGGACCATGGATTATTGTTGATCTTGATTTAGTTATGATGCATGATGATTATTAGAGACACTTCATATGTGGATGATGGTATATTATTTGACATGAATATATTATGAATGTTGTTTGGACATGTGATTTTTGGATATTGTGAGTAGACCTAGAAAATGGACATTATATGATGATGATATAGTTGTTGATATAAATTGTAAGAGATATTGTTGATTTCATTGATGTTGTTGTGGTTCACATGTATAGATGATTTTGTGATTATATTTATATCATGTTGGATGTTCTGATATGGCTATGAGGCTGAAAGAGGTATTTGTGTTTTACAGGTTAAAACATCACAACAAACATCGAGGAATTGGAGACCATCCAAATTGAAATTCTAGATGAATTCAACAAGGTGACCATGGCACCTATATTTTGTTGTGTGTGTTGTATTTTGTTAGGGATTCCCATCGGTAGGATTACCTTTGAATGTGACCAAGGGGTTATGTGTATTTTATTAATGTGGTTCCTTTTTATTATGTTTGCATGTATTTATTTTGTGGTGCTTTTACCCCTTTCCTTATTCTTTTAATTATGGAGAATTAATGTGAGTAATCATATTGTTAAAATAAATAAATTAATCAAATTTGGGATATAAAAAAGTAAATATAAAAGTTGTTGGCTTTTGTATCAAATGTGGTAAGTGATGTGTAAGTATGTGTAAGAGTTGTGTAAGTCGGATTTTGGAGTATGAAACACTCCACATCCTTGGAAATTCGAATTTGTCCTTGGATGTTGTTCTTGGAGGCTTGTGGGACAAGTAAAACTTGTCCCATACCTCTTAATTTTATTTACCAACCATACCTATGTTTGGAGGGTTGATTTTAGACATTTTTAATGCATGTTTATAAGTCAAGTTGCAAGTTTTATTTGCACTCTTCTTATATTTTATTAAATTTAGTCCTTTGGGGTGTGAGATTTTTGGAGTGTGTAAGTTTATTATCATATTATTCACCCACCTCTTTATTGTGCATTTGAGAATGAATTTGACTTTTGAGTTGGAGTTAAGGATGGGTGATATGGCATCCTACATGGATCCACCTCATCCTCTTCTCTTCCCTCTTCTATAAAATTAGAACTCCTTGCTTTTTTTTGGGTTGTTGAAATTTTGGGAATGTTTCCTTGGGGAAAATTTTCTTGTTGATTGAAGCTCTTGATTTGGAGGAAATTTTGGGAAGACTGTTACATGTTGTGTTTGGCTGTTTGGATTGATTGCATTGGATTAGAGATTTTTATTTTGGAACTTAGACAACTCCATCATGGAGAGGTAAGAGTTTGGCTCTTAAAATACGTTTTTTTTTTTAAATGTACATGTTATTGTGTGAATGTGTTAGCATGTGTGTGGGCTGTTTGGGTAGACTACCTAGGAATGGTGTAGGAGAAGGCTATGGAGAATCCATGTGGGGGGCATAAGGGAATGCCAGTGGCATCAAAATTCTTGTGGAGGGAGTTTGGGATTGGGATCCACCATGGAAAAGAAATATCTTGCATTTCTTACTTTGTGGGGGGCATAAGGATATGTGAGATGATTTATTTTGGTGGTTTGCTACAGGTGGATAACAAATTCCCATTAGGAGGCATAAGCAGCTTCCCCTATAGTTATTTCTCCTTTGGCTTGCATGGTGAAGCCTGATTTTTGTGTGATGTCTTTCATGTGGTTGCAAAATTGCTGATTTTTTTGGACTGTGTTTTTAATTTGAAATGTGCATGTTGAAAGATTGCTTTGTGATGTGGAAGCTTGTTGTTTCCATGAGTTGAAATATATTTCTTATTGCATTGTGGTTGGGGCTCGGGAGCCAATGAAGAAGGATGGATTCTCCTTTCATTATATGTCTTGGTTGCGTGGAGAGTTTTGCCTTTCCCCTACCTTTGTTGTGATCCAAAAAGGAGAAATTCATGTTGTTGTTCTAGAGCAGAGGAGAAAGATAGTTTGAGAGTTCCATGTGAAATGAAATCTCATTGTAACCCTTCCCACTTTGAAGTGGATGAATTTGTAAATGTTTTGAAATGGAAATATTTTGTATGGATTATGAAATTTGTAAAGTGAAATGAAAAAGAGATAGACTTTTCTTTTCTTTGAAAGAATGTGAAAGATAGATATATACTGTGTTTTGTTCATTTGAAAGGAAGAAATTGAAATTTTCTATTTACATTCAAGAAATTGAGAGATGTAAAGTTGTATTTGAAATCAATAAAGGATTGCAATACCTTTCTTCATTTGCATTGTTGCATTGAAATCTGATCTTTAAATGTTATTGAAATCTCTAGTTGAAAGAAAGGAATATATATGAAGGAACTGTATTACCTTGTTATTTTGAAAATATGATAAAATTGGAAACCAAACTTTACATTTTAGCCATTAAATGGTTTGTTGAAACAACTAAATGTATTGGACTAGAATAGAAATGAATTTCCATATTTGTAAGATGAAAATGATAAATAGATCCTTTAAGAAATTGACCTATGTTTTGAATTTTAAACTGGAAATTAATTAATCTAAAATGAACAATTTGAACCTACAAGCAACAAATAACAATGAAATATTAAAATTGAACATGACACGGTGTAAATGAGTTCAATTTGAAAAAAACAACTTAAGGAAATATTTTAAAACATTGCAAAATCGCACCCAAACCTTTCACAATCTTTTTGCTGTCAGAAGTTGTAAAATTTGAATTGGAAATCCATCAAGAAAAATTACTTTCCAAAATCTTCCTAAATTATTCTTAGAAAAATCCTCCATGTCTTTTTTGCATGTTGAGTGAAGAAGAAGATCAAATTAAACAAAAATTATAAGTTAAAATTTACCAGTTTACTTTTAAAAATCTTGCAGGCCATTTTCTTAAAATTAACCCCTTAAATTTTTTTGAAAATATAAAATTAATGATACCTATACAAAGAGGATGTCGAGATCTTTCCAAAAAATCCTCATTTTCCCAAAATTGAGCTCTCTATTAAAAGTTATCACCATCATAACTTATCCTTCCTTGGCAGAAAATTTTGGAAAAAATTTCCTTGGCGGGCACGCAGCCTGAATTTTTTTTCCTTAAAACACTTAGGGGAAAATCTTTGCAATTTTTTTTAAAATTTTCCCCACCTCCCTGTTGGCCTGCAACCAATTAGAGTTTGCCACATGGCACCTTGAGGTGACAGCGGAGGGGCGGAACTCTTTTAACTTAATAATTTCAAGAAAATAGTTTTCAGAAAATTTTTACAATCTTCCCCGTAGCCCGCCAACCCGCAGCCAATAGGGTGATGCCACGTGTCTCGGCGGAGGCACGGGAGTATTTTGGAACCTAACCTTTTTACCCTAGTTTCCTTTGGAAATTTTTTTAAAACCTCTCCACCAACCTGCTAGGCCACAGTAGCCAATGAAAGGTTGACACGTGGCAGTCTTAGGTATCGGCAGAGGCGCATGCGTAAAATTTAACCACTTGCACTTTTTGAAAAAAAAGTCTAAAATTTTTATGTTTCCCCACATATCCATTTTCCCTGCACCAATCAGATCTTGACACGTGGCACCTTGGGCTTCGGCGGAGGCGCGGATCAATTTGATCCCTTAGCATTTTACGACCTAAAAGGCTTAATGCCTTAAACTGTTCCGATGACTCGACTTTTCACCTGAGCATTTTTTAAGCCGACACGTGTCCTCTTTGGGCTCATGGGTGTGCAGAGAAAAATTGCACTTTTACACCAAAGAGGTAAAAAGCACTAAAACTCTTCCCCGCTCCGTTGACCCACACAAGGGAAAATTTTCTTCCCTAGGCCCGCAGGCCCGCCTTTGTGGAAACTTTTCACCCTAATGTCAGCCGGCCCATAACTTGATTTTTATGAGGAGTTAGGAGGAATTCTTTGTATCAATGGAAAGGTGAGGAAATTTCCTATCCAATGGAAGTGATTTAGGGAAAATTTGAATGCATTAAGTGTGAGAAAAATCAAGTTGAATGTCTAAGCCTGTTAGAGACAGGGTATGGTGATAATTTACCCTCTGAACTTAATTGAAACTTCTAACCATAAATTTTAGACCTTGTGACCTCTAATTTTTATTAATAAAAAAAAGTATACTCTAGTAGATTAAAACTGTTCTGGAACTTATTAGTGACAGTTGTTGCCTTGTAACCTGGTAGTAGACTCTTTTAAACAAAAAACAATTATTTCTTAATTTTTCTAATTAATCCTAGGTTGTTTCTTGCGTCTCAAGTTGGTTGTTTTAATGGGCATTACAGAATTACTACTGATTTATAGGATTGCATTCACTGGGTATTACCTCTTCCTCCCACTCATACTTTTGAAATTGATATGGTACAAGCTTTTGAGTTTCCTGATAATGATTTTGAGTACTTAAGGGAATTCATGATTAAAAAAGTATGATGGAGGAATTCCTTCAGAAAAAGATAGAAAGTTGTTAATGAATGCAGTAGTTTCCTAAGAAAAAGAATATAATACCAGAAGTAAAGTTATCAAAGGGACAAGGCCTCTGGCCAAACCAAAAATTCTAATTCTTACTAGTATCCATAAGGAAACCCCTAAAAAATATGCCTCTGGAAAAGGATTTGTCACCCCAGATAAAACTTGTGTTCCTCCCCATGTCGAGACTATGAAAAATATTGTGCCATCAGATGAATTTTTAAACTTTCCTCCTAATACTACCTTACCGAAATACGTTCCTTGTGACATAGCCCAAATCTTGAGTCAGATCAAGATTACTATTCCTATTGTTGAATTTCTTAGAATCCCTCAACATTAGAAGAGGGTGTTTAAGTATTAGGGGCTTAAGGAAGAAAAGGTCACCCAGGGTAAAAATGTAAAAAATGTAGTGGTTTCTCCTGCCATTGCAGAATTAGAAAAACCAAAAGCATTGGAGGAATTGGGTGAACCACCTGAGGTTTACTTGGGAACTTCTTTGGTTGAGTCTCAGATGAATGTGGATGCATTTTTTACTACTTTGATTATTAAGGATAGATTGTTACATAACTGCATGTTTGATTCAAGAGCCTCGTGTAATGTAATTCCTCTTGAGGTCATGAATGAGTTGAATCTCAAAGTAATAATAGATTACGGGAAATTTACTTCCATGGATTCAAGAGAGGTGCCAATAGTTGGATGTGTCAAGGGTTTAGTAGTGCAATTGGGAGCTTATCTAGGCAAGTACTTAACTTTTAATGTAGTAATTGTGTATTATCCTGCTAAGTGGGGAATTTTATTATCTAGAAAGTGGGTAGCTAGTGTGGGTGGAAGTGTGAAAATGGGCATGTCTTATGCCACCATACCAATTGAAGCCAGTGTTGTGAAGTTACCTAGTGAAAACAAAATGTTATATCTCATTGAGGACCCCAACAATGCTTCTTATGAAGTATTACACACAGACACTAATGTTGATAACTTTGTGAGCTATGTTGTATGAAATTGATCAATGCAGATATCCTGAGTAGATTGATTTTATCTAGGACTTTGATATTTGACGTAGCCTCGAGAGATGTTGAAAAACTACACATAGCCATAAATGTTAATCCTAAAAAATGTGGTCAGATAGCGGCTTGGATGCAAAAGAGAAACAATCATATGACTATTTGTTAAAGACATATTAGGACTTCTTAGCATGGTCATATCCAGAATCAAAGGCACTTGTAAATTTTATTTGATTGTTTTCTTTGAATCATGGTGCACATCATTGTATAGTGTACAATCTTTTGGTTTCATTCTTATTTTGTGTTTTTCTGTTTTGGTTTGTCTTGGTCCCTAGTGACCATTTTTTGTTTGTTTCTCAGTTCATCTTGGGGTATTTGGTTATTGTCTTTCGGGCTCTGTAAGCTTGTTTTTGACTCCATTTCCCATTGGATTTTTGGCAAATGGTCTATTTTTCTTGCGGCACTCACAGGGAATGCTCATCCCCGAGTCAGATCCGATGTTGGTGCTCAATTTAATCTCTCTTTGTTTTTTTCAAAAATGTCTTAGTCTGTGTGGTTTGAAGTTTTCTCTATCTCCCTGTATTGATACGTGAAATTTGTTTCCTTCATTTGGTTGTCATGATCAGTCCTTTCCTTTGGTCAAGGATCACATTCATTCTAGATATTTTCTTCCATTTATCTATGCATGAGAAATAATTTGTAATTTGGGCGTGAATTTGGGTTTTCCCCTTCCTTCTATTTTTCCAAAGTTATGTTTTCGCAGTCAAATTTTGGTCCCAACATCTGTGAAAATGTGTTTTTTTTATTGGATGTGGCCCATCAGGTCTTTTTGGTGAAATTTGTCACTTTGGTCACATTTGTAAAATTACCAAGTTGGCCCCACAGCCCCAATAGTCCTCTGATTGGCTATTGAAAAAATATAAAGCGGTAGGGGAAAAGTCTTACTTTGACTTCGAAGAAGGACACGTGGCAGTTTTTCATGTTACAAGCAGGGAGGTGGATTGGCAGAACATTTTGAAGTTTTTTACCTTTTTATAGGAAGGAGAAAAGTTATGAAATAATTCGCAAGTCTTCTGGGGCCCACATCAAAAGTTAGAAGTGGAGAGGTGGGTCACCAGGGTGTTTCGAGACTCTAAGGCCTACTTCAACTCAAAGTTTGTCAACGTGGAGGGTCGTTGCTCATTTGAGGATCCGCCTCTAGGTACTACCTTAGTAGTTACACCATGGAGACATGTAGAGGCTTTTGTTGGCTGCTCTCTATACTTAAAACTTCTAAAGCAACTTTCTAAGGCCTGGGACATGTGGAGGGCCCGCACCTATTTAGGACTCGCCCCTGTACTTTAATTTTGAAGAAGCGCCGAAGGGACACGTGGAGGTTTCTGTTGGATCTTCCCATACTTAGAATTTTAAATGATCAAAGAAATTTTCTCGGACCTTAGGCACATGGCACATTCCACAGGTCCTTAAACTCTTTCAACAAATTTGATGGGTTGAGACACCTGGTGAGCTCGCGCTTGTTTATGGTCTCCTCTTTTGGGCACCATATCAAAGTTACACCAAGGAGACACATGAAGGCTTCAACTGGCTCCTTTTTATACTAAGACTTTTTCAAAGGCCAAGGAAATTTCCTTGGGTCTTGAACACATGGAAGGCCTGTGATCATTTGGGAACCTGCCTCTATACTTCACCTTTGTAGTTGCGCCAAGGAAACCCATGGAGGCTTCCGCTGGCTCCTCTTTGCACTTGGCCAAATCAGACTCGCAATGTAGGTAATGTCGGTATAATGCATGTGATGGAAACTCATTTACTGACAAGGCACAAATAAAGGCATCCATGCGAGGGCACTCATTTCTCAAGTTGTTGCCTCGAGGGTGAAAAGGATTTCCTGTCAGATCCAGCTATACAGAGCCACCTGAAGAATGATTAAAATAGGGGATTTCTTTCATGATAGAATAAAAGGATGATTAGAAGAATTGTCAAAAAGTTATGGCATGGCATCCTCAGTCATTAGTCGAGGGTCTCGTGAGACATGTAATCAATTCATGATTTGTCCACCTGGCAACTACGGGTGCAAATTTGTTAAACGTCACTTTCTGGGACAAATTGGTAACAAGCAAAGGATTCCTCAAATATTCTATTTTTGGGGGGGGGAAATTTGGGATGAGTGAGCGAGTGAAATGTATAAATGCAATGAGAAGATCCTATTACAAAGGGTCAGTGTGTTTAATTTTTACTGAGAAAATTTGAGAAAGCCCATCTTCCTGAGAGACCATCTGAGAAACCTGTTAATCTCTTATGTTTTAGATTTGATCATGTCAAGTTGGTTACGATTGTACAACCATTGACAAGCTCTAAGAATGTTCAAAGAAACTTTCCCCTAATGATGAATGTAATCAGACTATTGAACCAATTTGTGTTAATCTTAGGAAAATTTGTGTCTGCTTTCATTTCAGAATGTCTGCAAGTAGTTTTTCTTGTTCTCTATTGCAATGTTGTCTGTGAAATCCCTTCGAATCACATAGGATCTCATTCCTATGTGATAGTTTAGTGGAATTTGCAATTTCATTATGAAGAAGATCCTTCATCCTGTAATGAAATAAACAATTTAAAACCACTTTACTTGTCATTTTGTTGATAAATATTGGTATGTAAGCCTTTGAGTGTATCTTAGGCGTGAGAAACTAGGGGTTGTTAATGTTTAATTGAGTCTTTAGCTTGAGGCTTCATGTTGAATTCTTAAAGATTGTGTAAAACTGTACATATTTGGGGCTCCATTGATGCACACCTTCTGGTTGAAGGAGTATTTTGGATATTATGAAGCATTATGTCTGTTATTTTTCTAATTGTTGTAAAGGTTCTCAAATATCTCATGAAATCAACTTCATCTTGCCTAATCTCCCACCAAAAATTTCAAATAACCATGAATCCTACTCGAAATAACCTTGTTTGTGTTATGTATAAACAAATGAACAAATTCTACTACCAAAATATAGAAGTAAGAAGATTTTAAGTGTCTTTAGTAAACCAAACATTGCTCAGAAAATATCCCTATTGTTTAGAAGTGACAACTCGTGAGAGTTAAATTATGGAGTATTGATCATATTTTCTTAAGGTTCCCCTAAAAATTGCGCAAATAAGGATCTCTTCATGTCCTTCACCAACAGAGGTTAAAAAATGGGTCCTCTTACCCTAGTCGAAAGGAATGACCTAAAGTAGTGAGGATAGATCAAATCCTTAATGAAGGTGTTATCCATTTCTCCAATGCCCGAGTGACAAAGAACCAGCTATATCTCCTTCCTCGATATAAAACGACTATTAATATGATCTATCTATCTCTAAGTGTCTTGATAAATCTGTGATGCTTCTCAGCTTCCAAGGGATAATTAATTTGGATACAAACATTTGGGACAAAACAAGCCTTCTTTGCATATCCCAAAGTATGTGGTGTGTAGAGTAAAAAAATGGTATGTTTATGTCTCATTGGATGATTTTCTAGCATCAGTCATAACATTAGTTCGATGAGGGCCTGAGAAAGGAGAATATGAACACCTATTGGGGGAATTGAGGTGGTTGTCATCTCCAACAGATCTTTCCTCTTTAAATTCATACCAGAAGATGAATACCATAGAGCCACTACTGGTGGCCCTTGGTTCTTTAGTAAAATGGTTTTTCATTTAACATGGTGGTACCCAAGCATGGATTTATGAAATATTACACCTAATACCTAGCATGTGTGGGTTAGAATACTTACTCTGAATATGGAATTATGGGAAATAGTGGTGCTTGTTGGTATTTCTATGGCCCTGGGTAATTTTTCATCAATTAATCCCATAACTCTTATTAGGATGGGAATGGTAGTGGCTAGGTTATGTTTCATTGTGCTACTAGGTAAGCCTCTTCCTTCTTCCATCCATCTAGTTTAATCCCAAGGAGCTATGGTTCAAGTTTTAGAGTACTAAAATTACCCGGTGTTCTGTAACAAGTACAAGGGATTCAATCATAAAGTGAACAACTGTGGCAGCCATGATGTTGGTCTTCTGGTTAGATCTAATGTTACTCCACAAATTTGGGTTATTAAAAAATTTAATTTTTCAGGAGCGGATTGTATTAAAAAAAGTTGTTGAAAAAGAGTAGACACATGGGGGTTCAAACCCTAACAATTTTACACAAGATAGTCTAATGTGGGCTCAGGTGGAGTCTTTCCTAGATTGGCCAATGAGGATGTAGCTAGGATTGTCTTCATCGAAGAAGGATAAAAAAAAGTGGGACGAAAACCTCCCTTCCATAGCGTCATCTCCTACTGGAAAGATGAGGTACATTATAATCGATGTGGGTCCTTCCATCGGCTATGGTTCTAAGGCACCTGCTTTCCATGTCAAGCTTGTTCTAGGTGATATGTGTGAGCCAACCGATGAGTTGGATAAATATGTGCTCAATATCAGTAGACTAATATTTTTTGATACGAGAGGAACAAATCAAAATGAAGATACACCTTTGGTTGGGGCCTCGAACATGGCTTCCCCTTAAAGTAGTCAGTGAATGATGTGGCTAGGACCCAATTTTCCCTAGTGTATTATTATAATGAGAATGAATTTCATTATATTGATATGGAGTGGTATCCCTCTTAATCAGAGATGGATTTCGACGTTGAATGTGAACTTGTTGGAGATACCGATAACAACTTTGAGGGGAGCTTAATTGTTCACCAATATTTTGAAACAAGATCTATTGAAATCCTGACCCCCAGTAAAATTGAAATCATATTAAATTTTGAATAAAATGGTAATCTAGAGTCTTTGTTTGAGAACATCGATAAAAAGGTTCAGTGTGATTGTAAAAAAATCAAAGTGATTGATTTCTGAGAAGGCTCATGCTATCAAGATTATGTTTTTAAAATAGTTGGTAATAGGAATCATGAGGAACTTATATATCACTATTTGAAGGAAAAGGGTTGGAATAAATTGCAATCGAGGAAATAAAAAAGATCCTATCTCTCTAGGGGTGATATCCCTCTATTTTGTAATTTTCCTAGCATGCATTTATTGTCTTCCTTATATAGAGTATTCATTGTGTTTTTCTGGCTCATGGGAAGATTTTTTTTTTGTGTGTTTTTCTTTGTCTTTCACTACATTATCTTGGTGTTGAAAATTTTTATGTACCTCCTGGGTAGTATTCCAATCAAATAACCTTTTACCCTTAGTAAAAAAATATTCTAAGTAAATTTTAAAATTATACAATGGTGGACTTACAACAACTTTCCATGTCACACATTCCCAAAGATGTCAAGTGAATAACAAACACATATTTTCCTTGAAGAGAGGTCTATCTTAAATTTTCCCCATATACGTAACACATGTTATTTTAACTCAATAAATTCCTAGGTCACAAATTACCCATTAGATCCCAAGTTATGTATATATCTACGTCTTAAACTAGAGTGGTGAGTTCATACTCAAACATGGGACTTTAAATTTACATTTACATTGAGTGATAAGAACAATGGGATGACATTTTCTAGAAATCCCCAAAATTACCCAAGTCTCAATTGAAATCAACATTCACATTGATTAACAAGGGTAAACAATGTTATCTAAGGACGTCATTACCCAAGGTCGGTAGTATGGATAGATAATTATCAGTCTTAGTTCTGAAAATACCATTTATCTTATAATAAGTTAAGAAGAGTCCTCCAAGGTGATCGAAATCTTATACAAAATTATCATAAGAGTCAAGTAGCCAAAGACATATCCAATTTTTTTGATAGTTGCAACCTTTCATTATTTGCATTACTTTCACATGAATGTCTAAGGAACAAATAAACAATGACTAAGTCACTTTCAGATGATAAAAAAATTACTTGTAATTGAGATTTGGAGAGCAATATAGCATAATCAAGAGTATTGAGTGATGTATAAATATCAAAGCACCCTCGAATGTGTTGAGTTTGAAATGGGGCATCCGGTGTGATTGCACAACATGGGACCATCTCTCAAGCTGTGGGACCTGTGGACTTGAGATGGACCTCAAGAGAAGGTTGGTTCCTACTTCCTAAACTACTTGTCATAAGCTACTCTAGTGCAAGAAAAACTAATCTATCATAATCTAACCATTCCAAGAAGATAGGGAAAGAGAGAGAGAGAGAGAGAGAGAGAGAGAGAGAGAGAGAGAGAGAGAGAGAGAGAGAGAGAGATAAAGAAAGCCTACAATAAGCAGTGATACACCAAAAAAGGAAGTGGCTAGATACTCTGTTGAGGGAGGATGAAACAGGGAAAAAAGGAGATGAGGGAGGTCAGAAAGAAGTGACACAAACCCAGATCCAAATCCGCCATCAAAACTCCACGAAACATGACATCTTACACCTGTAAACGTGAAATACATGCATAGGAAAAAAACACAAGATGGAGAGGCATAGAGAAACAATAAAAACATGAGAAAGTGTTGAAGAACACTACAAAACACAATTTTATTGCTCTATAAGGTGCATGGACCATTACATGGATGCTCAGAGGAACAAACATGTTTTCCAGGCATAGGAGAATGCTTACAAATCAAAATGGAGTTGGGAAACAAATTTTACAGAGTTTCCCCACATGTTGGATTGTCTCCCCCTTCTCAAATGAGAAGTGTTTACAATATATAGATGATGAAAACCCAAGAGAAGGAAGAGAAACTCAATTATGCTCTCAAAACTCAACCACCAAACATTAATGCCCTGCAAATCCAACTATAATCTGTCAATTTGGGTTCCTCATGTCGATTTGGCATGTTGGAGAAGGAAAGATGGAAAATCTAGATCAGATCTGGGTAGTTGAAG
The DNA here is from genome assembly GCA_019776745.2 of Taxus chinensis. Lineage (NCBI taxonomy): Eukaryota > Viridiplantae > Streptophyta > Pinopsida > Cupressales > Taxaceae > Taxus > Taxus chinensis. The sequence goes on from CM034147.1 coordinate 821,553,785, forward strand.
CAATCGGATCCTTCATTAATGGCATAAAAGACATTTTTCCTATTCTTTACCCACCTAACCTTTTAAATATTAAAGTTTTAGGCTTTCATGATGTAGAGGAGGTTGAGACCTTTCCAAAAAGGCTTCTCTTGCTCAAATATGAGCTTCCAGTCAAAAGAAATGGCTGTCTGAAGATTCTACATTGAGACTATGCAAAATGGAAAAAACGTAATATTTGCAAAGTGGATCTGCGGGCCCGAAAATACAAACTACACTTTTTGTGAAAAGACGTAAAAATCACAAAACATTCCACAGCCCCATCGGCTCGAAAATACACTTTTTCACAAAAGCCCCCGCCAGCCTACAACCTTCTCATTTTCCAATTTGTCATCCCCAGGCCCACCGGCCCACATTTTCCACTTTGGAAAAAAATGTTTCCTAGGCCTACTTGCTCACTTATGACAAAAAATCCTTCCAAGGCCCGAATCCGCGCATGTAATTTAGGCTTGACACGTGGCTTCTCTAGGCGTCAGTGGAGGTGTGGCTTACTTTTATACTTTACGCCTTTTAGAAACAAAATCCAATAAAATTCAAACTACCTCCGGTGACCCGCCTTCCCACTTTGACTTGAAACATGGCCACATGTAGAGCTGGCACGAGTTTGGGGACTGCTTTCGAATTTTACTTTTAATGTTGCGCTGACGAGACACATGGCTCCTTTCATAGATTTTCTCTATTTCTTTGTGTTTTGGATAAGTCCGTTTTGTTTAACAGGGCCATATGTCTGACCCTGGACACGTGGAGGCTTAGTGCACATTTGGGACCTACCTCCTAATTTTTCCTTTAAAGTAGCACTGAGCCGATGCATGGAGGCTTCTACTGATCTTTAGATACTGACCTGATTCGTGCCTGATCTGTCCCATTTTTTAACTCTAACCACGTGGCGAACCCATGCTCATTTGGAAACCTGCTCTTGATTCTTCCTTTGAAATTACATTGAGATGACACATGGATAATTCTACTGACTCTCTTATACTTAACCAATTTGGGGCTAGTTTAACTTTTGGGCTTTGACCACATGGTGCATTGGCGCTAGGTTAGGGTCCTTATTTTGGCTGCTCCTTTTGAATTTACATCATCGAGGCATGTGGCACCTTCTGTTGGCTCTACTCTTTTTAGAATTTTCACGCACTGGTTCTACCTCCTTTTTACTTCTTATTTTTGGTCCTGGGACACATGGAAGCTCCACGCTCCTTTAGGGGACTACCTTTGGCTTCAACCCTTGAAGGTGTGCCACTAAGACAAGTGGATGCTTCTGTTGATCCTTTCATACTTAGTCGATTTAAATGGTCGGCTTTGTCCCCTTTTTGAATTTTCGATAAGTGGAGGGCTGACGCAAGTTTCAAGCCTCTGATCTTGATCCTTCATTTGAAATTGCATCATTGAGACATGTGGCAGTTATCGTCGACCCTCCTATACATAACCGATTATGGCCCATTACCCATTTGATTTCTGTTGGACCCTAGACACGTGGAGAGTCAGTGCTCATTTGAGTCTCTGCCTTGGGCTCTAACTTTTAAAATTATGCTGAGCTGACACGTAGCTCTTTTCACTCGTTTGGACTTTTTAACAACTGAATATGTCCCTTTTTAGACCTGGGATATGTGGAATCTCCACACATATTTGGGGTATCTGTTTTGATGTGCCCTTTTTGAATTGTGCCATACTGATGTGTGGCACCTTCTGTGGGTCTATTGTTTGGCCCCAAGACAAATCATATGTGGCAAAGTCTGAAACTTTGAGCCTTTCCTTATTTTCCTCTTGTGAGCCTCTGGCCTCCTTTGACATTGTTAGCCTCCATTTTCGATCTTGCTCCTCCAATGTAGAGTCTTTCCTATCTCTCATATTTGGATTTGAATGTGAGCTCACAGGACATAGCTAACTCTTCGATTATCTCATGTGGAGGGTCATGTTTGATCAATTTGCAAGGGGAAAAATTAAGATAATAGTTTGGGAAATCATGGGGACATCTACCTACTAGATAAAGGGACCAATAGCCTTGAAGCACCCATTGGGCATGGATTCTACCTAGTAAACACAAATTTGATCCTTGAATGAACTGCACACGAGCAACAAACACCACAACACACACTATGCACAAAAATGAAAATCATACATGCTCTAAGTGGAACATGTAGAGTGTGTAAAAGCACTTCTTCTATTGAAAACAAACCTAAAATAACCTAAACTAACCTAAACTAACTAGAATTAAAGGGAAATCAAACAAATCCTGCAAGGAGAAGTAGCTTACCTTTCTCAAAAATGGAAACCATGCAAATGATTTATGCAATATGGCTGCTTGTATGAGTGAAAAACTTACTATAAGCTGATCCACCACCCAAATCATCAAGGTGTCAACTGAAAACAAGACAGATACTTATTTTAGTTTCTCTGTATTTGGACTGAAGAAGTATTGCAGCTGATCCTTGGTACTTTGGAGCTTATCCTCATGCCCTGAAGTAGGCATGACTGGTTTTGGCTTCTCCTTTGGCTCCAATAAAGCCAAGTACTTGATTAGGCACAATCTGGTCCTTTGAATTTTCCCATGGATCTGAATTTAAACTCCACGAGTGGAGTCTTCTTTCGGACCTTCCTAGGTGGATGGTGTCGAAGAGATGGTGACATCCTCTTGTTCTTTCCCTTCCTTCTCCTGTGATGGACATGGAAGATTCATATCTTCCAACCTTGGTTCTAGAGGGATTTATGAAGTGCATTTTGTTGTCCTTGAATGCTCTCCTTCATGGTAGTAGGCTCATGTGATTAAAAGGTGGATGATGGAGGAGAAAATGTCGTGACCTCCATTGGGCTCCTCTCCATCAAAGCCATCCTATAAGTCAAACAAATAATTTGCCACATTGTTGTCTTGCTGTATGTGCTTGACCTCCTCCATGTTATCCTCCTGATCTTAAACTTGCTCACCATGGCTCTCTTCATCCTTAAACATGAATTTTGAAATATCAAACTCTTGTTCAACATTAGATCTTGAAGGGGATAAAGTGGGAGAAAGAATTGAAGGTTCTTTTGTGGCCTGCTCCACACTTGGAGTTTTTGGAACCATATGGTCCTCCTCCATCATGGGTTCATCAATCAAATCAGGCTCTTCAAATTAAAGAAAAAAACTTCAATGATGCTTTCTTCATCAAGTGGAATCAACTCTGATTTTATCTATTCTATTTGCTCCTATTCAATGTGACTTAGAGCTAGTTGTTCTTCCTCTGTCTTAAATGGTTTTTGCAACTTGGATTGGATCAACATTCTGTTTAGACATAGTGTAATCATGGACACTGCATTGAAAGCATATAGAATTGCTTATCTTCTTCCTTCTTGTTCTTGTTCTTCTTCTGCTATTACAAAATCAGCCTTAGCCACCATCTAGTCTCTTCAACCTTGAGCTCTTTTGTTAACTTAACTATCAAGGGGATCTTTGTAAATCTAGAATCTGATAGCCCAACTCTTCATATTTTCTATCATTTATTCTCTATTAGGTTCTTCTTCTTGTTGCCCTTGTTCTCCTTGATTGGATTCTTGAGTCTCTTCTCAACATAGACTTGGGAAAGCAGGAGTAGTGGTAGGCTAGGATTCAACCAGTTTTCACTATTGTTTGTGGTGGTGAGGGAAGTGGAACTTCCTTGTTTTTTTGGAGGGAATGACTGCTTGGGAGGGAAAATGGTCAGAATAATTAAGGTGGGACAAAGAAGATCAGGAGATGGAGAAGGGAAATAAACACTTGGGGTAGCAAGTGAGGGGCTTGACTCTTGACAATGCTAAAATGATAGAAACTTGAGAAAGAGAAAATGGAGGACAAGGAGCTAGTGACTGAACTTACCCATTGACAAGATTTGTCTCGCACTTTACTCATATACCTCAATATCCTCAATCTACTGTGCAAGTTGAGGTAGAATTTAAAACCATGAAGTCAATATTCTCCTTAGGGTTGTAATGTCTTTGGCATAGGGCTGGCCCTATGGAAAAGGTTCCCTCTAGCCAATTTTGAATGCTCTCATCTAATGATGTGGCCCTTAATTGAACCATGTGAGACTCCATCCCTAGAGTATTCTCATGTACAAATTAACTTCTTTGGGTGTGGTAGCTACCTCACCATCAAATTTGTACATCGATGCTCTGTAACAACTGTATAAGCTCTTGGAAAATGACCAAATTGATTTGAATCATAGCTCACCTGGATATCCATCAGTGTTGGTTCTTCATCTGATGATAATTCTGATCTAAAGGTGTGTTGAAGTAACCTGAACATTGGATCTGAGTAGCACTGTTGCTGCAAGGTGTGAAGTCTATGAGATGGAAATGAAGTCGTGATTGCACAACTTCAGGGGATGGAATAAAATGGGAGATGTGGAAAGGAAGATGAATGAAGATGGGTGGAAATGGATGGAAGGAGAAGGTCTACAACTCAGAGAATGGGTTTATTTGATCAGATGGAGTCGACCAGATTTTCTTTTCATGTGCCTCCAAAGGCTGAATCTCATTGAGATTACATCAAACTAATGAAATGAAGTGGTAAGGTGCTTCAAACTTGACCCACTGGGCATGCTAAAATTGTTAGTGCAAAATCACAATACCCACACATGTCTTGGTATCTAAGATGGGGCATATTGTGTGATTGCATATCATGAGACTATCTCTCAAGTTGTGGGACTTTCGAACCTGAGATGGCCCTAACCATGACAAGGTTGGTTCCTGCTTCTTAATCTACTTGCCACAAGCTACTCCAGTGCAAAATCACAACACCCCTAAAATCTGCAACTTGATGGGTTGAGATCATTCCAGTGTGACTGCACAACATGAGAGCATCTCTCAGAGAGTGTGAGAGACTTTAGTGAGTTGAGAGAGCTCTCTGGATAAAGGATATTTTTTATTCCTCTGTTCAGGTGCACACATGAAATTTGCATGGATCTAGTTCTTAAATACTATTGCTAACTTGGCGAGGATGAAACACGGGTTAAGAAGGATACAAGGGAAATCAAACCTAAACTGACACAGAGGTGATGTATCCAAATCCACCATGGTGAACACTGACTTTGCTATCACAACATCATACACATATAAACATGTAATACATGACCACCATGCACAGATGACCAAAAATTACATGCGAGGGATCACAGAAGAAGCAAATAAACATAAGATAGGGTTGAAGATCATCCACAAAAACATTATTTTATTGCTCGAAGAATTGATATAGGTGCATATACCAGTAGCCATGGGTTCTTAGAGGTAGAAATTACACTTACAATTTAGGCATAAGGAAGGGGTTCACAGGCTCCACGAATTCACCTGCAGATTAGCAAACAACTTTGACAAAAGGGAGGGCACAAAGCAAGAATGTCCAACTCCTTTATCAAATGAGCCAAGCTGTTTACAATTTATAGATGAAGAGAAGATGAGAGAGAAGAAAAGGACAAACAATGGAAAACTGATCTCTGGAAGCCCAACTACTAACCATTAATGCCCCTTGACAAATCTACCTACAATCTGTCAAGTCTGCCTCCAATCTATGTCTATTTGGTGTGTTGAAGAAGGAAGAAACGATGTATCAAATCAAATCTGATCTGGTTTTTTAAGTGATCGGATTCATACATTAATGGCATTGAAAGATATGTTTTCCTAATTTTCAGCCACCTAATCTTGCTCAAAGTCAAATATTTCAGGATTCCATGGCGTAGATGAGGTTGAGACTCTTTCAAAATGGTACTAAATCTTGCTTGAATTTCGAGAACTAGAGTCAAAAGATATGGTTGTTTGAATATTTGAATCAAATCCATGCAAAAATGGAAAAAAACCAGTTTGTGCAAAATGGATCCACATGCCCAAAATGCACTTTACACCTTTGTAAAGCGGATCCATGGGCCTGAAAATTACAGACTGCAGTTTTTATGTAAAGACACAATCTCACATAGCCTCCGCACAGTCCCACAGGTCTGAAATTCACTTTTTCCCTAAAATTCCCTAAGCAAGCCCGCATCCTTCTCATTTTCCATCTTGGCAAGACAATACCTCACTCAAGCCCGTGGGCCCGCACTTGTAAACTTTGCTTTTATGAAAGTGGAAAAAGATGCTAAAAAACTCCCGTAGCCCCGTAACTTTACATTTCCCAAAAGTCATCTTCAGGCCCATCGGCCCACATTTTCCACTTTGGCAAAAAGTCCTTCCCCAGGCCCTCCCAGCCCGCTCTTTAGGAAAAAATCCTTCCAATGCTGCGCCTTCTCCACATGTCATTTAGGCCTGAAACGTGGCTTCTCTGGGTGTCATCGGAGGTTTAGCTCACTTTTATTCTTTACGCCTTTCCAAAATAAAAGCTCAAAAAATTCAATCTGCCTCTATTGACCTGCCTTCCTGCTTTGACTTGAAACACTGGCCACATGTAGAGCTGGTGCGCATTTGGAGGACCACAATCTGGATTTTACCTTTGAATTTGCGAAATGGAGTCAACATGTGTCACCTTCTACTGGCTTCTCTCTATTTGTGTGTAATTTTGGCTAAGTCCCGATTGATTGGCAGGGTCATATTTCGGATCGTAGGACATGTGGAAGCCTCAACGCGCATTTAAGTCTTTGCTTCTGGCATTTTCCCTTTTGAAGTTGCGTTCAAGCTGACGCGTGGCAGAATTCCGACTAGCTCATTCTATACTTAGACATATTTGTGCTTGCTTTGTCCCATTTTCGGGCCCTGGGAGCATGTGGCAAATTCCGTGCTCGTTTGGAGTCTCTGCTCTTGAGGTTCTTCTTTTAATGTTGCGTCAAAGCTTACACATGGCATTCTTTCCATTGGCTCTTTCTATACTTAGCCGATTCAATGACCGGATTTGTTGCCCATTTGATTTCTGTTAGACCCTGACAACGTGGCGATACCTGCACTCATTTAGGACCTCTCTCGTTTGGATTCTAGGCTTGGTGTTAGAGTGACACCGATGAGGCACGTGGCACTTTTCTGTGGCGTCTGTGACTTTTCAACGGCCGATGCTGACCTCCTGTTTCTTTTTAGACTTGGGACATGTGGAAGCTGTTGTGCACTTATTTTGGGAACTGTCACCTTAGGTCTTGGACCTCTGAACGTCGTGCCAATTGAGACACATGGAGGATTCCACAACTAGTCACATACTTAGTCTACCTACCTGGTTTTCTATGTCCCCCCCTGGAATTGTGCTACAGCGTGGAGCACATAGCGTAAGTTCTGCGAGTCTCCACTCTTGATCGGCTTCCTGAGTTGACTCGTAGTGTGGCTAAGTCACTAAGAAACTTCAAGCATTTCCGACGTTTTCCTCTCTATGAGCCTCTAGCCTCCTTTGATGTTGTTTGATTCTTCACTGACCATTGCTCACTCCATTGTAGAGCCCGCCTAGACCCCTGGAGATTTTTGCATTTGAATGTGAGTTCATAGGACAGAGCCTTGACCCTTCTGATTTTCTAAATTTACGCCATTTGGGTCGTGTGTGGATTAATTTTTCAGGGGGGACACAATTTGGGACCTAACAGGATTATGGGAAGAGGGGGAGTTAGAATCTTTTTGAAACTCTACACGATAAGCTAACACATCGCGAATTCCGATGAGTCTACTATTCAACCCCAAGTTGACATAAATAAGGTGTTAGGCTAAGGTTGAAATTCTACACAATTCTCTTATTGGGAGAAACGTGTGGACCCAACCTGACATGCAGATATGGTCCCATAAATCCTTGACAATATCAACCTTGACATAGCCTACATTATCGAGGGTAGGCTTTGAAATAAGATGTTCAGGATCTTGATCAAATAAATCTGGAAATGGGTCAGACTATCTCATGACAGAATCTGACCAAAGTAGCATGGGAAGACCAGTGCAGGGTCCACCCAGACAAGTATCCTAAGTGACACCTGAATGAAGGGGTTAAAATAAGGTGTCCAATGTAAAATCACAAGCAATTTTTTACCTAGATACCAACATGTAGCGTGCGAAAACAAAGTTTAGACTTGAGAAGGTTCATGGAAAGAAAACAAGTAAAATCCTTTATTGCGGTTGCAAATACCAATGACCTAGATACCGCTAGACTATTAGTGGTTCTTAATCCATCCTTGAAGGAAGGATTCTGAGGGGATACAACCACAAAAGTAAGCTATTAGACAATTGTTACTATAATACTTGACCATTCTTAACACCATATTAGCTTATAACTCCAGGGGAAACTTCCAATTTTGGCACAACATATCTCTCCACTAAGAGGGCGATAAAATATAAGTTATTTGTCTTCTAGGGGGGGGAAGAGAGAGAGAGAGAGATGAGAGAGAGAGAGAGAGAGAGAGAGAGAGAGAGAGAGAGAGAGAGAGAGAGAGAGAGAGAGAGAGAGAGAGAGAGAGAATTGTTAAGAGAGTATTTCCATTTTCACATAATAATTTATTTTTTCTTTCAGAAGAGAAATGATAAGAATGAGAGGATGAATCAATAATGTCAACATTTAATCGTTAAGTGACATGAACATGACCATTTAATCATTTCCTAACTAATTTTTTCGAATATTATTATTACGAGTTCACCTACTAAGAAAAAAAGGTTCGACCAAGTTACATTACAATTACCTACGTGGAAAAACTAATAAAAGAAAAAAATATGGAAATGAGTATTTTGAGATCAAGAAGGGTTATAAATAATTATATCATTACCAAGATACTGTAAGTAATATCCATATATAATATAGAGGGTCTTGGTGAAATCTTATATGTAAAATGAAGAGTTTGCTTCCAGAAGTTTCATGGGATCCTAAATTTGCAAGAAGTTTAACATAACTATGAATAACACTCTGTATCAAATCACCGTATATAAAGAGATACCAAAAATCCTTTCTCCCCTATCACTTATGGATAGAAACAAGTTAGAGGTTTGAACAAAAAAAATTCACTCAAGTATTTTAAGCATGCATGCCCAAAATAAAATTTTAAGGGTTATGGGCTATTTTCCAAATTTTCTTATAAATGCTCTTATAAAATCGTGCTTAGTAACATATTATTGAGTAGTATGAAATTAGTATAATTCACAATAATACACTTTTAAGACGTGGGAAACCATTTTCTATTATTAGGTTGTTCTATAACATAGTACATTTATTTATTTCATGGTCATTCAAAATGGATTTTTCAAGGTTTAAATGATAAGATTTAAACACTGCATTGAGTGTTCCAAAAATAAATAATCAAAAAATGGAGGAATAGAAAAACCAACCAAATACCAAAGCATGCCCCTCATATCTATGGAGCGATTCCACACTCTCATATTGAATTATTAATTATTTCAATAACTAGAGCCAAGACATCTTATGGTATCCAAAATGACAAAGCTAAACAAAAACAATTAGCACCTAAAATTTCCGCATAGCGATTAACACGTCTGTGACACATCACACATAGATCAACATGATTACGACATTTTAAAAATTATCATCCTCAAGGAGTCTCTTGAAATGTCAAATTGGTCAATAGGACTTAGTTTTCCTATTGTCATATCTATCCCAATTGGTTACAAAAAGAGCCTACCAAAAAGTTTCCAAATAGCTAAATGATAAGTAAATAGATATAAATAATTCTCTATTATATAGAGATTCCAACAAGACTTTCATAACCTAAATGTGGTGAATGGATCTCAAACTCGAAGTAATTTTCTTCTTCCATAATTTAATCTGACTTCTTGTCTCACCCTATTATCATTACCATTGGCCCCATTAGTACAATTGTTAGTAGAAATAAAATAATAATAATCACCATGGAGACTCGTGAAATTGGCATATACATATTTTGATTCATGCTTATATAAATGGTAAAATATACTAAGAGGTATAAGCATCTATACCTCTCGACTCATACTATTACATATATCTTATATAAGATAGATTATGCTAGTGATTCAGCTGCAGTTTTTTTTTGCATTAGAACATTACAAGATGACTACCAAAAATAAAGTCGAAGAAAAGATAGGCTCAAAGCGTTTTAGTACAAAATAATGCATGGAAAGACCTTGACATGAGCAACCATACTAGAGGTTAGAAGTGACTAGATGTTGACTTACTTGCCACGGATTTTTGAACCATCTGTAGGGATCAAAATGAATTACGTAGTTTTTATTTGGTGATCCTTATACATTAATAACAATCAGCTAGGCTCAAAAAAACCTCAATTATTAAGTGAAACCAAACGATTCTATATAGTTAATATCAAGAACCCAAGCATAGAATCTCAACCCCCTATGGCATTTAGCGGATGCATGATCTCATCATGGCTTTGCGTAGTTAATTAAAAAAACATAGAAATTTTCATTTATTTACTTAGGAATGAACTGATTCCACTTGGATATGACATCTAGACTTAGAGGAATATCTCAAATATAAACAATTTTTAAAAAATATTTCATTTACTATGTCAAATCCAACTGAAAATGAAATTTAGTTTTTAGAGATAATTTTTACTCTATACCAGTCATTACTGATTTTAGACATAGATCCCTTTTCATTTAGATGTTGATCCAAAATGATCTAGTTCTACTCCGTGATACTTGAATCTAGAATGAAGAGGGAGTGATATCCTATAGCTAAGGATCATTTTTTTTCAAATATTTCATTTACTAGTGTCAAATGTATATGCATTGAAAGACAGTCAGGTTTTAGAAATTATAGAATACAGGTTTTTATTCATGACACCATTCCAAGTCACCAGATTTGAAGGAATATTAAAGTTTTCTTTTGCATGTATTCAGAATGACTTGATTCACACATGTAATATGAATGCAAGACATAGCATGGATATCTTCCATATGAACAATTACATAAATTTCTATTCAGAACTGGACCCTTCGAAAATATTTCAAGAAAATCAGACTATTATTAAATCAAATTTCAGCAATAATTCAAGGTTTTATATTAGTGTTTCAGCGCAGGGCCGACTTAAAGGTCGGGAGCGCCCTAGGCAATAGTTTGAGTGGGCGCCCTCCTAAAAACATTATTTAATATTTTTTTCCATAAAGTAAATAAATAAAATATGTATATATTTTTTGTATTTTTAAATTTACATCATGGACCACATAATAAAATAATAATAAAAATATATTATTAAATTATCACGGAAGGATGAAAAACATACTATGGTTTGGAAAAATTTAATCATAGGAGATGCTTAGAATGCAAAAAATACAATATTTTATACAAGGCTTCTTACAAGTCTAATTTAGCCCTATCAAGTAGGTGACATGAACTCTATCCTGAAATAAAGCACCATTTATTTTTCCAAAGAAACAAAAATGTTTATGTAGCTCCCATGGTTTTGTGAAGAGTCTTATTTGGACCAGGCCTACAAATTCCTCCATAAAAAAATAATAGAAAATTTCCCCACAAAATTAAGAATAGAAAATTAAATACTTATTTCCTTTAATTATACTCACCTCTACTAGATACAACAACAACATTATAAAAATACATGTAACCTTTTTCTAAAACAGATTACACACCTATATAATGTAGAGCTATATCAAAGAATGGGTAACAATACCGAAAAAATCATATGTGCTTATAAATATGTGATATTTTCTTTTACTTGAAAAAATATTACAAAACTTTTTTATATGTATGCGTGAAATTTATGTTACTATAAAATAATATTTTTGAATGGGTTGATCAATATTAAGTTTTCAAATAAATTATTTTAAAGTTAAGTTCTAAAATTAACGGACAAAAAGGAGAATTTTTAGATTCAGACGTCCCTTGACGGCTAGCGCCCTAGGCAACTGCCTAGTTTGCCTAAGGCTTAATCCCCCTCTGTTTCAACGTACAAGTGTTTCTAGCATACTTGAATGTTTCAGGTCTTACACATACTTTGTGCAAGGTGAATAATAACTATAACATATTTCAGAATGCATCTTGCAATAATGCAAATTTCAAGAACCAACAACGATGCTACAACAGTGAATAGAAGATCAGCTATGCCTTTTTTTAAAATGTAAATTCTAAGAAAATTATTTAGAGACAAATTGATTTTTCAAGGAATTTTTTTAATCCAGATTTATCTACATCCAGCTATCTTAAGAAACCATGCTTCATATGAAAACAAAGTTCCTAGCAATGGATATAGAGTTCATCTCTTAAGTGGAAACATTCAAAATACAAAGGAACTGCAAAGTTTAGATTTAAATATGGCAGTTTTATTGTATAACTACAATGTTTTAGAATTACAAGCCTTCAAAGAATGATCTTCCCTTGCTGTAAAATGAAGAACTACCAACTAATGCTTGAAAGCAAAAAGTATCCAGCTGAAGGTACAATAGTATTTCAATATATATATATATGTTCTTCGAAGGGATTGCTTTGCTTTTCCAAGAATGCAATAACTAAAAATTTGCAAAGCTCTTCATACAAAATCAGGCAGGTTACAACAACTTTTCGGATCGAGGTAGAACAAAAAATCTAAGCTCAGCATGGCTAAATAAAATCAAATGCAATATAAGATGAAGGGACTAGCTACAGCAACATGAGCTGAGAAAGCACCAACTAAGTTGTACAAAACAATAAGACCTCAGTATTGTGTATAACGAGGTAACATATTCAAGCAACGCAGAGCTTAAGGAATGCCAACAGATAAAATCAAACAGATCTCTCATAGCAATGGCAATATCATTCACACAGTAAAAAGTAGGAATCAAATTTGTTTACCAGGTCGAGCTCACCTAGCTCGAAAAACCCCAATCCATACCCACAAATCCATCTGTAGGAAATGATCGCTCCATGAATAAAACGAGCAAAGCAGTACAATAGGGATCGAATATGAGCCCGATGACACAAGTAAACTCCACTGCGAAGGAAATAGAGATAGAGCATAGCCGGGAAATGGCGGAAAAAACGAGATCGGATACAAAAGAAAATGAAAACAAATTGTAACTGAAACACCAAAATAGATCAAGCTATCGAACCCTGATTCATCCAAAGTCATCTGCACAACTCGACTTAAAATTATTTAGCAACAACGAAACACGATAAGATCAAATAAAGAAAAAATGGTATGAGCTGAGTTAGCAACAGATGGAAAGTGTAAAAGAAATGGGGATAAAGGCAGTTAAATAAGGGACACAGTGGTCAGGCTATCAACTCGAAAGACGAAACAACAAAATATTCAAATCCCCGACTCGTTTCTTAAAAACAAAACCCGTCAAGCTCAGGAAAACAACATTAATTAAGAACTTGACGTCTTCTCACATTGTCAAGTCTTTCAAATTTGGTATACCATAGTCGATTCTTTAATGGTGGTCCAATCAAATTTCACAGAGTCACCCCTCCTCGGTAAAAGAACTGAGAACATGAAATACTATAGCAACTCAGTAAAAGATATGACAAGTCAAAATACACATAAATGAGCTCGATATTAGGGTAAAAGGGTATAAATGACAATAACAACCAAGATGCGAAGAAAGCAGAGCAGAGGAGGGAATTGTTCCAACGTACCATTCATCAAATCGAACCCCAAATGGCAAGTTGCTTCACACCCACAACCAGAGGCTCGAATCCCCTAAAAGGTTGCCACTGAACTAGAAAATTTCATGGCATCCAGAGCACAAGGATACAAAGTTTCCAACAATCCATGACGGCTGAGATAACCCAAAATAGAGCAGAATAAATGATGATGAAAATGAACTAAACAAAGTAACCCAAGAAAATCCGCATCTCAGAATACCAGCTGTAGCAGCCAAAACAGAAAAGATCCCAAAACTCTGTGGTTGAGCAAGAGCTACAAACAGAAGTAAAATACGATTTTGTAAAAATACAAATTAACCAGACCCACGAGCTGTCACTTCTGGGTTGAGACAGAGAAAGTGAAAAAGAGCTGTTGGATGTATGTAGAGAGTCCAAGCTCCCAAAAAAGGCAGCAACTAGAGCACTGAGAACAACGACCATAACTTAAAAGTGTAAATCCCTAACAAATTCGAATACACATGCACACTAAAATTAATCACAACACCGTTTTTTGCAAAGGGGTAGATAGCTTAAGGATTAAATTTATGAATTCAGGGAAAATAAATCACCAGAATTACTACCGTGAAAAGCACAACACTGCGTCCCCTTTTGGTTCTAGTGTTGTTCCTACTGCAAGGGCTGACAATGGCAGTTTGGAGGAAAGTTCTACTGTGTATATTGGGAAAGGGTTTCCTCCCTTGCTCACCAAGCTCTAGTTGCCTCTGTAAAAGGGATTGTTTATTTCAAGGTGGCTATGCAAAGGAATGTGGGATCCAAACCCCTTCCTTCTATCAACAAAAACAGGGGAAACATGGCCTCTAAAGGCATTTTCTCTGCTTAGACAAACTTCAAAGCCTTTGGCTTATGCAAAATTGACCCGATCAATTTTCTTTGGTGAAGAGGTGGTGCAATCTAAAGGTACTTTCAAGTGGAATGGTTTGATTTGCATATTCAACAACTTCTTCCTAGGTTTGCCAACGCTTCATTACTAGATATCGAAGCATTGGGGTCCCCTTATGGAAGGTAGGCTAGATATCTATCTTAGTGCTCGTGGTTTTTTCATAGCTGCATTTGTTGAATCTTCAGACATGGATCTTATGTTTGGAAAAGTTTGGGATTTTGAATCCCATATGTTATTGATGAAACTATGGTTCTCTATGTTGAACCCAGTGTCTGATATGTCTAAGTTAAGTTGGTGTGGATTTGGATACCTTACTTTCCCCTCCAATTTTTGTTGGAAGGTTGATTAGTTACTATTGGTAACACTTTAGGGAAATGTTTGGCTATTGACCCAAAAATTGATGATTTTGAGCACACAACATATGCTAGAATCTTGTTTGATATGGATACATCTGTTGATTTCCCTTCCACTATTGAACTCAAAGTAGAGGATAGAACTTGCTTACAAAATCTGGACTATGAAGGGTTTCCCCGTAGCTGTAAAACTTGCTTTTCTATTGGCCATCTAGCTTCAAATTGTCACTTGGTGACAAAACATGTTAATGGTAGAAGCTCATGGTGGAAGAATTTGAATCCTAGAAACCTAGTTTTGAATGTTCCATTTGATTGTGATTCAAACACCAAATCTAAGAATTTGGTTGATCTAGAAAAGGAGGAAGTAAAAGAAGGTAAAAATAATGATGCATATGCTTTATTAGGGTCCCAAAATATCAAGGAGTACATTGAAGTTTTGATTCCAATCCATAATAATGAAAATCAAAATCTAAATACAAAAGAGGATTGGACTATTGTGAGTAGGAAAAATAAAGGTACTATCTCTCCCCTTACGATGCAGTTAAGATCCAAAGGGAAGGGGTCAAAAGTTTGAGATAGTTAATGGTTTTATGTTTTTTCTCTTTGTTTTCTTCATGTTAGTGTGGGTTTGGTCTCTTTGTGCCATTGGAAGAGACAACTTCTTTTGTTCCTCATTGTCTTATAATTTTCTCCATCCTTTCTATGGGGTAGGGTCTGGTTAACCCTCATTTACCAATAATAAAAAAACATAATATTTTTTAAAAATTGGAAATGTAAAATATTTCTTCTCATTAGTCGGAACTTGTTGTAGAAAATCCTACAACACATTCTTACATCAAAAACTCCCATTTTTATCATTTTCAGCATTAATTCTAGCCCTTACCCCCACCAGTTTTGTTTAGGGATACACTAAAAGGGGAACAACCCTTTAAATCTGGAGAGTCACCTCACTCTAGAGACACCAAAAACCCATGGGGTATTTCCATTTTTGATCGGTAGAAATGAGGAGAGAGAGAGAGAGAGAGAGAGAGAGAGAGAGAGAGAGAGAGAGAGAGAGAGAGAGATAACAAATCTACCATTCCTCACATAGGCCACTAGGATTCACTTTTGCTAGATAACAACACCTTCAACATTGAAATCATGATTGCTTAAGATTGAAAGTTATAGGTAACATAGTTAGTAATTGTTGTAGGTGCCTATTGTAACAATAGCTTCATTAGTCTTCTTACACGGATTAAAATTCTTAGTCAGGGTGTCACAATTCACACTTAAATTGTAGATACCCTAAATTATGATTGAATATTCTGCAAATTATAGTAGGTTGTCACAATTCCCACTTAAATTATAGATACATTGAATTATGATTCAAGAACCCACTCATTATAACAACATTTTCTCAATGTTTCATACCAAGCCACGATCTTGATGTTGGTATAAAGCTATGGGTACCAAGCTGTAACAAAGATCCAGTTTAAGTTCTTAAATGTAAAATTGCTAGCGAAACTGTAGCAATACTATTTACGTGCTCTATGTCGGAGCCAAGGTAACTAATTATGGAAAGTTGTCTAGGTTGGATGTAATGTTTATGGGAAAAATACAAAAAAAAATCCTCCACTAGATTGGTGAAAGAAATTTTATGGTGACTAATAGAGGTGGGTATCAAAAACATGGAAAAAAATTCCATTGTAATTTATCTAGAATAAAAACCAGTAAATATGAATCTCCATAAATCTTATTAAAAATGAATCATCTATAACTCATAAAAAAGTACAGGCAAATATGGATTTTGATCTTGTAACAATTTTTTGGGGACTATTTGAGGCCATACAATGATTTCGTAAGGTTGTAAATAAATATTTTTTTATATTTTTGTACAGATCCATTAGGTTTTTTCATATATATCCTCTTATAAATATCCATGTAAGAATGTTTTTTAACATATAATGACTACAACTTCAAATTAAGTAAAGCAATTAGTGTTAAGACTACTTTAATTGAAAAAAGTTTAACAACTGCTGAAATGATTTCATGAAAATAAATACCTTCTTTCTATGATAGTCCTTTTCCTCCAATGATTTCTTGATAACAACTAGGTTCACCATCATTAGAAATCAAAGAAAATTAAATATTGGGAGTGTACTTACTAGGATGATGCGTAAATGTGTAGATCTCCAAACTACAAATGTAGATGTTTCCTCATGTTTTTATGACCTTCGTACCAACTTCTAAAGTGTTTCCTCAAGTTGTGATTCTTGAACATCCGCAAATCATTATTTTTATTCCTTTTCAGTATCTAAAAATGGCTGAATTTCAACCTTCATAGTTTCAGGTTTAGATTCTTGTTCTTTAATTTTAGCATATGATTTTAGGAGAGGATATTAATGAAAATTTACATCTTCAATAAATGAAGATTTTGTGGGCACTAGGATCATTCCCATGCTTAGTATCCCTTAACACCATGTACTTCATCATACCCAAAAAATATGTAGTCCTTGGATATTGGGTCTAACTTTTAAAGTGTATTTTTATTAGTAAGAGTATAAGAATTGTATAAAAATAAAATCAAGTTTGAATAATCACATGGATGACTTTTCCATACCTCTTTAGTAATATTACATTGTATTGCAACTAATCGTGAGAGATTTATTAAATAGAAACCTGTACAAACTACTTATTCCCATAAATGTTAGTCCAAATTTGTATTGTTGAAAATGCTTATTACTCTCTAAGAGAATCATATTTTTGTCTTTAACAACCCCATTTGTTTAGGAGTATATATTTTTGTTATATAACTTTCAATCCTAGATTCCTTGTGATAATTATGAAACTCGAAGGATGTTAACTCGTCTCCATTAGTTTTTCTTAAAAAAATTATAAATTTGCCAGTGCAATTGTAAACCAAAGCTCTAAATTTCTTAAATGTATTGAAAACATCAAATTTAATTTTTAAAATGTAGACCCATACTTTCTAGCAATAGTCATCTATAAAATTAACAAAATAGAACATACCCTCCATATGAAATTAAAGTTGTAGGACTGTAAAGATCACAATGAATATAATCAAGAATAGATTTACTTGCATGACTTCCAACTTTAGAATTCTGACTACATTGTTATCCAAAAACACAATTCTTACAAAAAATTAAGCTTAGAAACTTTAAATAATGGAGTAACTCACATTTATTTAGTGTCTTTAATCATTTATCACTCGTTTTCCCAAAACATAGATGCCATAAATGAGTAGAGTCATCTTTTATTTTAGATGCCACAACTACTTGCTTGATATTTGTATGGGCTTACAAGATGTAAAGGTCCAAAAAATTTACAACCTACATTATAACTGGTAACATTTGACTTATAGAGATTTTGTTCAACCTTGAAACCTCCTTCCTTTCTCAACATCACAAACAAGACATGGAAGGTTGCTCTTAGAGGAATTTAGGATGGATTGCAAGGTATATTTTGTTTGATTGATTTCACTAATTCAAAATTTGCAATCTTTGATAGTAACAACACTGCAATTCTACCTTTTCTTGAGTTGAAAGGTTCTTTAAAAATTTCTTCAAAAGTTTTAGAATTTCTTTGAAGGGTCGTTTTGATCTTATTAAGTTCAAACCAATGTTTTATTAAACATTGTTCATGTGTTCACCAGAATCTAACAACCATTTGATGATAAAAGAAATTTACAGAGTTTATAGTGAACAGTTCAATAATGAAATCATACCTTGCACTTATTTCTAACAGATTTTTTTCCATTTACCAATTTAAACTATGAATTCATTCCACCCAAATCTATCATAGTAAACCTTTTTAAGATGCCCAACAATGTGTACAAATCCAAAAGATAACTTCTGATTTTCAAATCCCTCATTTCAAAAGATCTAGAGTGAATAATGTATTTGACTTCATACGTATTTAGACTTTCATCTTTCAAATAGAACATGGCCTCAGTGTAGAATATTTTAACACAAATTTTAAACATTTCATAAGCTACATTTGCTGGAAAAGAATACAAGTCAAGGTATTTAGTAGATTCAAAAATGATATAAGTTTTACAACTTTCTTCCCATTCCTTAATTACAATAACAGAATACAATTTCCTTCTTCATTCTTTCAAAAACACTGAAAACAAAGTACATCTCTTTCACATTTCAAATTACAACTTTCATAGTTAATACAAAACATGTTTTCCACTTCACGTAAATATATATACATTGTCATCCACTTCGTCAGTTGGAAACAAGGTTTTACAAATAAGGAATAGTCTCAACAAGGGACTGTCAATTCTGTCCTTTTCCTCTGGCTCCAGAACAACAACATGCAAATCCTCATTATTTCAATTTTGATCAGAAACAAAATACAGAAGAAAGTGCAGTGCTATCCACCCATCCAAGACAACAAATCCCTAAAGGAGAAGCCATCCTTCTTCATTGGCCTCCAAGCCCCAACTACAATGCAATAGACATATGTGTTTCAACTCATGGAAATAAAGGATTCCAAAACACACAACTCAAAATATTTCACTTTTAAAACATAGCCCAAACAGAATGTAGTATACAACCACATTAAAACATAACAAACTAGAAAACTCAGGATTCATCATGCAAGCCAAAGGAGTAAGAAACTATGGGGGATGCTACTTATGCCTCAAAAAGGGGAAATGGGTATCACCACATGATTACAAACCACCAAAATATAGTATATCAAAATCCATGACATGCCCTTATTCCTCACATTTCCTTATGCCTGCCCAACCTCTTATGGCACATCATAATGAGTATAGAAATGCAAGCTATTTCTTTGCAAGGTGGAACCCAAAAATCCCACACTCCCCCCACACTTATGCCTTGCACAAAATATGGAACCCCATATTCTTCTCCTACACCATTCTTAGGCCATCTACCCAACCTCCCACAAACATGCCAAAACATTCACAACAATAACATTTGCATAAATAAAAGAGGAGCATGTCAATTTTGATGCCAAGCTCCTACCTCTTCATGATGGAGTTGTTCCAAGTTCCAAATATTACCTGTATTCCAATGCAATCAATCCAAATATCCACCAAGCACAAGCATTCAGTACATTCTTCAAACTTCTCCAAAGCAAGAGATCTCAAACAGTTAAAAATTCACCCAAAAATGAAGTATCCAAAGGTGAAGAAAACAAAAAGAAGGTAAGGAATTTGAATTTTATAGAAGAGGGAAGAGAAGAGGATGAGATGGATCTCATGGAGGATGTGACATCACACATCCTCAACCCCAACATAAAATACAACTTCATTCTCCAATGCATATTAAATAGGTGGGTGAATAATATGACAGTTTTACTTCCACACGACAAAACAAACCCACACCCTAAAGGACTAAAATTAAAACAAGTAAGAAAAGTGCAATTAAAACATTCAACTTGACTTTCAAAAATGCATAATGAAGTTCTAAATTTAACCCTCCAACCATAGGTAATGGTTGGTAAAAAAATTTAAGAGGTATGGGACAAGTCTAACTTGTCCCAGAAGCCTTCAAAATCAGCCCCCAAGGACAATGTCTAATTTCAAAGAAATTGAAATGTTTCATACTCCAAAATCAACTTTCATATCTCTTACACATGTCTTACAACACTTTAATACAAGGCCAACAACTCTATTAATTACTTTCCTTATGAAATATTTTAATTAATTAACTCAACAACATGATTACTCACAATATTAACACACCATTTAATAAATAATGAAAGGGGTCAATGCACCACTAAATAAACACATGGAAACATTAACAAAGGGAAAAAATAAAAGAAATACATAAAACCCCTTGGTCACATTTGAAGGTGATTCCTCCCCATGGGAATCTCTAACAATAATCAAACACACACAAATAAATACAATTGCTATGGTGACCTTGTTGAATTCATATAGAATTCCAACATGGTTGGTCTCCAATCCCCTATTGTGTGTTGTGATATTTTAACCTACAAAACAAAAAAACCTCCTTCGGCCTCGTGGCCATATCAGAACATCCAAATGAATATAATATAACTTCCAAAGTCATCAATATATATATGAATCACAATCCAACATCAAGGAAAAGCTGATAGCAGGAGAGGAAAATAATGATTTATTCAATGAATGTGTTCCAAACAAAAAAGAAAAGGCAAATATATAGGCTACGGTTTGGCTGCAGGAGGAAGAA
Organism: Taxus chinensis; assembly: GCA_019776745.2. Lineage (NCBI taxonomy): Eukaryota > Viridiplantae > Streptophyta > Pinopsida > Cupressales > Taxaceae > Taxus > Taxus chinensis. Next base: position 821,574,740 of record CM034147.1, read on the forward strand.
GAACAGTTGTAATTGTCTGTAACTATCCATCAAATATCAATGTATTAAACTAATGCTAACATTCATCCCCTTAATACATTGTTTCTTAATACATATGTACCCCCTAAACAAATCAAACTTCACCTTGCTGAGAGGCTTGGTGAGAATATCTGCAACTTGAAAATTAGTAGGGCAGTACTGGAGCTGAATTTGGTGGTTCAAGACCTATTCAAAAATGTAGTGACATTCAACCTCAATATGCTTTATTCATTCATGGAAAATAGGATTCTTCACAAGCTTCAACACACCTTGATTGTCGCAGTGAATGATGGGAGGTTTCTCTTCAGGAATCCCTATATCTGCAAGAATGTGATGTAACCAAATGCTTCGCACACAGCTCCTCATGTGGCATGGTATTCAGCCTCAGTGGATGAGAGAGTAACAACAGGTTTGCTTCTTGCTAATCCATGAGATAGGTCCAGATCCAAGATGAAAAACATACCCTGAAGTGGATTTCCTGTCATCAACGGATCCTGCATAGTCTAAGTCTGTATATCCCTATAAGAAGAATTGAGTGTTCTTCTGATACTCCAAACCAAAGTCAACTATACCTCGGACATATCTCAACACATGCTTTGCTGCTATCCAATGACATTTCTTCAGCTCCTGCTTAAATCTGGCGAGATAGCTCACTGCAAAGAAAATATCTGGCCTGGTATAAGTCAAGTAAATGAGACTTCTCACAAGCTGCTTGTAGTGAGTGCCATCTACCTGCGGTGAATCCTGAAATCTAGATAATTGCAAACCTTTTTCCATATGTGTGGAAATTGTTTTACAATCTGACATATCCATACTTCTCTAGGAGATTCTTGGCATATTTCATCTGGGAGATGAAGATATGATTCTTCTTCTGCCATATCTCTAAGCCAAGACAGTAGTGAAGTAGCCCCAAATCGGTCATGTTGAAGGATTTCTTTAGATCATTCTTTACATCATCCACAAGATTGTCAGAACTTCCTGTGATCACAAGATCATCTACTTACAAAACCAGAATAACAATCTCTATTCCTGCTTCTTGATATACAAATTTGTATCTGAGGGGCTACGAGTGAATCCATGTTGCAATAGGTGATCATCAATTTTTATATACCATGTCCTAGGTGCTTGTTTGAGTCCATAAAGTGACTTTATCAGAGACGACCTTGTGTGGTTGATACCTTCTACAAACCCTTCAGGTTGGGCCATGTATACTTCTTCTTTGAGATCTCCATTTAGAAAAGCACTCTTGACATCCATCTGGTAAAGTTTCCATCCATTTTGTGCTGCCAGTGCACAGACAACTCTGATGGTTTTGATCTTTGTAGTGGGTGCAAAGGTCTTGTCATAGTCAATTCCTTCTTGTTGAGCATAACCCTTTGCAACAAGTTGTGCTTTGTGTTTTTCTATTGAACCATTTGTCTTATATTTTGTTTTGAAAATCCATTTACAGCCAATGAATTTCTTACCTGGAGGTAAATCGACAAGTTCCCACGTCTGATTCTGAAGTAGGGAATCATATTCAACATTCATAGCCTGTTTCCACTATGGTTGGTCTAATGCCTCACGAATAGTGTTAGGTTCAGTGCTATCAACAACTAAAGTCATGAGTGTAAAATTTACCTCATGTCTGGCTTGACTTCGTCTTTTGACTCCCGTAGAAGTATCAGGAAGTGAGTTCAGGTGTGCATCGCCTAATAGTTATTCTGGAACCATTTTGGACATTGGTGTTATTGCTGCTGATGTGAAGATGAGTTTTCCAATGTGCGTAGATCAACGAATAAGTCTCCACTCATCTCTTCTTCTCTCTGAGAAGAATCATCTTGCCCATCATCTAGATGTGTGAGAAATCTATGTGACGAGGTTGGTACTGGATCTCCATTGTGTGGTAGTGAGTCAAAGGATGACTCATCACACACCACATCTCGACTCTCATAGATATTCTTTGTCTCAGGATCCATGAGACGATATGCCTTTGAGGTAGTAGTATACCCCAAGAAAAGACATGGCAGTGTCTTTGGATCGATCTTCTTCCTTTTCTTATCTGGAACATGCATATATGCAATACAACCAAAAACTCTCAAATGATAGATAGAATGTTTACGACCAGTCCATAACTCTTCCGGTGTCTTATTCTGTAAGATCTTCGTGGGTTCCCGGTTGAGTAGATACACTATTGTTTGGACTGCTTCTGCCCAAAATTGATCCTCCAACTTGGCGGTGGAGAGCATACAATGAGCCATCTCCATGACAGTCCTATTGTTGTCACTCAGAAATCCCATTCTGTTGGGGTGCGTAGGGTGCAATTAGATGTTGTTGAATACCATGCTACTTTAGGTATGCTAAGAAATTCTTCGATACAAATTCCCCCCTTGATCTGAGTGGAGGAGAAGGAGAGGCTTCCCAGACTTCCTGGTGGCTTGTTGGTAAAAGGTTTGGAAATTGGTCAAATGCCTCACTCTTCTTCCGAAGGAAATATACCCACATTTTCCATGAGTAATCATCAATGATGAGCTGGAAGTATACAAAACCTTGGAAGCTAGCTGGCAGGGGTCCGCATAGATCGGTGTGTACAACCTGAAGATGCTTTGTAGAATGATAAGAGCTCTGTTTGAACAGACCTCTGTGTTGTTTTCCCACAAGACGTCCCAAGCAAACAGGTAAGGAATGGGAGAGTGGAGGAAGCCCTCTTACCATTTCCTTTGCACTGAGCTGATGCAGAGCCCCAATAGAAAGATGACCATATAGAAAGTGCCATAGTGCAATGGACTCTGCCATTGAAGCAGAGAGAGAAATGTTAGATGAAGTGACCACATCTAGTGCAAATAGATGGTCCTCCATAAATGCTCGAGCAATAACTGAGTCTCCCTGGGAAATGATGCAAGACTTGACCCCTTTCTCAACAAAGAATTCAACTTGCATTTGATGATTAAGAAGTTGACTCACAGACAAAATATTTGAGGTTAAACCTAGAACATATAGCACCTTCGTGAGAGTACATCTTCGTGTCCCAAGAGGAATGATGACATCACCAATCCCCGCTGCAATATACTCCTGATTATCTGCGATGGTGATCTGATCTCTAGTGGGCTGGTCACTCAGGGTATGGAACAACTTCTTATTGCCAGTCATGTGTTTAGTGGTGACTGAATTAGTCAGCCAGACACTTTCTGATGGCTGCGAAGTCTGTGAGACTAGGACAAAGTCAGGATGAGTTGCATGTGGAACCTCTTCATTGGAGGAGGCATCCTACTAAGTAGCAATATGACCCTTCTGCCTCTGATTAAAAGCACGCCATTAGGATTTCTTGGAATATCCTTCCCCAGAAGTGATCTTTTGCTAGAGTTACCATGCTTGCGACTGTTGTAATAACAGTTTGCAGTTGTGTGCGTATTCGTGGAGAAAATGTGGCACCATCGATCCGCCTTATTTTTCTGCTACTTCTGGGGTGGTCGTTGTGGTGGCCACTAAGAAGGTTTCTGCTGTGGATGTTGCTTCTGATTCTAGGGGGCTAACTTCCCTTTCTAAGGCTTGTTGCTATGATTTTTCCTCATGATGAGAGCCTTGTCTTCGAAGGATTCTTGAACATTCTGAATGACTTCTTCATGCTAGAGATAATTCACCAGTTTGATAAAACTCACCTCCTGTTGAGTGATTGTCAACATGGTGATCAGTGTCTGAAATCAGGAAGGAAGAGATCACAACGTGAGTGGGACTAGCAACTTGTCATCCACCGATTCACCAAGAGAAAAACGTTCTACACTTAACTCGGCCACACGATGCAAGAAGGCTTCGACTGATTCGCCATCATGCATACTCATCGTGTGAAGATTTATCTAGAGATGCAACATCATCATTAGATTCTTGGCTTCATAGACAATACACAACGCAGCCCATTCTATAGAGGAAGTGGTTGCTTCCTGAATGTGAGGTTGAACTTCGTCAGAAAGACTCAGAGTGATAAGAATTAATTCTTTTGTATCGGCCTTTTCTTACTTCGCGAACAGATCAGCATCTATGGGAGGGGTTTCCATGCCAGAAACGATCCCCAAAAGATCTTCAAACTGAAGAATTGTCCTCATCTTAGTTTTCCATGCGGTGAAATTTGGCCCTTTTAGCAACTGGGAATCTGACAACAAAATGTGAGGTGCAGACATTTCTAAAAACTCAAAATTGTTTTTTATTTATAAATTGTTCAAAAAAAAGTTACAAATGCTTACTGAAGGAACCTATCATGAAGATGGGCTCTATAAGCTTGTGCAGTGAGACGTGGATGCTCCTGTGGGTGTTGTACTTCACATTCATTATCTGCATCATAGCCACACTACAATTCTTTACGGATTCGGCGCGCTTGACAACACACATCGAACTAGAAATAGTCAAACAATCCTTGACACACCAATTCGTCAAATAATATGTTGTCAGTATTCAACAATTCATTGAGCAACGTAAAATAGATGCCGGTGGTGTCCTCTTGGGCTCTCAGAGGTGACCTAGTAGAAGGGTTGCTCGTAACACTCTCGGCATTGGAAATGTGTGACATGTACACGCTAGAAACTGTCAAACGTGGCTCTACTAAAACGCGAGTGCTCGTGGTGGGCAGAAATACAAGCTAGATGGCACAGTGGACTTGTTGTTGAGATCCTCCATGCAGGTCACACAGGCTCCTTGCTGACACAACTCCATGTAGGTCACCACTTGTCTCCTTGGTGCAGGTTGGGGCTCCTTCCATGGTAACTTCTCCTCACGGCTCACCACCTCCACGCACAACACACAAAGAAATGCAAAATTGTTTTCTTCAATGGGCATTGATTTCCACGTAGGTTGGTTTTTTTGCTCCATGTCAAGGATACGCCAAATTCACAAATCGCTGCTCTAAACACTATATACAAGGATTATATAACCTCTTTCAAACACACGGGTATAATTTCATGCCAAAAACCACGCTTTAGCCATGAGCAGCACCTAACACTCCAATCTTCCATGCAGGCAGAGATAAGATACTCTTTAATGCTAAAACAAAACTTCTACAAGTTACTTTATTCTCCACGCAGGCAGAGGAATTGAGAAAGCTCTGATACCAATGATAGTAGGAGAGAAAAATAATGATTATTCAATGTGTGTTCCAAACAAAAAAGCAAACCCAAATATATAGGTTGTGGTTTGGCTGCGGGAGGAAGGAGACAATTGTAACTATCTATAAATGTCCATCAACAACAATGTATTAAACTAATGCTAACAAAAACAACAATATCATTTACAATTTCATCAACAACTATATCATCATCAAATTAGTTCAATTTTCCTTAGGTGTAATCAATATATCCAATGTGTCACATGTCCTAACAACATCCATAAATATATAACCATGTCGAATAGTATATCATCATCAATATATAAAATGTCCCTACTAATCATGATGCATCATATATGAATCAGAGTCAACAATAATCCATTCTGTAACATCTAACATCATACTATATCAAAACAATAATAATGTCCATGATATAGTCAACAGTGTCATGATCAGTACTAAAAAGGTGTCAAAGGGAAGTGGGCACTATAGAACTAGTGCTCTTTCTTAAAATATATGGTACTTTATTTTTGTGTATTAATTACGCCGAAGGTATATACTCTGTAACGCCGCTCGATGACGACGACTACGTCACATCAATTGCGAACAACTCGAAATGCGACAATTTTTTTTTTTTTTAATACCCGACTTAATTATTTCTACACACCTACGTCCTTGCCTGCCGATCAAAGTCTTGGTAGCTACTAAAAGGTTCGAAGATTGCATTCTGTGCTATTTATGCCATCTTGAATTAATAATACATACAATTACAAAAAGTTTAGAAAGAAATTTTGAAATGATGTTACTATCCCCGAGTGATCAAGGAGCTCAATGGCTCTCATAACTACATCTAGTTCCAAAATAAAAGTACTAGGGTAAGATTGAACTTTGAAGTATTAATAGTTATTCTTATTTGTAAGAGGCCATACATTTCATCATATTTCTCAGTTTGATTCATCTATAAATGCATTGAACATACAGGCTGGGGGTAACTCAAAGAAATTATTGGTATAACTAATGACACAAATATATATCAATAAAGAAGTAACTAGCATCATTTAATGCGTGCATAGAAAAGGTAAAAAAAATCATCTTTTCGATCCCAGCCTGGCCAGCACGATCTTTGGACATATGAAACACATTTGGTGGGAAGAAGGAGATTTTGTTTTGTTTTAACCTATAATATTGTTCAATGTTTTGTACCACTTGGGTTTCCACCCCATAAACAAGCTCTGAAATAGACCGAGCCTTGCCAAACAATCTGCCCCAAGAATACCACTAGATACAAGCCGCATATCCTTTTTCCAATCATATCTCTTTGAAAAAAAGAAAACAGTGTCTACATGCTATTCATATGTTTGAAAACTGAACATTAAATGAATGAGGGACAAATTGGGGGGAAAAGTTTTCAACCATTCTTAAATCTCCTTGGTTGGAGGCTGTGGATCTCCACAACCACCCGTCCACTATTAATGCCTTCACCTTACGTGCAAGACAGCAGCCTGGCCGCCAGGTCGCTCCCACTTTAATCAAATAGATTTTGGAGATCTGACCTTGCTCAGTCGACTGGACAGTCCTCTTCTGTCCTGGCCGCGCGGGTAGGTGGGAGGAAGATGCGAAGATGAAGACACCAGCCGAAAAGACAGTAGAAAACGCTGGAGAAACGCAGCCCCTGCCGTGTGGAAAAGGGTGAGGAGCTTTCTAAGCAAGATACATACAACAAACCAGACATTTTTCCCTGTTCTCCTCGCCCCTGGCCGCGCATGGAATCAAGGAGGTGAATAAAAGAGTCCTGGGCGCGGAGGAGAGCGTTGCACATGGTGACCAACAGGGAATCAGTTCAGGCGAAGCATATGGTAAACGTTATCTACCAGTTTTTCCCTTGGCCGCGTGAGGAGTGGGAAAGGGCGTACAGTAGAGTCTTCGGCGCGTGGGGAGGTAGATTACCTCCACTTTTATTGGGTGCTGCATTGTGTGCGGGGCGTGGAGTGCTCGAAAGAGAGCAGACAGCACTAACTATTCAAATGAAGCATCCCAAATAAAAACGGGTTCCAACTATGTTGTTATCTATTATTATCACTATTGTACAGAGCACTGGCGCAACAATTAACTATTCACTGTTACAGACAGTGCTAGAAAATGATTAAGTTGTCTGTCAGGCATATCTACTGGGAAACTATCATTGATAGTTCTGTTATATTAACTTATCCCTCTGTAGACATGATTCATGCGAGGTGATTGACTTGATATCTTGATTTCAGAGAGCTAACTTTCGACAGTTGTTTGGGCATTGTCGATTCCATCCTTAAAAAAATGAGTAGCACTTGATATTCGTGAAGCTAAGACCACTTGCAGTGATTAATCTGTAATTTAAAATTTTGTATAAACCATTTGTATAGCTGTTGCAACTCGTATTTGAAGTATTCGCTTTGACAGCCAGTTACCTTGTTTATCAAGTTGTCTAACAGAAGCATATCTGCTGTAACGTATCATCATTTCTTTTTATATTAGTAGCTATTCTCAAGACACGATTTAAATGATTGACTGGTCGGAATTTATTTTGAAACTAACTTTACATTTCATTGGACATGTGTTTTGACGTGCCTTCCATGCAGCTTTATTTAAAAGCATAAGACCACTCTGTAGTAACTAATACGCATAAAATGAGACAGAAACTGTAAACGTATAAACAATATTTGTAGGCATTGCAGTACAATTTAATTATTCGCTGTGGTACTTGGTCAGTGCTTTTATCAAGTTGTCTATCTAAAGCATAATTCATGCTAGTTTTCATATTAATTAAACATGGGTAATAATTAAAAAGCATTAGTTCCCTTTTAAATGAAAAGTGGTAATGAACTTATTAAGTTTAGAATTTTGTATTAAAATCTCCTTCCACACAAATCAATAAATATAGCAGGGGTATTCTAAGAGATTCGATTTCATTTTCTTATCTATTTGCAATGGATTTAACAATAAATTCACGGATGGATAAAACATAAAGGGGACTAGAACTTGAAATGCTTGTTGCAAATCGAATATTAAGGATGTTCTAATGGAAAACATTTGGAATACATTAATGCAACCATATTTTGACTTTAGTGGTGCTATTTATAAACCTTTTGAAAAGATACATAATTGTGCCTTATTGTTATAAAGTTTTAGATGGATCAAACTCCTCTCTATTTTTTGAGCCCATTGATAAGAATTGTTTATAAAATATTTCCTTTTACACTATCATTCCACTATTAATACATCTCCTTGTGGGCAACAAAATGAGATCTAACATGTATAGTCTTTGTACAATTTTCTTTCCATCCTCCCACAAGGAGAATTCAACAACATTCTCAATAAGCTTTAGAGCAAGAAATACTATCATGCCAATGCAGCATTTCCTTCAAATCTTATTACAACATATTCTACTTCATGTGGAAACCGAATTTACAATGATAGAAGCTAAGGAAAGCAAAACAATATTACATTTCTTTCTCCACTCAAGGTGGTTAATTACATGATGTTTTAGCATTGTCAACAACAAGATTCAAGTGCTCCAAAGTGTTCTTCATCATGCTCCAAATTCCACGTATTTCAAATCACAACCAAGATAGGGGGAGAGGCAACACTCTCCTCCCAACCAAATCTCAATGGAGAAGAGAAGCAATCTCCTCCATTGACCCCCGAGCCCCAAACACAACACAATGAAGGGTGGTCTCCAACTCAAGGCAACAATACTTGCTTCCACAATACAAGTTTCATTCACAACATTCAAGCTAAAATAGAAAACAACAAGAGACACACAATAACATCAAACATTTGCACAACAAGGCTTGCATCCAAGCCAACAAGAGAAGGAACTATGGGAATGTTTTCCTTATGCCTCCCAAATGAGATGAGATGCCCATCCAAAACCCTCCACAATATAACACAAGCCCCTATGACTCTTATGCCTCCCTCAAGTACCCCTTATTCCTCCCATACTCTTATGCCTCCCTCCTCTTATGGCTCCCTCAAAGACAAGGTAGAATGTAAACATTCTTACCCAAGATGGGCATCCCTCTCAAACTCCCTCCACAATATCCTAATCTACTCTTTTGCCTCCCTCATGAGTATTCCCATAGACCTCTCCTATACTACACAATAAGCATTCAATCCATTTTCACAATACACCAAAGTAGACATGCATTTTTCACAATTTTAGCATAGAAGCATCAATAATATGAAAGCAAAACAAAGGAGAGGGTTCCCTACCTCTCCATTGGAGAAGCCTAACCAAGAAAATTGTCCAAGCTCCTTCCCAAATCAATCCAAGCATGCAAGTCCAAGCACTCTCTCTTCTCTTTCTCTTTCTCCCAAAATAACAAAAGAGAACTCTTCAACAAAACAAAAACAAAACTCCAACCCCCTCAACAAGAGAGGAAGTTTCAATAAATAGATCCAAGGGAAAGGGTGAGGGTGATGTGGCTCCATGTAGGATGCCACATCACACATCCTCAAACCACCTCCCAAGGTCAACTCAAATCCCAAAACACCATAAATGGGTGGTTGGGTTGAATGACAACTCTCTTCCACAATCCAACCCTTTTCCCATGTGCCTTAAGGCACAATAAATGCAAAAAGAAGAAAAGTGCACTCCAAAGTCATATTTCCCTTCCCAAAACAATAAATAACCCCCTTTTTGGATTCCCAACCCATAGATATGGTTGGTAAGGGGTTTTGGGAAGTGTGGGACAAGTTTAACTTGTCCCACAAGTCCCCTAAAATTGCCCTCAATCTCAAATTCGAGATTCAAAGAGTTTGGAGTGGTCAACACTCAAAACCAAGCATTCAATACATGAGGAAACACAAGGCTCAAGGAGCCAACCATCAAAATTTATTACACCCACTTGACTTCCCTCCAAAACTTAAAATTTAAAACAAGATGTTACATTAATCTAAACATACTTAACAAAAGTAATAAAACAAAAGACATCACAAATGAAATCACCTACTAAAGCAAGTTAAAACAAATAAATAAAATTCTTACCCCCATGGTCACATTAGAACATTTCCCCCTCATGAAAATTTTCTTAACACATACAAGAATAAAGGTAACACAACACAATTTACTAGTTGCCTTGACGACCAAATGTTGTAACCACCCGACATTCTGTTGTGTTTGGTCCCCAATCCCCCTCATGGTTGTGATCAATTTCCTGCAAAATCTAACAATACCTTCTGGCCTCGTGACCATATTAGTGACGTCGAAATAATAAAACACATGCATATACATAACAATTTACACCATTGAACAACCTAATTAAACCAATGCTAGAATCAATTAATTCACCAATTGTTTAATTTTCTAACATTTCGATTATAACAATCCATACTTTGCACTAAGATCACAACATCAAAAATCATCTAGAAATACCCATAATTTATGTCTAATACATCCGTACAGTAGTAACAGTTAGAACATCGAATACTGATTTAGGAATCAAGCATATAAATTTACTGCAATAGTCACAACGTGTCGCAAGTATAACATGTATGTACTGTCTATCCAATAAGTAAAATGAGTGTATCAATTTCCATCTAGAAATGTTTAATTTTTTTTTTTATTACGATATCAAGGTCTAGGGATCCAATAAAGAGTGACCAGAACCTAAACAATACAACAATAGTAATGACATAACAATAAGTCTTTAACAAGGTAACTATTCTAGATCATCATCATCATCTCCTTAAATTAATATCAAGGTCCACAATATGACATAGAGTCAAGGTAATAATAATAATCAAACACAATATAAATCTTGGTGTCCACACCTTTTAATTTTCATGCTAACTAGAACACCGCAGTCATGTTTACGATTGTAAACAATTTAGAAAAGATGCTCATGGTTCATTTAGTATCGAAGGGAAGTGGGCATTACATCCCCCTCCCCTTGGATTTGACTTCCTCCTGGAAGTCAAGGAGAAAGAGATAGGAAAAAAAAAATGCAAGAGAAAAATAGGATCACACCCTTTGTGGAATTCATTTGCTTCAAACAAGTGTGGATCTACAGAACTCGAGTTTGGTCCAATGTAATTTAACAAGAAGAAGTAAGATTGCAAGGAATGAGTTCTAAATTTTCTTCAGGTAAGGTTACAAACATGAAATTCTATAGAGTAACTCTACGCGCTCAACCAAGCTACAAAACATAGCATCACAACATGAAAAGGTCAGAGGAGTCTCAAGAATAACCACCAAGTACAATAACATTTGTACTCAAAGGTATCACAATTTGGAGATCACACGTGGTGAGGTTTAACAACAAGGAAGACACCAGAATTAGCAAAAACATTTACAATTAAGAAAACTATTCATGGGAAGCACTTATATAACTCAAGAGGGCACAATCAAATTTTCATGGTAATACTAAGGAAAAAACGTGACCATAAGGTTTCTATAACTTTATTTTACATTCAAGATCGAACACAAAACACTAACCTGATTTAGAAATGTCAAACATTTAGATAATATTCTACTAGAAACTAACATACCAATAAAAGAGGCACCACTCACTCTACATAACACAATGGGATTTATTTATCTCAAATCCTTCTCAAGCTCAAATTAATCATGAGGAGAAACACATGCATAAGTCGTAACACCAAAGAGCACTCAGGTGAGCTAGAATAGAAGAATAGGCAACAAGAGGGGGGGGGTCCAACTACAATCCAAAGTGCATCGTACCAAAAGCGAGCAACATCAACAAGGTGTCACAAGAAAATAAGAAGAAAAGATGTCTTCCCAAAGTTATGTCATATCCTTAACATATGTTGCCTTAAAATTACAATAACCTAGGTCACTAAGGATTAAATAAACACACAAGGAGGTTGCTTTTCTTAAAAGAAAAAATATAAGATCCAATCCTAGAAGGCCGCAACTCACATTCGTCGAGCTACGAGGCAACAAGGGTACGACGACCCAAACTCCTACAAGGGAAAAATTACCTGTCTACGATCAAGGGAGTAGTACTACACAACTAGAACACATAACCATCAACAAGATGTTTCACAAATCTAGGTAGGAGACAAAACTAAAGGTTCAAATATACATTGCACTCAATACATAAATCTTACTGGTTTTATAAATTAACTTAATAAGTTCAAAGTTATAGTTTTGCTTGTTAAACACAATCCTTACAAGTTTTCTTAATTAAAACTTCCTTTTATTATGATATCACAAGTTGTGTTATAAGGAGCGCCACTAAGGTGGCATGATATCTTGCCATTCCGAATAGGTGGAAACAACATTTATTTTTACTCCTAGGGAAGGTAGGTGGATAAAGTTCCTTTCTATTCTTCTACCTAGCTTATATTTCTTCTATAAATCTACTGAGGCTAAATCAAGGACCATTTTCTTTTTCTATGTCTCAACTTATTTTTCAAGTTTCAAGGTCAAATCTTCTCAATTATAATTCTATAATAATTGGGTGAGTCATCTTACAGTTAAAGTTTTAATGGAAAGAAAAAGTCAAACAAATCACATTATTATTTTTATGGGAGAGAGATATGAATCAACACATCACATTGTTAATTCTATAGGAACAAGAGACAATCAACATAGCAAACACATTTTTAATTTCCTAAGAACTAGGAATCCATAATTCAATATGTACCACGCCAATATTTCAAGGGTTTTCCAAAGGATTACAAGCATCATTAAACATTTCTAGTGGGCCTCTACCAATTTCAAATGAACTTACAAGGAAGACTCATTAAAGAGGCATATTTACTTTTACGAATTTATGAGGTTTAACAATGTTTGTTGTTTAGGCTCAAACATTTTACTTGCATAATAAGACAAGGAAAGTTTTCAAATCAACACCTATATTTCCACAAGATACCACCAACCAAGAAACAAGATGACAATGCAAATCTTACTCCAAGGACTCCACATTCCCACTAGAGATCATCAATGTAAGAGGACAATCGACTAATCTATCCAACCACAGACTCTATGACCAAGAGTTATAGTTTTAAAAGAAGAAACACAATATAAACACCACCGAGATTAAAATATTAAGATCCACCAAACTAACATCTCTTAGAGCAAGGACAAAAAGATCCATCAACATCCATAAGTGTCTCCACGTAATCCAAAGACTAATAGGTCATATAGTTTTATTCATAACAATATACAAATTTAAGGCAAGGGTAGACTTATTTATAGGTCAATGAGAGGAAAAACAAGCACACTTAATTAATCACATTTCCCGGATGGGCTTACGTCTAATCATAATTACCAAGATACATACAATCCATCAGTCAATACCTTCTATAAAGAAATAAGGAAACCATGATCCAAATTAGCATGCCATCGATGGGATTTCACTACCAACCAAACATTTATCCACTTAAAATATACAGTCAACCAAGAGTCAATCCGATCCTAACACAATCCATAAGCCCATAACTAAACACATCTACTCTGACGAGGATAAAATCTCTTACTAGGTTGTAAGAGGGTCACTGTCACCGCTATCAAGCTACCAACTAGAATGCACTACACAACGAACTCTCCAGGATCCTAGACACACTCAAGGTTTCGTCTTTCTAAAACTGAGGCATAACTTAAAGCACTTAAGATGACATTCAAGGCTCCTACGGTGTACCCCCATACGACAAAATGTCACAATACAACCAGTGTAGAACCAGCTCAACAACATGCAGGAAGGAATCACGTAACGTTTAGCTAAGTAGCCAACAGATAAACGAGCTCTGAGTCACCAGTCAAATTAAAATCCAAGAAATATTGGCAATCAAGGAAAGTGGATAAGCATCCGCATTGCAATGTCTGAAATCTCGCAAAAATATAATTACTAAAAGAGCCTCAGAGCTTCTCAATCAAATCATAAAATAAAACGCTGGTCCTTGATAAAATAAAACCAGTTTTACAAATATATAAAATACAGAAAGTCAACATCACAATCACTTTGCAGCCCTTTATGGCTGCTAATAGGGGTACTATGCCTCGAGCTCCGTTTTAATAATGCATACGCTAAGCTGGATCAAAAACGACACCAAGGCCTAATATCCACTTACTCATACGGGGATTTAGTTTTCCATAGTGGCGACCAAAACTAACTCATCTAACAACTAAGAGAAAAAGGGAAGCTTTGGGTGACTAAACAACTTCTAATTTACTATGCCTGACCCCAGAACACAACCACTAATGTTAAACTACAAGAATCGCAGCTTATAATTTATCATTCCAACAAGGAAGAATCTTACGGGTTTTATCACATCATACAACTAAAGAAAAAGTTAGTATGCATCAACAACATATTTTTAAATGAAAAACAAGTTCATGTTACATCAGAATTTCATAAGAGTATCCATTTAATTTTTAACATTTTTAGTTATCTAGGTTCGACAAAACGCCACTAGGCGAGTTCAGCAATTTGAAGAATTTTATTACTTTATTTTTATTTTAAAACACAGAGATTAAATTTTACTAACTGGTTTTCGGGTTTCGAAGTTGGCCCAGGGTCCAAGTGTTGAACCCACGCTCTGATACCAAAATGTAACGCCGGAAAAGAACGACGCTCACGACGACGACGATGCGACGCCGTCCAATTGCGAACAACCCGAAATGCGACTAATTTTTTTTTTTTTTTTTTTTTTTATACCCGACTTTAAATAATGGTTACACACCTACGTCACTTGCCTGCCGATCAAATGTCTTGGTAGTTACTGAAAAGGTTCGAAGATTGAATTCTTTGCTATTTATGCCATCTTTACGCAATTAAGAATACATACGAATTACAATGTCTTTCCGGAAAGAAATTTTAAAATGATGTTACTATCCCTAAGTGATCAAAGGTAGGTCAATGGCTGTCATAACTACATCCAGTTCCAAAAGAAAAGTACTAGGGTAAGATTGAACTTTGAAGTATTAATAGTTATTCTTATTTGTAAGAGGCCATACATTTCATCATATTTCTATAGTTTGATTCATCTATAAATGCATTGAACATACAGGCTGGGATAACTAAAGTAATTATTGGCATAACTAATGACACAAATATATATCAATAAAGAAGTAACTAACATCATTTAATGCGTGCATAGAAAAAGATAAAAATCATCTTTTCGATCTCAGCCTAGGCCAGCACGATCACTTTGTGACATATGAAACACATTTGGTGGGAACAAGGAAATTTTGTTTTTTTTAAACTATAATATTGTTCAATTTTAATGTACCACTTGGGTTTCCACCCCACGACCAAGCTCTGAAATAGACCTGACTCTTGAAATCAATCTGCCCCAAGGACATCCACTAGATTACAGGCCGCATAATCCTTTTTCAATCATATCATATATATATAAAAAATCAAAAACTTAAGTGTCTACATGCTATTCATACGTTTGAAAACTGATCATTAAATGAATGAGGGACAAATTGGGGGAGAAAGTTTTCAACCATGTCTTAAATCTCCTTGGTTGGGGGCGGTGGATCTCCACAACCACCCGTCCACCATTAATGCCTCACCTTGGCGTGTAAGACTTCAGCCTGGCCGCATTCCCATTTAATCAATTAGATTTTGGAGATCTGACCTTGCTCAGTCAAGACTGGACACTCCTCTTCTGTCCTGGCTAGCGCGGGTAGGTGGGAGGAAGTTGAAGATGAAGACACAGCCATTAAATGACAGTGAAAACGCTGGAGTAATCGCCCCTGCCGTGTGGAAAAGGAAGAGGAGATTTCTAAGCAAGATACATACAACAAACCAGACGTTTTTCCCTGTTTTCCGTTGCCCCTGGCCGCGCATGGAACAAGAAAGGTGAAGCAAAAGAGTCTATGGGTGTGAGGAGGCGTGCTACTCCACATTGGTACAGCAAAGTCAAACAGTTCGGCCAGATCAGCAGGGCGTTGCCAGCGGCAACATCTGCCCTAAGTGGAGGCACACGGGTGACGTTGGCCAAAGAATACCGTTCGACATGCTGTTACCTGTTCAGCGTGCGAACATCCTCATTTTTGGGTGTTCGCCTGCTCAGAGAGCGACAGGTGGAAGATCCTGATCTAATGACCAGTGCGTAGAGAAGAATGTTGTTATCGGTTCATTATCGCTTTTGAAGCACTGAATAATTAAGATTCTCCTGTAAAGCAGTGCTTTATTTTTGTAAGTACCCCTCCTACGTCAGGCTACAAGGCGCGCATGTAATCGATGGCAAGATATAACAGTTAATCCTCGTCCAGACATTTTTCAAGATATCAATTCTGTCTTGCAGAAGACTGGCGAGCGCTCCACTACTTATGGGCAGTTGCAGTACCTGCCATGTGACTTGAGTAAGTGCGTTAGCTAAGATGTATGGCTTGAAATAGATCAGAGCACTTTTAGGAATTTGGGTATCCAAACCAGATTAACAAGCTGATTCAAAATTTAAACTGATTCAAAGTCAATGTGTGCGAGGGACATTGTTTAGCCGGTTGACCAAAACAGTCATTTCTTTTGAACGATCAATCATTCATACTTAGGAGTTATGCGTTGCAGAACTCGTTGATTGAAGTATGTCAATTTTGCGATTAAGTTATTGTGTTTTGCTAGCTCTTGGCATGTACGACCATAGAACTTGAAATGTTGCCAGACCAGACAGGTAACTATAATATTGACTTTCAATGTTACGTGCCACAATTTTTATCATTGCAACATTTTAATTATTACGTACAGTTAATTCTTTTGCATCAATTGTTCAGTGATAGTCTTCGAGATATATATATATCATATATAATATATAACATGGTATATTAATAATATTTATTATGGTACTTTTCAATGAAAATTGTTATAATTTATTATTTATAATTTTGTATTAGAAGTTTTAGTATTAATAAATATAGAAGGATATTCTAAGAACTATTTAGTACTTTTTGTTAGACAATTAAGGAGTGTTGGGCATCGAACTTGATAAATTTAGAGCATTTGCATTAAACATTTATTTCTAGCCAACTTGAATAACATTGCATGGATTCTATTTTGCAAGTTGATTTCATTTCCTTATACAATTTGTCAATATTCATTTCACAATAGGCTTCATAGATGGTGAAGGTCATAAGAGAGTTAGAGCTTAAATATTTCATTGTCTTACTAAAAACCATTTGAAAATCTAAGCCCTTCTATCAAGTATAAAATGAGGAATAAAATCTTTCCAAGTTTTACAACTCATTTAATCATCTCCTTTCCAAACAAAATTTTAATACATTTTCTTTTGTAATTTCCTTTCAATATTCCACAAAGAATTCAACAACATTTTCAATAAATTTTAGAGTAAGAAATACTATCATCTCAATGCAACTTTTCCTTCCAAATCTTTTACAACACATCCTACTTCATGTGGAAACAATTTACAATGATGGAAGCTAAGGAAAGCAAGGCAATATTACATTTCTTTCTCCACTCAAGGTGGTTAATTACATGATGTTTTAACATTGTCAACAACAAGGTTCTTGTGCTCCAAAGTGTTCTTCATCCATGCTCCATGTTCCAAGTATTTCAAATCACAACCAAGATAGGGGGAGAGGCAACACTCTCCTCCCAACCAAATCTCAATGGAGAAGAGAAGCAATCTCCTCCATTGACCCCCGAGCCCCAAACACAACACAATGAAGGATGGTCTCCAACTCAAGGCAACAATACTTGCTTCCACAATACAAGTTTCATTCACAACATTCAAGCTAAAGAGAAGAAGAACAAGAGACACACAAATAACACAAACATTTGCACAACAAGGCTTGCATCCAAGCCAACAAGAGAAGGAACTATGGGAATGTTTTCCTTATGCCTCCCAAATGAGATGAGATGCCCATCCAAAACCCTCCACAATAAAACACAAGCCCCTATGACTCTTATGCCTCCCTCAAGTACCCCTTTTTCCTCCCATACTCTTATGCCTCCCTCCTCTTATGGCTCCCTCAAAGACAAGGTAGAATGTAAACATTCTTACCCAAGATGGGCATCCCTCTCAAACTCCCTCCACAATATCCTAATCTACTCTTTTGCCTCCCTCATGAGTATTCCCATAGACCTCTCCTATACTACACAATAAGCATTCTATCCATTTTTCACAATACACCAAAGTAAACATGCATTTTTCACAATTTTAGCATAGAAGCATCAATAATATGAAAGCAAAACAAAGGAGAGGGTTTCCTACCTCTCCATTGGAGAAGCCTAAACCAAGAAACTTGTCCAAGCTCCTTCCCAAATCAATCCAAGCATGCAAGTCCAAGCACTCTCTATCTCTTTTCCCTCTTTCTCCCAAAAATAACAAAAGAGAACTCTTCAACCAAAACAAAAACAAAACTCCAACCCCCTCAACAAGAGAGGAAATTTTCCATAAATAGACAAGAGGAAGGGTGAGGGTGATGTGGCTCCATGTAGGATGCCACATCACACATCCTCAAGACCACCTCCCAAGGTCAACTCAAATCCCAAAACACCATAAATGGGTGGTTGGGTTGAATGACAATCTCCAATCACATCCAACCCTTTCCCATGTGCCTTAAGGCACAATTAAATGCAAAAAGAAGAAAAGTGCACTCCAAAGTCACATTTCCCTTCCCAAAACAATAAATAATCCCCTTTTTGGATTCCCAACCCATAGATATGGTTGGTAAGGGGTTTTGGGAAGTGTGGGACAAGTTTAACTTGTCCCACAAGTCCCCTAAAATTGCCCTCAATCTCAAATTCGAGATTCAAAGAGCTTGGAGTGGTCAACACTCAAAACCAAGCATTCAATACATGAGGAAACACAAGGCTCAAGGAGCCAACCATCAAAATTAATTACACCCACTTGACTTCCCTCCAAAGCTTAAAATTTAAAACAAGATATTAATTTAATCCTAAACACACTTAACAAAAGTAATTTAAAAAAAAGACATCACAAATGAAATCACCTACTAAAGTAAGTTAAAACAATTAAATAAAATTCTTACCCCCTTGGTCACATTAGAAAATTTCCCCCTCATGGAAATTTTCTTAACACATAAAAGAATAAAGGTAACACAACACAATTCACTAGTTGCCTTGACGACCAAATGTTGTAACCACCCGACATCCTGTTGTGTTTGGTTCCCAATCCCCCTCATGGTTGTGATCAATTTCCTGCAAAATCTAACAATACCTTCTGGCCTCGTGACCATATTAGTGACGTCGAAATAATAAAACACATGCACGTATACATAACAATTTACACCATTGAACAACCTAATTAAACCAATGCTAGAATCAATTAATTCACCAATTGTTTAATTTTCTAACATTTCGATTATAACAATCCATCACTTTGCACTAAGATCACAACATCAACAATCATCTAGAAATATCCCATAATTTATGTCTAATACATCCATACAGTAGTAACAGTTAGAACATCGAATACTGATTTAGGAATCAAGCATATAAATTTACTGCAATTGTCACATCATGTCGCAAGTATAACATGTATGTACTGTCTATCCAATAAGTAAAATGAGTGTATCAATTTCCATCTAGAAATGTTTTATTTTTATTATTACGATATCAAGGTCTAGGGATCCAATAAAGAGTGACCAGAGCCTAAACAATACAACAATAGTAATGACATAACAACAAGTCTTTAACAAGATAACTATTCTAGATCATCATCTTCATATCCTTAAATTAACATCAAGGTCCACGATATGACATAGAGTCAAGGTAATAATAATAATCAAAACACCATATAAATCTTGGTGTCCACACCTTTTAATTTTCATGCTAACTAGAACACAGCAGTCATGTTTACGATTGTAAACAATTTAGAAAAGATGCTCATGGTTCATTTAGTATCGAAGGGAAGATGCACGTGGCACATGCACTGAGAAGAAGAAGAAGAAAAATCAATACACCTAGACATTATGCCTGAATGAAGTGCTTCCTATTCCTGAATCTTATTCTTCTTCTGCATACAACGATACAGATATACCTATAATTTTTTCGCAACTTCTTGAACAATGCGCCTGTTCTCCTTCGAAGGACTTCCAAATGCGACATCATGTTGTTCTACATCTCAGTTTCACATTGTTTCTAGTTTCTATTTTCGTTGCACCCTCACTTTTTCATCCTCTAATCCTCTCCTCTTCAACCCTCTTCCTCTCCCAATATTTCTCTCCTTCTAATATAAATCCTTCAAAAAAACCCTTCAACATTCTCATCTTACATTTCATGTACGATTTGTAATTAATATTCTTATACACAATTATTTTAAATTTAACTAACATAGTATTTATGAATACAAATACATCCTATTAACAAGCCATTTAAATATTACAAAACATGACATAATGACTTGCTTAAGTCAAAAGACAAGATTACAAAAGGAAAAAAAAACACACAAATTTAAATAGATCTTTGACCTCACACTACTCGCCAATACAAAGACTGATAGATTCGACCACATGTCATATGTTTTCATGCACCCATCTGAGCTATATGAACGCCAAAAATAATTAAAATGGAAGCTTGGAAGCGGGTTATTGTTGTATTGGGGAAAGTGAAGCCACGAATGGATGAAGAGATCTCAGGTTGAACGCAGATGTAAGGCTCCAAATAGATGTAAATGGAGATGCCAACAAGCGTTTGATTTGCATGATACATCTAACTCTATTCTACCGAATTGAAGCTCTCCAAAGTCACTCAAATGGAAATATTTAATGGTCTGCACACGAGGAAATCCTTTTTACTCCACACATACATAAAATAATTTTTCATCAAAGTTAAAACTGTTGGTGTTGAAAATAGAGGAGAGATGAAGATCAAATAAAGTGCTTATATTAAAAACAAATCTTATAGGAACATTTTCTTAAATAAATATAATAAGTAACCATTTTCTTTCTTTTTTAATAATAAATACCAATAGATTATTTGAATGTTACCTTTCTTGTGGACTTAATTAAATACTTAGATATTAGTGAAACTAACAAAGGTTTATACACTTATCTTTGTAATTGAAGCATTAGGACATACATCATTGTTAGTTTGTCTTGAATTAACTAGATCTTAATGAAACCAATGATGATTTATGTTATTTATATTTATGATGGAAGACATATTATAACTTGCTAGAAAACATCACTTAATCACAAATGATACTAAAGTTTCAATATATTCTTCTCACAAGTACTTTATGTATCACACGTATTTTCTCTGTCACCAACCACTTAAATCTCACTATCTATTGTACCTAACCACAATGAATATTAAATATGTTTTAACCTATATAAAATGATTGAAGTAGAAATCATGAGCATATTATAAAATTAGTCTCTTTTCTCAACCTCAACATTATTAATCATAGTTTTATATAAATTATGATTAATTTTAAGTCTTTGATTAGATATGGCCCATTTTCTCTATTCCCACAATTAAGCGCAATTTTTGTATTAATTAGAAGATAAATCATCATTACAATCCATATCCTCTTATTATATAAACTCACATACAACTAATCAAAATGCACCATGTTTACGAATTTTTTTTGTGGATAATGGTAAAATAGGGTTTTTGGACTTGAACCTTTTCTAGAAAGAAAAAGGCCTAAAAGCCAAGATCAAACCATAACCTTAGAGAGATACAAAAGAAGAAAAGAAAATCCTCATAACAAAACGGACAAAATTGAAAGAAGTAGTACAATCACAACAACAAAATCGAACCCAAAAAATAAAAAGAAGCCACACAACCAACGCACCAGAACTAGAAGTGCTAAGGAGGTCCATGAAAGAGATGTGAACCAAGTTGTTTAGATTTCGTTTTGGTGACATAGGTCCATGTATCTTACTCCAACAATTTACATTCAATAAAATTGTGTCCATAGGTGTTTGTACAAATTATTTATAGCCAGATCCTTCCAAGAATTTGATAATTTCAAGGCCCTCGGGATTGGAGTATGTTTTTGATGTTTTGGCCACAAATATTTTTCGATGTTGGGCACAATTTCTATAACACTCTCTGTGGTCCATTATCCGAAATGGGGATACATTCGATTGATCATTGTTTGCATTCTTCTTGTTTAAATATATGGGGGAACAAAGATTTATGTTCACATGAGTTTCTTCCAGCTCCGACTCTCGTTGAATGGACACCTGTCCCGATATCCCCACCTATTTCACACTCTAAGCCACTACCGGGAGTAAGTCTGTCCCGCTAAAATCAACCGCTTCCACCACAGGTAGGGGAGCGACTTCCTAAACCGAAAGGGAAAAAAAAGAAGGGCCAAACCCTATCTTGGAAGTCACACTACTTAACGATTATTTCCATGCATTCAAATAGTCTAATTTCAGAACTGATATCACTCTCTTCACTTCCACACCTCCAGCCCACAACTCCACTCCCTCCAGCACGATCCCATGTGTTAGATGCTTCTCAGAAATCGTTGCCCTCCCCTCCATTCCCATCCACAAAACCAACCGTACAAGGAATTTGTTGGTAAGGGAGATATTAATCTTTTTCCATTCCTGGGTTAAGCCTAAACAACCACCCATGCCATGGCTAATAGATTTGAACTTGACGCAAAAGACGGGAGAGCATTTGTATACCAGGGCTTGGTCAAAAACTCCATTATTTGACATGAGACAGATAGAGGAAGGAAATGACTTACTAGCATGCACATTGACACACATCCTGGAAACAGTCATATGGTAATTTTGACTTAGAGTGGTAGGTTCTACAGTCAAAATATCTCCCAGTGCTTTTGAAATCCTCTCAAGGATATCCTTATACCAAACCTCAAGCCCTAGAGTACGAAGCCTAACCCAGAAAAGGTAGGAAAAGGTTCCATTTTCCCCAATTCCAGACCACGACGCCATCCAGAAAGTTGTAGTATAGTTTTTCCTAAAATCCAAGGTCCTCCATTAATCACTTTAAGTAAATCCTCTTCGACCATGAACCAAAATAGGAAAGAATAAGAAGAAATGACCACCACTTCGATTCCTCCCAGCAACACCCATTTTATTATGACCCAAGCTCTAAAGGAATTGATGTTAAGACTAACTCGAGAAAAATACCAATGAGAGTGAAGCCCTACCTTTGTTATCTCTTTCTACTCATGTGTCTTGCTAGGTTCAAAATACATATGAGAAGCAAAAACGGAAGTAAACAAAATTAAAGAAGCATGCAATCACAAGATAAACTTAAGATTTAACATGGTTCACCCAATTTAGGCTACATCCACCAGAAACAAGCGACAATTATCCTTTATTCAATCCTGAGGAATACAATACAATTCTCTCTCTTTTTCATACTACAAAGAGTAAACCCTTACACATATATATAACTTGTGCACCTATTTGTAAAAGTTTTCTTCAACCATAAGCAACCTAAATATCACATTTTTATTAAAAAAATAAACTTAAAAATAACTCCAGTCTATTCATAAGACAATACTATTTTTTATCCATGACCACTAATTCATCCCAAAAAATTAGGGAAAAGAAAAACAAACTGCCACTTTAACTTGTAGTCAGCCTCAACAACTTCAACAATTTACCACTTCGAGACTGATTGTTGTAACCCACTATTACGGCTCATCCTCACACTCTTCTCTGACTTGTTTCTCTTCTTCAAGATAAATCTTTAAGACCTACCAAAGTTGAACAACTTTCCATTTTCTCTTTTGTCACCATATTTGTCAACATATCAACAAGATTCTAACTTGTATGGATCTTCTCAAACTTCAATTGTCCATCCTCCAAAACGTATCTAATAAAGTAATACCTGAGTTGTATATGTTTGGTTCTCGAATGGAATGTTCAGTTCTTTTTAAGATGAATTTCATTTTGGATATCAACGAATAACTTGTAATCCTCCTAATTCACTCCCAACTCTTCTATGAACCATTGCATCCATATCATCTCCTTCCTTGCTTCTATAGCAGCAACATACTCCACCTCTCTAGTAGACAAGGAAAAAATCTTCTACATTTTAGAAATCCAACTAATTGTCATTCCACCAACAAAAAATACATAACTTGTGGTGCCCCTCATACCATCCAAATATCCAACCATGTCTGCATCAACATATCCGTGTAAGGAAACATCTGACCGTACATAACACAATTGTCTTCTACTAGTCCATCTCAAGTATATGAGAATCCACTGGATTGCATTCTAGTGCTCCTTTCCTTGATTACTCATGTATCTACTAACGACTCCCACTACATGGGAAATTTCTTGTATTGTGCATAGCATATCATACATCAGACTTCGAACTTCTGAAGCATGTGGAACTCTGGACATATATTCAATATTTTCATGTGTTTTAGGACACTATTTTTGCTCAACTTGAAGTGCCCTACTAACTGGTTTAGCATCCCGCATCCTAAAAATGCCCAACACATTATTCATATACTCTACTTGAGATGAAGTTAATATTTAACTCTTTTTGTCTTTATTGATTCTCATGCAAATAATTTTCTTTGCTACACCTAAATCCTTCATGGCAAATGTATTGGCTAACTGTCTCTTTATCTCATTTATATCCTGCATGTTTGAACTGTTATGTTTGTGGAGCTTATTTTCATGTTAGAGTGTGGTACGCCTTCTATGTGTTACACTCGGGTATTTTTACGGCGTCCTGCTCACTGGTGAGCAGGTCAAGGTGGTTCGTGGGGGTGAAGCCCCCCAATCGATGGGGGCTCGGGGGTGAAGACCCGGAAGCAAATTTTCATGGGTGGTTTATTAACCCATGGGTAATGGGTAACTGTTATGGGTTGTTTTTGGGCCTATGGTTTTTCGGTACCCATTGTTTTGTTACCCATAGTTTTTGCCCATGTTTTTTATACCCATGGTTTTGTATCAAACTGCTTAAGCAATTGTCTATTTATATGGTCTTATGCATATGATAGATACACAAGCAAATGTATTGCAGATGTGCTTTGAATTTGGGTGTGAATTCTATAGAGTTTGTTGAGCATAGCTCCAAACAGATCTAGGTTTTGTATTAAGAGAGTGGAGGCTTGTAAAAAAATTTGAGCAAGTGATTCTTAGTGGACGTAGCCCAAATTAGGTGAACCACGTTAAATCTTGTCTCCCTATGTTGTGTTATTTATTATGCACTTTTATTTGAGATTTGTAATATTTTTTGCATATTAGTTTCTATTGTTGCGATTCTGTAAGGGATTATTCTAGATATTTTATCGTTTATTCCCTAACAATTGGTATCAGAGCCTGGTTTGGCTTGCTAAAGTGTTAAATCACAGGGAAATTTTTTAGCTTGAGTGGGAGCTATGGCAGATGATGGAAGATCTAGGGTTGATAAATTCAACGGGCAGAATTTCAGTCTTTGGAAGATGCAGATGGAAGATTACCTTTATTAGAAGGATCTTTATACTCCACTATCTGAGAAGGTGAACAAACCCTCAAGTATGATAGATGTAGAATGGAATTTGTTGGATCGGAAGGCACTTGGAATGATTGGGCTGTGTCTTGCATCTTTGGTATTATTTAATGTTTCAAAGGAAATGACTACAAAGGAACTGATAGATGCATTAGGGAAGTTGTATGAAAAACACTTTGCCTCTAATAGGATATTTTTAATGAAAAATTTGTTTAATATGAAGATGTCTGAGAATGGTTCAGTAGCAGATCACTAAAATGTTATCAATATGGTTGTGAATATGCTAGCTTCGGTTACAATAGAATTTGATGAAGAAGTTAGGGCTTTATTAAATCTGTGCTCTTTACCTAAAAGTTGGAATACCCTGGTAATGGCGGTAAGTAACTTAGTTCCAACTAACTTGAAGTTGAAGTTTGAGGATGTTGTAGGGGTGATTCTAAGTGAGGAAATGCGAAGAAAAATCTCTGGTGAATCTTCTACTTCAGGGAATGCTTTGACAGTGGAAACTAGAGGGAGACAGAAGAATAGAGGAAACCATGGAAAATCAAAGGATCAGGCAAGGTCAAAATCCAAAAGTAAGATAGTATGCTGGCACTGTGGAAATTTTGGGCATGCAAAGAAGGACTTTTTGGAGCTTTGGGATAAGAAGAAACAACAGGAAGAAAAAAAGGAGGAAAATGCGGCATCGTGTAATGTATGCCAGGATGCTTTGATTCTTTCTTTGCATAATATTAATGAATCTTGGGTTTTAGATTTAGGGGCTTCTTTTTCATGCTACTCCACATAGGCATTATTTTGTTAATTATGTTCAAGGGGATTTTGGGCATGTTTTTCTTGGTGATGATGAGCCTTGTAGTATAGTTGGAAAAGGTTCTCTTCAGGTTAAGATGCAGAATGAGAATAGATGGCTATTGAAGGATGTCAGACATGTGCCTACATTAAAGAGAAATTTAATATCAGTGGGGCAATTGGGAAGTGATGGTTGTACTGTGATATTTACAGCTGACTCTTGGAAGGTCACCAAGGGTGCTCTTGTGGTGGCAAGAGGTAAGAAGGTTGGAACTTTGTATTTAACCACTAATAGTACTAATGATTGTAATCTTGCGGCTTCATATGTAGATACAACATTATAGCACTATAGGCTCGGTCATATGAGCAATAAGGGCATGGACATCATAAAGAAGAATTTACCTAGATATACAGAAACAAGTTTGGATTTATGTGAGAAATACATATATGAGAAACATAAGCGAGTAAGGTTTCTCAAGGTTGGACCTACGAAGAAAGAGAGTAAGTTAGAGCTGGAACATTCTGATGTGTGAGGGCCAGCTCAGATATCATCTCTTGGGGGTTCAAGTTATTATGTTACTTTTATTGATGATGCAACAAGGAAAGTTTGGGTTTATTGTATTAGAAACAAATCTGATGTATTTGATACTTTTGTTAAATGGAAAGCCTTGGTAGAGAATGAAACAGGTCTTAAGTTAAAATGTTTCAGGTCAGATAATGGAGGGGAGTATTGTAGTAATTAATTTGATGATTATTTTTCTAAGAATGGAATCCGCAGGAAAAAGATGGTTCCAGGAACCCCACAGCAGAATGGGGTGTCAGAAAGGATGAAAATAACAATAATGGAACGTGCTAGGAGCATGAGGATACATGTAGAACTGCCTCTTTATTTTTGGGTAGAAGCGGTGAGCAAAGTTGTGTACTTGATAAATAGAGGACCCTCAAGTTCCTTGGATGGAGGCATACCTGAGGAGGCTTGGTACGGTAAGAAAGTCGATTACTCATTTCTTAGAGTCTTTGGATGTGAGGTGTTTATTCATATTGACAAGGATGATAGGACCGAGCTAGAGGCTAAATAAAAAAAATGCACTTTTATTGGTTATGGTGGTGATGAATTTAGATTTAAATGTTGGAGTATTAAAGATAAGAAAATCATTCAGTCTAGGGATGTGGTCTTTAATGAGAAAGTCATGTATAAGTAACAATTGCAGGAAAATAGGGAAGAATCCAAGAAAGAATATGCGGTGGTAGAGGATCTTATAGATGGGAAAGTGACCCATGAATCAGTTTAGGAACCTACTCAACAGGAACCCCAAACTCCTATAGTGAGGAGGTCTTCTAGGGTAAGAAAAGAACCTGAATGTTTTTCTCATTTTCTTTATTATTTATTACTCACTGATAGTGAAGACCCAGAGAGCTTTGATGAAGTAATGCAAGTAGATGCCAGTAAGAAGTGGGAGCAAGCCATGGATGAGTAGCATAATTCTCTCGTGGAGAACCAGACTTGGTATTTGGTGAAGCTATTGGAAGGAAAAAGAGCATTGTACAATAAGTGGGTGTACAGAGTTAAAGATGAAGGAGGAAAGAAAATATATAAGGTCCGGTTGGTGGTCAAGGGGTTTGCAGAGAGATAAGGTATATATTTTGACAAGATTTTTTCTCTTGTAGTAAAATGACTTCTATCAGAACTACTCTTAGAATAGTGATAGTAGAAGATTTGCACTTAGAACAGTTAGATGTGAATACTGCATTTCTCCATGGTGATTTGGAGGAGGAGCTATATATGAAGCAGTCAAAAGCATATGAAGTCAAAGGTAAAGAGGAGATGGTGTGCAAACTGAAGAAGAGCTTGTATGTCCTAAAACAAGCTCCACGTCAATGGTATAAGAAGTTTGATAGATTCATGATGGAGAAAGGTTATATTAGATTTCATTCTGACCATTGCATGTATACAAAGAAATTTGAGGATGGAAGTTATATTATCCTATGTTTGTATGTTGATGAAATGTTGGTTGCAAGAAAAAAAATGCAGGAAATAAAAGTACTCAAGAAACAACTAAGTGAATCCTTTGATATGAAGGATTTGGGGGTAGCCAGACAAATCCTTGGTACGAGGATAACTCAGGATAAGAAGGAACGAAAGCTGAATTTATCTCAGGAGGAGTACATTAAGAAGGTATTGGATAGGTTTAACATGTAGGATGTTAAACCCGCTGGGACTCCTTTGGTAGGCCATTTTGAATTATCAAAGGAGCAGTGTCCCAAGATAGAGCAGGAAAGAAACTAGATGTCCAAGGTACCTTACTCATCAGCGGTTGGCACTTTTATGTTTGCTATGGTTTGCACTAGGCCTGATATTGCCCATGTAGTGGGAGATGTGAGTAGATTTATGAGTGATCCAGGTAAAGAGCATTGGCAAGTAGTAAAGTGGATCCTTCGGTATTTGAAAGGGACCATGGGGACAATTTTATGCTACAGTGGATCAGACACCACTTTACATGGTTATGTAGATTCAGACATGGCTGAAGATATTGATAGCAGGAGGAGCACGATAGGTTATATTTACACTATAGGTGGGACAGTAGTGAGCTGGATTTCATGACTACAGAAGCTGGTGGATTTATCAACCACGGAGGCTGAGTATATTGCTGCCATAGAGGCAAGAAAACAGATGATTTGGTTACAATAATTACTTGAGGAGTTGGGGCATAAGCAGAAGGAATGTAAGCTACATAGTGATAGTCAGAGTGTTATACACCTAGCTAAGAACTCTACTTTCCACTCTAGGACAAAGCATATACAGTTGAGATATCACTTCATCAGGACAAATTTGGAAGAAAATAATTTGAAGTTGGAGAAGATTCATACCAGTCAGAATCCTGCAGACATGATGACCAAGGTGGTCCCAAGGGATAAACTAAAGCTATGTTTAGCTTTGGTTGGCCTTCGCGGATGATAGTGAAGGGTTGAGAAGCTTGCTCAGTGGAAATCAGTCTCCAAGTGGTAGATTGTTATGTTTGTGGATCCTGTTTTCATGTTACAGTGTCGTACACATTCTATGTGCTACACCCGTGTATTTTTATGGCGGTCCCGCTCACCGGTGACCGGATCGAGGGGGTTCGGGGGGTGAAGTCCCCCTGATCGATGGGGGCTTGGGGACGAAGCCCCTGAAGCAAATTTTCATCGGTGGTTTACTAACCCATGGGTAATGGGTAACCGTTATGGGCTATTTTTGGGCCCATGGTTTTTCGGTACCCATTGTTTTGATACTCACGGTTTTTGCCCATGTTTTTGATACCCACGGTTTTCTATCAAACTGCTTAAGCAATTGTGTATTTATATGGTCTTATGCATATGATAGATATACAAGCAAATGTATTGCAGATGTGCTTTGAATTCTGGTGTGAATTCTATAGAGTTTGTTGAGTATAGCTCCAAACGGATCTGGGTATTGTATTAAGATAGTGGAGGCTTGTAATAAAATCTAAGCAAGTGATTCTTGGTGGATGTAGCCCAAATTAGGTGAACCACATTAAATCTTGTCTCTCTGTGTTGTGTTATTTATTCTGCACTTTTATTTGAGATCTGTAATATTTTTCGCATATTAGTTTCTATTGTTGCGATTCTGTAAGGGATTATTCCACATATTTTACCACTTATTCCCTAACAAGAACCTGCCACAAGCATGCCATCCACATACAACAACAAGACAATATAGGTGTAATTATCTAGTGTTTTAAAATAAACATAGTGATCAAAATGACGTCTAGCGTAATCTTGTTCTATCATGAACCTGTGAAATCTCAAATATTATTGTCTTGGAGATTTCTTATGGAAATGTACACTCTCCTTTAATCTGCACACCAATTTATCCTTCCCTCTAACTTCATATCCTTGTGGTTTCTCCATATAGATTTGTTCCTTCAAATCACCATATAAAAATCAGTCTTTACATTTATTTTTTAAGATGTAAATCTTCCATAACTAAACTTAAAACAGTTCTAATGGAAGTCATTTTAACAAATGGAGATAAAATTTCATCAAATTCAATACCTTTTTCCTGTTTAAATCCCTTCACAACAATTCTTACCTTGTACCTTTTTTTCCCACCTTCTTCCTTTAACCTATAAACCAACTTGTTTTGCAATATTGATCTCTTTCCTACAGACAATTAAACCAAATCTCAAGTTTGGTTGTGTTCCAAGGATCCCATCTCCTTATCTATGCCCTGCTCCTAAATTTTCCATGTTTCTACCTACATTTACTCTTCAAAAAATTCTAGTTCCCTACCATCCGTTAATAAACAATAGAAAATTTGATATGAAGATAATCTTATAAGAGGTCTACTTACCCTAATCAAACATCTCACAAAATTTTATGGAATTTGAGGCTCTTACTGTTCTTGTTGATTTTCATCTAAATAATCAACACTGTATATGCTAGGATTGATGCCAACTTGTTTGTTTTCCATATCTTTAAGCATTTCTTTATCTTTTATCTCATCAAGTGCTACATACTCAGACTTTTCCAACTTCTTTCCATGAAGTTTTTCCATGTACCTAACCCTTTCATTGAAAAAAATCCGTACTCCTAATGACTTTCATCTCATCCAAAATCCAGAACTGGAATACAAAATCATTAGTGTTATACCTAATAAAAGTACATTTATTTGAATTTCCTTTTAGCTTGGTCCTATTCTCTTTATCAATGTGAAGAAAAACTTCACAAACAGAAACTTTCAGAAAAGAATAGTTTACCTTCTTACCGGTTCAAGCCTCCTCAGGTACTCCACCTTCCAAATCACTTGAACTTCCTCTATTTATCAAGTAAAAAAGAATATCTACAACATCTACCCAAAACTTTAAGGTAAATCCAACATGGAATCTCAAGCTCGTTGCATGCTACATGAATGTTTTGTTGTGGTGTTCTAGGAACTATCTTCACCTTATGGATTCCATTATGTGTACCAAAATTATTAAATTCATTGTTGTAGTACTCTCCAGCATTCTTATCTGATACACTTCAACTTCAAACATGTTTCATTCTCAACTAAAGGTTTTGAATTCTTGAAAGTATCAAATACATCATATTTCTTTTTAATACAATAAACTCAAACCTTCCTAGTAGCATCAGCAATAAAAGTAACATAATATTGGGAACCACTAATAGAATATACCTTAGCCAGACCCTACACATCCATATGAATAAGCTCTAACTTGTGCTCCTTCTTAGGTGATCCAAACCTGAGAAATATCACATGCTTTTGTTTCCCATACACATAATTCTCACAAAATTCAAGGTCTATGTTTTTCAAATCTATCAAATTTCCTTGTGAATCTAAAATCTTCATCCCCTTCTTAATCATATGGAAAATAATGTGATGTGATAATGGTATGTCTATACCTGTAGTACATAAAATAGAATAGGGATTAATACTAATCATGGATAAATAAAAAGTACTTACTTTCTTTCCTCTTGTAACCACAAGAGCACCCTTAGTAAATTTCAAAGAATTTTCTATAAATGTAACCACACAACCCTCATCTCCTAATTTCCCTCCAAAAGTTAGATTTTGTTTGAGGCTAGGAACATGCTTGACATTCTTCAACACCAAGTTTTACCATTTTGAAACTTAACCTAAATGATATCTTTTCCAACAATGTTACATGGCTCATCATCACCAAGATATACATGCCCAATATTCCCTTGAACATAATCTTGAAAATATTGTCTATGAGGAGTTGTATGAAATGAAGAACTAGAATCTAAAACCCAAGATTCTAATTTCCTATGTAGAGAAAGAATAAGAGCATTTTGTAACACATCACCTACTATGTTTTCCACATTGTTCCCTTCTTGTTTATCTTTCCCTTATTTTAAAGACCATCAATCTTTCTTTTCATGTCTTGCTTTTCCACAATTCCAACATACCATCCTGATTCTAGATTAAGATCTTCCCTTGTTAGACCTTCCATGGTGTCGAGGAATCTTTTTTTTTCCTTCTGTCTTCCCTTGTTTTCTACACTGAAATAACTAGCAGATGACTCACCTATAATTTTTATTCTCGTATCTTCACTAATAATCACACAAATAACATCATAAAATTGTATAGTGTTTGAACCAGAAACAAAATTACTCATAGCCATAACCAAAGTATTCCAACTTTCAGGAAATAATCAAAAAATCTCTAACTACATCATCAAAACTTACTCCTCGATAGCTTAATTCACTAGTAACCATGTTGAATTCATTCAAATTATCATTTAGTAAATCATCCTCTGACATCTTCATATTAAAAAAATGTTTCATGAGAAATACCTTATTGGAGGATGATGTTTTTTCATATAATTTACTCAATGTTTTCATTAGATCTACCATTATATTTTCCTTTGAAATATTGAAAGCTACCATAGTTGTCAAGTATAACCATATGGTTACTAGTTCCTTCCAATACAGAACTTCCCATTCTTCATCTTTCAAATTTGATGGCTTGAAATATTTCCCTTTCAATGGTAGATAAATATCCTTCTAATATACGTAGTCCTCCACTTATATCTTCCATAGATGATAGTTCTGGCCATTAAAATTCTCAACCATTAACTTGTTATCTTCGGTCATTTCGCCCACTCAAACAAGAAACCCTTCTGTGAGATTTTTCTGCTAAAAACTATCCTTCTATGATACCAGTTGTTTAGGATCGAAATACATATGAGCAATAAAAATGGAATTAAAAAATAAATATAAGAAGCACACAATCACAAGATAAACCCAAGATTTAACATGGTTCACCAAATTTGGGATACCTCCACTAGAAACAATTCAGAATTCCTTTATTAAGTCCAAAGGAATACAGTAAAATTCTCTCTTTTTCATACTACAAAGAGTAAATCCACACACACACACACACACACACACATAACTTGTGTGTGTGTGTGTGTATATATATATATATATATAACTTGTGCACCTCTTTGTAAAATTTTGGTTCAACTAAAAACAACCGAAATATCATATGCTTATCAGTGGAATAAACATAAAATTAACTCCAATATATTAATATGACAATAATATTTTTATCCATTGCCATGAATTCCTGTGCAAAAATTACAAAAAAGATCAGGATCGACAACTTCATCACATATGACATAGTATAGGAAGGGTCATCATCTTTCGACAATGGGTTTAGAGGTGGTAGATCTGATAAAATTTATGAGTGGAAGTCTGAGACCCATTCATCCCTAGAGATATTTACCTCATGGTTTTTTTTGCTAGCAGTCTTTTCCTTCACTACAATATGTTCATTCTGCACATTATTGAGGATGAGGATGGGGCCAGGTTCAGGGTCAAGATCCTCATCTCACCTCTTATATGTTTTAAAATTATCTCGTTTACAAATTATCGATGGACCCTATATCCTCAATACCATAGGAATCAATCAATCTACCAATCAAAGCTTGATAAACGGTGTATGTTTTATTTTACAATACTTTACCCCAGACAATTTTATTTTCAAATGTAATTTAAAGTTGATAAATATTGGAAATTCAACAAGAAATCATTTCTTATAGACATTTTTACCATCGAAAATAAAATCTTGTAACTAGTCATTTTACAAGACCATGTTTGGATATACTCCCTTGCTAAGAAAAATGACGAAATTCATAAAATTTTTTTAGCATATCTCTTTATCTATTTCATGCCTTAATCATATTTACACTCTACTATTTTGTGAATTTATGAAATATTATTTTATCAAAGTTGTAAATTAGTTATGTGCATCATTATATAAATTTTTATGTATTTTCACATCTCTAATGTCTAAGATCATACATTTTGGTTAAGATATGTATTTTAATCCTATCTGACTTGTAAACTCCTTGTTTTTCATCCTCAATTTTAAACAGAAATAACTTTTTAATGTTGAATATTTGAATAATGTCATTTCATCTTCCTATGGTTGGCCTTATTATAATATTTTACCTACTAAGACTATATAAGAAATCCAAAATCACTTTGTAACTCTCTTCACATTCTTAAAATTTTTTACTGCAAATTATTTTTAAAAAGATCCAAATTATTTCCTAAATATACCCAAATAAGTTGAACATATATTAGATCTTCTTGCATTGTAAGTCTCAAGAAATCAACTAGGTCAAAAACTCTATCATCCTATATTTTCATGCATGCAAATGTCATATATCCATGACTTAGAAATATCAAGTTTACTTAGAGCATTATATTATTGTTTAAGGGTATAAATGATTAGGTCATGAAAATAAAAGACACATCATCACTCTTTTATAGTATTTGGTAAATTACATACAAAAAAATACCCCACAATATTTGTGACAAGAAAGAAGGGGTCACACATAAGAGGTTGACATAGATCACAGTCAAATTTGTACAAACAACTAGGAGATATTTATTAAGATTAATCGATCATCAGGGAATGTACTATAGAATTTGGATTAGTTCAGGGGATTTTATCTCCAAGGGTAGTATACCCTCATGGCACACATGATTTTTCCTTTTGGTTATTTAATTATTTGATGAAGGGTATTTCAGGTTTCTACAGTTTTCGCATTGTTATATATGATTACAAGTCAACTTGAGGCTATAAAAGAAAGAGTGAAATATAATGAATGGAATTTTTCGTGAAATTAAAATAAATTGGTAGTTTTAGATCCCAGTTTTTAAATCATGAAATATTGTACAATTGTAATACATATCGTCGAATTATAGGTCTAGAACATACACATTTTCTATGGTCATGCCTCTACGTAGTTTCTAGTTCTAGAATACACAAAAAAACATCTCTAATTTAAGATATGCGTTTTCCACCTCTCTACACATCTATATATTCTCTATTCTAACATGTAAAAATTTGTTTCCTATTTATTTCAGCCATTTTTGTCATTTATTAATGACATTTTTCATTCTTTAACCATTTCATTCATATTATACTACCAATAAGGCCCTAGTTTGAATTCATTTTTCAATAAGCACATAAACATTATACTTTATTTAAACACAAAATATCTATATTCACAAGAATATGTTGATGATTCATAATGATTTTAGAGAGATCCAGAACTTGGAAGAGAATATATTGGTAAAACATATAAATTAATGTTTTATAAATAATGAAAGAAACACCGGACACAATAGGAATTTACATGTTCATATCAGAATTATTCCAATTATAAGTTTTGTGAGTTTTGATATTGTTATTCTCTAAACCCATAACAATTATTACGATAGATTATTAATTGTAGAACGAAAAACATATGTTGTTTTAAGTTAGATAACATTTTAAATTTCCATATGAATTAGAATTTCTCTTGAATTGATCGATTTCAAATAAATTTTATCAATGATTCATGTTGCACTTTTAAATCCATAGGCTAGGTGGAAATAAAATGTTGAGAAAAGTGCAAATTTAGGATTCTTTTAAAGAAAGATAAGATGTTAGGAAATAAATTTGGCACAATATTTCTCCATAAGTTCTTTTTCTAATATGTTTTTTTTCCTTAATACTTCTGAAATTATTTCTTCACTACAATAAGGA
This sequence comes from Taxus chinensis, assembly GCA_019776745.2. Taxonomy (NCBI): domain Eukaryota; kingdom Viridiplantae; phylum Streptophyta; class Pinopsida; order Cupressales; family Taxaceae; genus Taxus; species Taxus chinensis. The sequence continues at coordinate 821,610,564 of CM034147.1, forward strand.
AAATAAATTCTCGTATAAATGATTAGATTCCCTTTGTGGAAAATTGGGCAAGACTCGAGTGAAGAAAAAATATGGTGAATAAATATTATATGTTACTTTATAGCTTCAAGAGAATCATAAGGAGTAATAGGAACACTTTAGACACACATAAAGAACATTAATGATATTGTAAATATCCTACTTGAATCATCATCAAATTCCTGGAAAATATCATTGTCACTTCTACATATAATTTTGTTGTTAGATGTTGATGAATGTTTCAAAATCTCATAGTAAATTGTGTTATCTTGAATAATTATTTAAGATTATATCTATATTCTACACATGTACGAAACCTAACTAGTATATTACATTTTAATTTGATTCCATTTTTATTGTTGATTAAATTTTCTCATTATTGTTCCTATTAGTGGACTAGATAATAAATAAAATCAAACAACTCAAAAATGAAAGGATTTGAGGTACCTCAATATATGATTGATGCAAATGTATGGGTAAAAAGTACATTAACCTGCACAACAAAAATGAATGGAAAGAAAATGGATTAGATGGTAGATGGGGGGGTTGCTAGAAGAAGTCGGTTCTAAAAAGTGTCAACTTCCTCATGTGGATGTCAACCCCCGTGTTTGATAAAAGAGAATAAAATGAATGAAAGGGATGTATAACGTGCAGAAATTGAAGCTAAATAGAATATGGAAATTACTAAATATATGAAAAGTGTAGATCTGATGTAAATCAACAGAAAGTAAAGTGTACCTAACTGGATCAATAGCTACCTAGGCTGTAGAAGGTAGGTCAATGGAAACCTGAATAGGTGGATCTAGAAAGCACATGGAAAATATAGATCTGAAGGATGTGAATGAAAATTAGATTATCAAAGAGGTATGTTAACACTTATGTGAATATGTAAAGGAGGACATGAGACAAGAAAAAAAAATCCAACAAAACAACATGATTTTTATGGATTGGGTGGGAATAGGGTTTGGGTCGATGGTGAAAAATATGAATTCATGGCCCCTGTAGATAGGAAGAATAGTTGAATTAGGTTGAAAAAGAGGTAAAATGAAATATATGATAACTGGAAACAGTAACAAAACATAGATTTGCACTAATGAGGATCTAGAAGACATAACAAATACATATACAAAGATGGGTTGATGGTGATTTGGGTGAAGAGACGATAACTCGGGAAATCCTAAACAATATTGGAGGTGGATGAGTTAGATGGAAAACATATAGAAAATGTGACTAAAAGATGAAGTTGAAAAGGATTCTCTAATGGCAGTTGAACCTACAAAACCTTAGTTTCTAAAAGATAATAGAAATGATAAGGAATGATAACATAAACAAACATAGAGTTAAGGTAAAATTAGCAAAGTTTCGAAAGGTGATGTAAAATAAGCTCAAATGTACTCCAATAAGACTAACACAACTACAAAGAATATGAATCTCAAAGTTAAGTTTTCACAATGCAATAAAAATCTGATTATTTCTCATTTTGAAGGGGGGTGAAACCAACTTTACAAGGTCAATGATGACCTAGGTGGGTCACTGTAAACTATGGGGAACCATCCCTTTAGGTGATGGAAGAATGATTTATTTGAGATTTGGGGATTTCATAGATTAGTATAAGTGTTTTGAACCATATACAAAGGTTAGGGTTTCTTAGATAAGTGATATGGGTAGTTGGGAGATAAAGATGTATTAAATAAAAGATAGAAAAAGCATAGGGATAAAGAACTAGGTATTTAGAGATAATAAACAACCTAGCAAAGGGAAATTGGAAATATTTAAATGAGATGATGATTAGAGGATGATCAATGAGGATTAATTAAGAATTAAAGTTGATAGGATAATAGATAGGAAAGATGGGAAAAGATGTGATTTAGAATAAAAAGGGTCTAGATAGGACCATGGTGAAAGAAGCAAACACAGGGTAGTAAGGGTAGGGATAGAAAATTTTGGTGTTTTCATTTGTTCCTTTATGTTGAGTGGGTTGCGCTAGTAATCCATGAGATAAAAACAATGAGAGACAAAGGGTCAGATGAAGGATGACTAGGTTTGATTATGTGGTCCCCCTCAAAATGGGATCGATGACACAAAAAGGGAATTAATAAGGATATTTTGACAAAAATAGATGAATAAGAATGGGTGGGAGAAGAAAAATGGGTAAAATGATAAGGCCAGGAAAGAGGCCCCTAGTAAGAAGTATTCAAATCAAAAAATAAAAAATATGGCGGTGATTTTAGGAAGCGCATTGGAAGTTCATGGTCTTCAGGGAGATTAAAAAATCTCCTACATGCCTATGAGTTGGGTGAAAACATAGAAAAATGGAGGGAATCCAATGGGAAACCCTCAAATGGATGCAAGCATGAGTACCAATGGGTCATACGAATGCATCAAATATTGCACAACTAAATGTTAAACTATTACAAAATCCATCATTCATGAGGAATAGATGGAAAAGTATGCGTCTGCAAAGGATGAGGATGGAAGTAATGGTGCCGCCAAAAAAGGGTAGAAAGAATGGCTTGAAAGAAAAAAAGAAAACGTGTTGGGATATAATTCCCCAGGGGGAATAAATATGGCACCAAAAGTGGACTTTGAGAGTAGACAGGGATAAATAAAATGTGCCCTATAAAAGAACACAATAACAAATGACTGGCAAGGCAAAAATAGATCTTCTAAAGAGAGTTAGCGACACCTAAGGCTGATCGACGTCAACCCAAGGGGGTCAGTGAAGACTTAGGTCGGTGGCTATATAAGCCCAAAATTCATCCTATGATGCTCTTTGAATCCGGTAAGTGACGATTTGAGAGGTGAAAGATATCACAAGATATTGAGATATAGAGGCTAGAGAAGCAGCTAAGAAATGTAAAAGGGTGGCATAGGATGGTGAGTAGGGAAAACCCACTATATCTTTATATTGATTTTGTGCTTTATTTATTTTTTACATTTTTAGCAAATTTAGATGATGCAATGGGTGGTTAGTGGTGACTGGGATGGTTCACCATCGACTGAGCCCTAAGAAGCATTGATCGTCCTCTAGACACATGGTACCCCAACTATGGCTCACAGCGTCGATTGAGAATGGGTAGGTTAAATGGATGAGTAATTTTAATTTTAGATGAGGTTAAATGATGAAAGGATCTTATGTTTGATTGGTCGATTGGTTATTCTAGGCCCGAGAGACCCTGTACCTAAGCGACCGAATCCCATCTTTATATGATCATATCTAAGGGAATGTGACCAACACATAATGGTATCACTTAGTAGGGGGTAGGGTTAATATGATTCTAACATTATCAGAGGATCCCACAGGATTTGGGGTCGATGATTGCATTGGTTGAGATATGGGATATGCATACATGAACCTTCTTGTTTTGGAAAGGTAAGATAAGGATCACCCTGGAGGATCTATAACTCATTGTGAGTTTACCTATACAAAGGGAGCAGATAGTCCCTATCATAGCTGATAGTAGATTGAAGTATTGACATGTCTATTTGGAGCCAATGTTCCCCATATTATATTCTCTTTAGGAGATTTTTCATATGAGTTGATGTTGATCGTGGGGTAGCGTGGAACTGATTTATTTGTCTGATCATGATGGTGATTTCTTGTTATGCATTGTCTAGATCATGGGAGCCATATTCCCATGGACATCAACATGTGTCTTAGTAGAAATATTTGATCATCATTCATGTTCTCGATTAGTAATACCTTGCTAACACAGGTGTGTCATGAGCTAGCTATGTACAAAGTAGGGAGGAGGTTAGGATTTGACATGTAGGATTCCTTCTGAATTGGTTGGGGCCTGTGAGCACATTACACCTCTCTAACACCATAGCACTTATGGGTCACAGGGGACCAGATAGAGCTCACAATGGGGTTTTTGAGAGGGAAAACCTATTAGGCTCACGGAGATAGGGGGAGAGAGAGACATGGAATTACATGTAGATATATTTGTAGAGCTTGAGGGAGATAAAATTGATGATGTCCTTACAGGGAGTTTCTTGGCATGGCTCAGGGAGGATGTAGAGTTGATCACTATTAGGAGGAAAAAGATCGGTACATGTTCAGTGACTAGAAATGATTGAGGCCATACGTTTGACAGTGTATAATAATAGTTTATAGAGTTGTATAGACCATACCTAGGGAGCCTATTTATTATAAGCAAGAGGAGATTGATAGGGAAATTTTGAGTCCTGACATGAAGATCTGTTGGAGGTGGAAATAATGCCTTGGGATGAGGATGAGGACGTTAGAGTTGGAGTAGGATTTTCTTAGTGGATGACCGAAAATTTGGAAACTTGGGTAGAGTTGAGAGGGAGGAGATGATAAGGTTGAGGAGATGGAGGTCAAGGTAGAGATAGCTCTAGGAGGTGGTGGAGATGAGGTATGGAAGAGAGTCTGACAATATGGTACGATTACATGCAAAGCTAGATAAGATGCAAACCACCAGTATATAACTTGGTTTGTGGATGATAAACGTTGTGAGAAGAAGGGGTGTCAAAAACACCATATATAATATTTATAGGTAGATTCGTGGGCATAGAGGAATGATATTGTCAATGTTTGGTTGATACATTGGACATTTTTTGGGTCTACTAACAAGGTTAGGAGTGGGGAAGTTGTTGAGGTTCAGGATATGATGTTCCCATAAGGCGTAAGTTTTTCCATTATGTTTTCTAGGGACTCATCATTAGGAAGCTTGGATGAGGGGATAGATGAGCTACTGGATGGTGTAGATGGATCATTCTTAGGAATGAGGAAATCATTAGGTTGATAGGTCATGTTAGACATTGGAAGGGAAGAGCATCCCCTGGAAGTGTCAATATATTTCCCTCATGCTCATACTTAATAGCAGCGATGAAGTGTAGATGGGGACCCATTGCATAGCGTAGAACCAAGGTCATCTAAGAAGCACATTTTACTGAAACTCCCCTTATATGGTGTAGAAGAATTTTTGGAGGAGATTCTCATCAATGGGGATAGAAATAAAGACCATTCCCAAGAAGGGAGTTATAGCATCATTGAAGGAGAAAAGTACCGTGGTGTTTTGGGTGACATTGAATTTCAATATCTTGGGTTGATTAAAGGTATGTGATGGGAATAATGTTGATACCTTCACCATTATTGATCATGGATTTTTGAATGAAGGTAGCATTGATTATAATCGTGATGAAAAGAGGAAGGTCATGTTTCTTCTGGTGTGATATCTAGAATCTCAACATCATCAAATGAGATAGTAGTAGAAGATGCAAGTGCTCCTACGAGAGATTAAAAATGTTGAAGTCTCATCACATCGATATTGGAATTTATTTCAAGGCTTCAGATAGAGCCTTCTTATGGTCTGGCGATATTTGGATAAGCTCATAAAGAAATATCTTAACTGAGTGCTAATGAAGTTATTTGAAAATAATTTTTAATACACCGAGGGCCGACTAAGATATAAACTTTAGGTTTTATTAATGATGGTGATAGAGATGATGTATTTTCTGAGAAGGAAGGATGGTGACAAAATTATTGGATTTTGGTTGGGTATTTGATTTAGGATCATGTGGACAAGATCGATTAGATATCCCAACAACATTGATAAATAAGGGGATACTATCGTTAGAATAATATTCGTTTGGTGAGGGATGGTCACAAAATTCCATTATGAATAAAGGGGAGTTGTGTATTTTGGTGGATGAAGTTGATGATGTGGATGTTCGAATGGATGCAGAAGGAGGAGATTGATTTTTTTCAAGAAGAAGGTCATCCTCAATAATTTTGTAGACAATGGTTTGGAGTGCTTTGCAATTTTTAGTGTCATGTCAACTAGTGCAATGATAAGAAAAAATGAGATTGAAGTCAAACCATGATTGCTTCTTACTATGTGGATCAAAGGCCTTAATAAGAGGAGGGTGTGATGGAGGAAATTTAAAATCAAGTGTTGATGGACATCCGCATATGACTAAACCAAAGTACTAGGAGGTGCCTTATCTTTAGCAGTATTTTGGATCTGAAGGAAGAAGTGGATGTTTGAGATGTGAACGTGTCAGATGGATTGGATTGTTGAAGGTGGATTCCTAGTATTTTGAGGGTTTTCATATCTTGGATTTGGTTTTTATGTTGAGTGGGTTGCGCTAGCAATCCACGAGATAAAAACAATGAGAGACAAAGGGTCAGATGAAGGATGACTAGGTTTGATTATGTGGTCCCCCTCAAAATGGGATCGATGACACAAAAGGGGAATTAATAAAGAGATTTTGACAAAAATAGATGAATAAGAATGGGTGGGAGAAGAAAAATGGGTAAAATGATAAGGCCATGAAAGAGGCCCCTAGTAAGAAGGATTCAAATCAAAAAATAAAAAATATGGCGGTGATTTTAAGAAGCGCATCGGTAGGAAACAAAGGTCATGGTCTTCAGGGAGATGACAAAAATCTCCTACATGCCTATGAGTTGGTGAAAAACATAGAAAAATGGAGGGAATCCAATGGGAAACCCCTCAAATGGATGCAAGCCATGAGTACCAATGGGTCATACGTACGCATCAAATATATGCACAAATGAATGTGAAACTATTAAAAAATCCATCATTCATGAGGAATAGATGGAAAAGTATGCATCCGCAAAGGATGAGGATGGAAGTAATGGTGCCCCAAAAAAGGGCAGAAAAATGGCTTGAAAGGAAAAATAGAAAAAGTGTTGGGATATAATTCCCCAGGCGGAATAAATATGGCAACAAAAGTGGACTTTGAGAGTAGACAAGGATAAATAAATTGTGCCCTAGAAAAGAACACAATAACAAATGATGGCAAGGCAAAAATATATCTTCTAAAGAGAGTTAGCGACACCTAAGGCTGATCGACGTTCGACCCAAGGGGGTCAGTGAATACTTAGGTCGGTGGCTATATAAGCCCAAAAGTCATCCTATGATGCTCATTTTGAATCCTGTAAGTGACGATTTGAGAGGTGAAAGATATCAAAAGATATTGAGATATAGAGGCTAGAGGAGCAGCTAAGAAATGTAAAAGGGTGCATAGGATGGAGAGTAGGGAAAACCCACTGTTTCTTTTAATTGATTTTGTGCTCTATTTATTTTTTACATTTTTTAGCAAATTCAGATGATGCAATGGGTGGTCAGTGGTGACTGGGATGGTTCACCATCGATTGAGCCCTAAGAAGCATTGATCATCCCTTAGAACACATGTACCAAACCTGGCTCAGCGTCGATTGAGAATGGTGGGTTAAATGGATGAGTAATTTTATTTTAGATGAGGTTTAATGATGAAAGGATCTTATGTTTGATTGGTCGATTGGTTATTCTAGGCTCGAGAGACCCTGTACCTAAGAGACCGAGTCCCATCATTATATGATTAGATCTAAGGGAATGTGACCAACATAGAATGGTATCACTTAGTAGGGGTAGGGTTAATATGATTCAAACATTATCAGAGGATCCCACATGATGCTAGGTCGATGATTTCATTGGTTGTGATATGGGATATGCATACATGAACCTTCTGGTTTAGGAAAGGTAAGATAAGGATCACCCTAGAGGATCTATAACTCATCGTGAGTTTACGTATACAAAGGGAGCAGATAGTCCCTATCATAGCTGATAGTAGATTTGAAGTATTGACATGTCTATTTGGAGCCAATGTGCCCCATATTATATTCTCTTTAGGGGATTTTTAAGATGAGTTAATGTATGATCGTGGGGTAGCATGGAACTGATTTATTTGTCTGATCCTGATGGTGATTTCTTGTTATGCATTGTCTAGATTATGGGAGCCATATTCCCATTGACATCAATAGGTGTCTTAGTACAAATATTTGATCATCATTCAATTTTCTCGATTAGTAATACCTTGCTAACACATGTGTATCATGAGCTAGCTATGTACAAAGTAGGGAGGAGGTTAGGATTTGACATGTAGGATTCCTTTTGAATTGTTGGGCCTGTGAGAACATTACACCTCTCTAACCACCATAGCTACTATGGGTCACAGGGGACCAGATAGAGCTCACAATGGGGTTTTTGAGATGGGAAACTGACCAGGCTCACGGAGATAGGGGAGAGAGAGACATGGAATTGTATGTAGATATATTTACAGAGCTCGAGGGAGAAAAAATTTGATGACGTCCTTACAGGGAGTTTCTTGCATGGCTTAGGGAGGATGTAAAGTTGATCACTATTAGGAGGAAAAGATCAGTACATGTTCGGAGACTAGAAATGATTGAGGCCATACAGTTTGATAGTGTATAATAATAGTTTGGAGTTATATAGACCATACCTAGGGAGCCTATTTATTATAAGCAAGAGGAGATTGATAGGGAACTTCTGAGTCCTAACATGGAAGATCTGTTGGAGGTGGAAATAATTCCTTGGGATGAGGATGAGGACATCGGAGTTGGAGTAGGATTTTCTGAGTGGATTACCACAAATTTGGAAACTTGGGTAGATTGAGAGGGAGGAGATGATAAGGTTGAGGAGATGGAGGTCAAGGTAGAGATAGCTCTAGGAGGTGGTGGAGATGAGTATGGAAGAGACTATGATGATATGGTATGATTACGTGCAAAGCTAGATAAGATGCAAACCACCAGTATATAGCTTGGTTTGTGGATGATAAACGTTATGAGAAGAAGGGGTGTCAAAAACACCATAGATAATATTTATAGGTAGATTTCGTGGGCATAGAGGAATGATATTTTCAATGTTTGGTTGATACATTGGACATTTTTTGGGTCTACTAACAAGGTTAGGAGTGGGGAAGTTGTTGAGGTTCAGGATATGATACTCCCATAGCATTAGTTTGTCCATTATGTTTTCCAGGGACTCATCATTAGGAAGCTTGGATGAGGGGATAGATGAGCTAATGGATGGTGTAGATGGATCATTCTTAGGAATGAGGACATCATTAGGTTGATAGGTCATGTTAGACATTTGGAAGGGAGGAGCATCCCCTGGAAGTGTCAATATATTTCCCTCATGCTCATACTTAATGCAGCGATGAAGTGTAGATGGGACACATTACATAGCGTAGAACCAAGGTCATCTAAGAAGCACATTTTACTGAAACTCCCCTTATATGGTGTAGAAGAATTTTTGGAGGAGATTTTCATCAACGGGGATAGAAATAACGACCATTCCCAAGAAGGGAGTTATAACATCATTAAAGGAGCAAAGTACCATGGGTGTTTGGGTGACATTGGATTTCAGGATCTTGAGTTGATTAAAGGTATGTGATGGGAATATGTTGATACCTTCCCCATTATTGATCATGGATTTTCGAATGAAGGTAGCATTGATTATAACCGTGATGAAAAGAGGAAGGTCATGTTCTTCTGGTGTGATATCTAGAATCTCAACATCATCAAATGAGATAGTAGTAGAAGATGCAAGTGCTCCTATGAGAGATTAAAAATGTTGAGTCTCATCACTTGATATAGGAATTTATTTCAAGGCTTCAGATAGATCCTTCTTATGGTCTGACAATATTTGGATAAGCTCGTAAAGAAATATCTTAACTGAGTGCTAATGAAGTTATTTGAAAATACTTTTTTAATACACCGAGGGCTGCCTAAGATATAAACTTTAGGTTTTATTAATGATGGTGATAGAGATGATGTGATTTTCTTAGAAGGAAGGATGGTGACAAAATTATTGGATTTTGGTTGGGTATTTGATTTAGGATCATGTGGGTGAGATCGATTAGATATCCCAAAAAAATTGATACATAAGGGGATACTATCGTTAGAAGAATATTCGTTTGGTGGAGGGATGGTCACAAAATTCCATGATGAATAAAGGGAGTTGTGTATTTTGGTGGATGAAGTTGATGATGTGGATGTTGGAATGGATGTGGAAGGAGGAGATTGATTTTTTTCAAGAAGAAGGTCATCCTCAATAATTTTGTAGACAATGGTTTGGAGTTATTTGCAATTTTTAGTGTCATGTCAACTAGTGCAATGATAAGAAAAAATGAGATTGAAGTCAAACCATGATTGCTTCTTACTATGTGGATCAAAGGCCTTAATAGGAGGAGGTGTGATGGAGGAAATTTAAATCAAGTGTTGATGGACATTCACATATGATTAAACCAAAGTACTAGGAGGTTCCTTATCTTTAGCAGTAGTTTTGGATCTGAAGGAAGAAGTGGATGTTTGAGATGTGGACATGTTAGATGGATTGGATGTTGAAGGTGGAGTCCTAGTATTTTGAGGTTTTCATATCTTGGATTTGGTTTTGGTCATGGTTGGTGTTCTAGAAGAAGACGTGTTGGATGGTTCCGGCTTGGGTTGATTGATTGCTTGAGTTTTTTTTAATAAATGGGATGGCCCTAAGAGAGATGGATGTGGTTGTATTGATGCGAAATCACAACACCCTTGAATGTCCTAGTTTTGTGTGGGAAATTCGGTATGATTTGCATAACGTTTGACCATATCTCAAGCTATGGGACTTGTGAACCTGAGATGGACCTCAAGAGAAATTTGGTTCTTGTTCCTAAACTACCTGCAACAATCTACTCTAATACATGAAAAACTAATCTATTCTAATCTAACCATTCCAAGGAATAAGAGAGAAAGAGAGAGTGAAAGAGAGTCTACACTAAAGCAGTGATACACCAAAAAAGGAAGGAGGTGAGATAATCTGTTGAGGGAGGTAAGACATAAGTAACATAGATCCAGATCCTAATCCACTATCAAACTCCATGAAACATGACATCTTACACCTACAAACATGACATACATGCACAAAAAATAGATCTGGAAGGGAGAGGCACGGAGAAATAATAAAAGATGAGAAAGGGTTGAATAACGCCACAAAATCATGAGTTTATTACTCTCGAAGGTGCACAAACCATTACATTTCTATTGAGAGGCAAAAATGATGAGGCCAAAATATGCCCATTTAATGTATAATATATGATGTAATCTTACTCTCCTTTTTATTAAGTTTGATTGCATTTTGTGACTTTTATTTCATTTGATATGAGTTAGGATGTAATTGTATGTCTTTTGATTGATTGTGATTCTAATATTTAAAAGATCTAAAATTCTTAATGAAGTGTGTGTTTGAAATTTTATTTTTTAATAAAGTAGGTCTAATCAGTCGAAGAAATGAAGTATGTAGCATTCAGTATGTTTTTGGTAGCATTTGTTACAACACAGCTTAGTTCTAGAACTTCCAAGCTAGTTCCGAAACTCCATTACAAAGTCATCATCTAGTTCTAGAACTTTCGAACTTAGTTTTAGAACTCCAGTATTTAGTTATGGAATTTTTGGACTTAGTTTGAAAACTCCTAGGTATAGCTCCATAACTCTCACGGTTTTGATCCTTAACAATTTCCTATGGTTCTGGAACTTCTCTGAAGTTCTGGAACCAATGGAAGTTTATATATTTTAACCACATCTATAGATTCTACATCAATGACCCTTTCAATCAGAAAAGGATGAGAAGATCTCTGAATGCAAATCCAGGGATAGTTATCTTATAGCTGTCTGATCAGGCACAATCCAACTCAACATCTATTCTGGGCATGATTCGATTTCATCAGAATCATAAAGAAAACTATGATTGTAAATGTATATATAAGTAGACCTGCAGTAGATAGAAAGATAATAATATGAAATAGAGATAGAATAGAGAAGAGAGATACAGACTAAGTACACAGATCTAATATGTTTTGTAATACTGAATGTTTTAACAATAAAATAGCCACTCCTCTTTGAGAGAATTTTGAGTTGTTAAATCCTGATTCAAGGAGGAGCAAGGGCCCACTCCCCTAAGGACCAGGATATTCGTTTATTTGGTATTTATATTTCCTAAGAAGATAGTTTAGATCTGTCATTTCTATATCACTTTTAATTCTTCCAGTTAAAATTTTTTCTATACTTGTTGCAGGTGTCTAGATAGATGATTATTCTTCTTTTAATCATTTAAAAACATTCTAAGTTGAGTGTGTTTACTTTCAGAAGCAAGTGTGTTTATTTCCATTATGCAAAGTGTGTTTATTTTTATCAAATCATTCAGTGTCTTTCCTTTCAGAAAAATTGTAATAGTATGATTTTAATAAGGTTTTACCAAGAAGTCCTTAAGAAATTGAAAAGATCCCCCAGAAAATATAAAAACAACTATAGTCAACTACTATAAAAATAGGATTATTCTTGTTGCATATAGCTTTAGACACACCCTTGGTTTGATATGACATCAACAAAAAGTTGATTAAATGAAGGGAATAATGACACCCATCATTTTTGGCATCGTTTCTGGGGATATACTAGTTGGAAATTTCTAATTAAGTGTTAACAAGAGCAATAATCATACATCTAGTAGTTGAAGGATCTTCCCTACTATATCATAAAATATATGAGTAGACCAAGAGAATCAAATGGTAGATTCCTCCCAAGAACATATTCACAAGAATTCACAACATCTTCTAGTCCAAATAGGGAAATTGATCAAGAATTGGAGGCACCTTCATCCCCTACCATACAAGAAACAAAATTTCTGCCTTTAGAATTCTAAGATCAGTCACCTGAAGGAAGTGAAACTTTTAGGAAAAGCCTTATTAGTAAAGATCCATTTAGGGTGAGTTTTGATTCTCAATTGAGTAGTCAACCTCTTACTCCTGATTTTTCACCTTCCCAAAGGCATACCACATACCACATTGATTGCGATAAAAATTTAGAAAATATTTGTAAAATGGCACGAGAAGCTGAAAGAGTACCTCATAAGACCTTTACTTATCCAATCCAATTGGGAGATGTTGATACATCAATGAAAAATATCTCACCTGCACATTTACCCACATTTAGAAGGATGCCATCTGAAGATCCTAACGAATTTCTGTTTGATTTTAAGGTACTACGTCAGACCTATGACTATAAAATAGATAATCATAAACTCAAGTTGTTTCCATCCACTCTGAAGGATGCAACAATAAGGTGGTTCATGGGATTACCATTCAACTCTATTAGCACTTGGGAAAAAATGGAGACTTCCTTCCTAGACAAATACCAAGATTATTGTAGAGGGAGAAATAGGAAGGAAGCATTTTTCAAAATCAAGTAGGAGGAAGATGAAAATATATAATACTCTTTAGATAGATTCCTCTTTGTGAGAAAAAGGTGTTTATTTTTACTTCAAGAGGAGTTAAGTAAAACCATTTTTCTTAAAGGTTCAGATGAATAATCTAGGGAATCCCTTAACTTGATAGGAGGTGGAGACATTGATCCGTTAAGGATGAATAAAATTGTGGAGATTTGTAGAAGCTATTCTAGAATGAGAGGTGGACCCAAAAAAGGAAAATCAGTGAAAAGTATGAATCCAAATATCAACAAACTAATGGATGAGTTAGAAAATTCTAAATTAAAATTTTAGTTCAATTAACCTCTACTGTGGATGGATTACAAGCTAAAGAAAATTCTGAAACTGAACCATTGGCTATGTATTGTCCTAAATGCAGGAAGAAGCATGCAATAAGATACTATCCTTTGGATAAAACAAAAATGTGTCTTATCCTTGAATCTAAAGAACATGATACTGATGTTTGTTCTCTACTTTCAGTCATAAAGAATAAGCTTAAATAAACCAGTAAATCATCCACAACCGAAGAATTGAATTTTTTTCAGAGACAAACTAACGAAGGGCAGTTAATGCCAAGATTAGTTCCTAATCCCTGTATGATGTCATGGGATTCTCAGATAGTAGCAAAAAATTGAGGAAAACCACCTTGGGTATCTCAACCAACATGGAACCATCAAGATTGGGAAAATCAAGCTTGGTATGCTCAGGGACATAAACAACCATAGGCTGGTCAAGGAAATCCTTATGCTTGGTCATAACCTAGATGAAACCCTAGTAATTATGCTCAAGGAAGAACATATCCAAATCAGAATCAACATGCCATCATGGGATCCCTTGCACAGAATTAAAAAAATGAGAATGTAGCCCAAACATAAATACTAGCATAACCAGTAGAAAACCTAAGAAACAAACAAATAACTCCTATTTATGGAACAAAATCAGAAAAATCAATTGATTTACATGCCATGTATTGTAAGGATATTTAAACTAGATCTGGAAAAATCATTAGCTTTCCACCTGTTATAATCTCTGAAATGACAGAAGAAAATGAAATCCCTAGTACTGTTTTTCGAAAAGAGGATATAAAAAGAAAAGAAAAGGAGCCAGATAGTGACACTACTAAGACTCCATTTCATGAGAGATTTAAAGAAGATATAGAAGCCAAGGAGTTTGAATTGGTATAGGAACTAAAGAAATTGAATATTGAAAAACCACTGTTACAATAAATTAAGGACATTCCTGAATTGAAAAAATTAATCAAAATATTATGTTTGAAAAAACCTAGAAGGAAGAAACAGTACCTCAAGATGATCAAAGTAGATGGGAAACTTGCTGATTTCTTACCAGGAAAACTTTTACTTCCCAAATATGGAGATCCTAGAAGTCATGTTATTTCTATCTCTATAGAGAATAAGGATATACATAATGTTTTGGTAGATTTGGGAGCAGCTATCAATGTAATGACAACAGATACTTTGAAAAATATTACCATTAACGGGTATAAAACCTACTAATAACATATTACAGATGGAAGTCTAGTCTATTGCAAAACTAGAAGGGATTATTGAAGACATGGCTGTTATGGTGGAGTCATGGGAATATCCCGTTGACTTCCTTGTACTGCAGCTAAAAGGTAAAACATTTGGTTATCCCATTATTTTGGGTAGATGATGGTTAGCTACAGTTGCTTCCTTAATTGATTGCAAGTCAGGTGATATGAAAATCTCAAATAGTAAGAACTCTAAGAAAATTTCCTTATATACTTCCGCACGACCTTTTACTAACAATCATGAACAATTTTGGGTTGATTATCTTGATACTAATAATAATAATAAAATATTCTTTGGGTATGATCACATTGCAGGATCATGTAAGAGAAGTAGAAGAGATGATTAGTCCACCATTGGATGAGCACCAGCTATCCTTGAAGTAATTAAAAATAGTTCTGGAACCTACGACTATAGTTCATGAACCCGTGACTATCGTTCCAGAACCTGTAACCTTAGTTCTGGAACTTGCAAATTTATTTCCGGAACCACCACCAAATTTTTTTTGTGTGATTAGAAATAATTTCACTCTGGAGGAATGAGATTTCTTATGGGGAGAGGAAGAATCAGTAGCTTCAGTTTTAAATATATCAGGGAGTGGTGAAGAATTTATAGAAAGTAGCAGTGCCGAAGACTTTGGCCTAGAAAGAGATAAGTATCATAATTCTCATTACTATCCTTTTTCCAGTATTCTGTCTCAAGGAACTTTTGGAGATGTTGCTACATACCATATGTTATTACCACATGAATTTCCACTAAATAATTTAATGGAACTGTTTCAACAAATAAGTTCATCACACATTGGAACTAAGCATGTTGAGATTCAACCGGGTAAAACTTTGAACATTAATAGTTGGTTGAAGGATGATGAAAAAGATAAATTGGTTGATGTTTTAAAAATTATACTAAATATTTTACTTGGGATTACAAATACATGAAGGATATTCATCTAAGTATTTTAACTCATCACATCTATACTAAAAATGTTAAACCAGTTAGGTAACCTCAGAGAAGGATTAACCCAGCCTTAAGGGATATAGTCAAACAAGAAATTGAAAAACTATTACAAGTAGATTTTATCTACCCTATCTCAGATAGTTAGTGGGTATCTCCTCTTCTAATTGCTTCTAAAAATAATGGGAAATGGAGAATATGTGTTTATTATAGAGAACTAAACAGAGACACACTGAGAGATTATTTTCCCTTACCGTTCATAGATCAAGTCCTAGACAACCTTTCAGGTAGACAATACTTTTCCTTCTTGGATGGCTTTAGTGGATAGAATCAAATCAGAGTTGCTACTAAAGATCAAGACAAAACAACATTTACATATCCATGGGGTACTTTTCCTATAGGGTGTTACCATTTGGCTTATGCAATGCTCCTGTAAATTTCTAGAGAGTTGTACTTGCAATCTTTGTTGATATAACAAATGATTTTGTTGAGGTATATATGGATTAATTCACTGTACACGGAGATACATTCGATGATTCTTTGATAAATCTGAACAGAGTGTTAACAAGATGTGAACAACACAATCTATCTCCTAGTGATGAAAAGTGTTTAATGATGGTTGATGAGGGGATTGTATTAGGACACCATATTTCAAAAAGGGGAATTCATGTTTATCAAAATAAAATTAGGATCATTTCATATTTACCTATTCCTAAGACCCCCAAAGATATCAAGTCATTTATAGGACATGGTCGGTACTATAGGTACTTTATAAAAGATTTTAGTAAAATTTCTACCCCCATTTTTAATTTGCTAACCAAGGACTGTGAATTTATTTGGGATGAAAAGTGTCAGCATGCTTTTGAAGAAATTAAAGAAAAGTTAATCACTTCTCCAATATTGAGAGGACCTAATTAGGAAAATCTATTTCATATCCAAACAGATGCTTCAAATAATTCCAATGGTGTAATTTTGGGACAAAAAGATGAAGGAAAAATGTATGTTATTTATTATCTTAGTAAGAATCTTATTCCCACTGAAAAATAATTTCTTGTTGTGATTAATGCAATCAGTAAATTCATACATTACATTACAGGTTACAAGATATTTATATAGATAGATCATTCAATAATTATATATTTAATGAAAAAACGAGTGGTTAGAGGAAGAATAATTAGATGGTTATTACTTTTGCAAGAATTTGATATTACCATAGTGGAAAATCTAAGTAAATCTAATGTGGTAGCTAATTTTTTGTCAATACTAACCACTAAAGGGGAGCAAGATCTAGTCAAGGATAAATTTCCAGATGAACAATTGTTTGTTATCTCATCAAGTACACCATGGTTTGCTGATATGGCAAATTATTTTACAACAAGGAAGTTTCCTCCTTATTTCATTATGAAACAAATAAAGAAGTTAATGAAAACTAGTGCAAAATTAAAATGGTTAAATGGAATTATATTTAAATGTGGGCCTAATTTCTTTTTGCACATGTGTGTAAGAGATGATGAAATTGTTTACATCCTCAGATCATGTCATGATGAACCAAGTGGAGGAAACTATTTAGTGAAAAGAATAGCTCATAGGATACTTGGCACTGGTTATTATTAGCCATCTTTGTATAAAGATGTAAAGAGATATCTCAAGCAGTGTGATCCTTGTCAAAGGATGGGACAACCAACTTTCATTAATGAAATGCCTCTTCAACCTCAAGTAGTAATTGAACCATTTGAGATATGGGGATTGGATTTTGTTGGTCCCTTTAATCCTCCTTCATAAGGAAAGGAATATATTCTTATGTGTATTGACTATGTGACAAAGTGGGAAGAAGTGTAGGCATTGACATATGCCACTGAAGAAGAGGTTGTTGATTTCCTTTAGAATAGAATTATGGTAAAGTTTGGAGCACTGAGGAGCATAGTTTTAGACCAGGGACCAAAATTTATGTCTAATATGATCTAAGATTTCACAACATATTAAAAAATAAATCATAGGAAGTCATCTCCTTATCACCCACAGTCAAATGGACAAGATGAAGTAAAAAAAAGAGAATTGGAAAACATCCTTACCAAAAAATTTGAAGCTGGGAGAAAATATTGGGTAAAGAGACTACCTAAAGCTATTTGGGCTTAATAAAACTTAGAAAAATACAATAGGGTGTTCACCATATGAGTTATTCTATGGGGAAAAGCCCTTGTTTCCCATATATTTTGAACTTCAGACATTGAGAACAATAGTTAAGGTGGGTATTGAGTTGGATGCAGCTCAAAAAGAAATAGTCCTTCAACTTAATGAATTAGATGAATTGAGGATAGAAGCACTTCAGTAGACAGAGATAATCCAAGATCAAAGGAAACAATGGCATGTCACACAGATGAAGAGAAGGAAATTCAAAGTAGGATACTAGGCATTGATTTTTGATTCTAAGTACCAACAATTCAACGAAAAATTGAGAATCAGATAGTTTGGATCCTATCAGATTGAGCAGATATTTGAAAATGGTTCTATTTAGTTACTTCCCATTGATGGCAGCACAAGAACACTCTTGGTCAATGGACATAGGTTGAAACTCTATAGGAAGCCTCCCACTAAGGACGAATTCTTGAGGAAGATTGAAGCAGACAAAGAATTTGATCATATGGAAGAACCCAATTCTTCAAAAATGATCAAATAACCAGATGATAGATCTAGAATAAAGGGAAGAAAATGAGAACCAGTAAATGGCATTTTCTTTCCAAAAAAATAATAATAAAAAATAAAAAATAAAAAAATAAAAAAAATAAAAAAATATTTCTCTCAAAGGTCAATTTAAAACCAACAATGGTGGTTGACCTCTTCGTTTAGCTCATTCAAATAAAAGGGAATTTTTTTGAATTCCAACTTTATTATCTAACCATGTTTTGACCCACTTCTAGGAATGACGAGTCATCATCACAAAAAGATTACATCATCAAGGATGGTAATTATATCTTTTAACTTATTTAGGGTTAAATTAAATGTTTACATGTGTGATTTGACTTGATTTAAAGTTGGTATGATGAGTCATCTAATTATACATTATGATTACAAGTGAGTAATCATGAAGATGATATGGATGGAATAAGTGGTGGCATGGTTATTATTGGTAATCAGTAAGTGAAAAATCAAGTGAAATAAGTTGTAGAGAGATTCTAAGAAGCAGCGAATTAGGCTTATGTTCCATAGCAAAAGACAGAGGATTTTGCAACTAAGAACAAATGTTCCGCAGTAAAAATTGTCAGTTCTACTACTAATAAAGAAGCCCTGCTATGAATTGTCACATAATCAAAGGAAAAATAACTCAGTTCAATATGGGGATTAAAAATAAATAAGAACCAGAGGATGATTCCCAGCTACTCACAGATGAAGAAGTGGCATCTATCTTTTAGCATGTAGGATGGCTAGAGTTCCTGAAGACGTTTTCAAAGTATAATGACGAATTAGTAAGAGAATTCTTTATAAACCTAGAGCAATCCAGGAAAAAGGTGAGAAATATATTTATTCCTTTTTCTGTAAATACAATAAGTAATGTCTCTAAAGTGCCAATTGTGCATGTCCAACATCCTACCAAAGGGACATTGAAAGAACTGGTTGAAATCCTACTACAAGGAGGAGAAACTGAACCCCAATACATCTACAATACAAAGAAAATCATAAAATGGGTTAGAAGGGCCAGTTTTCCCAAACCCTTTGACAGGTTAGCATTTTGGATAGTGAAATATTTAACTTGTGATGGACAATTTGGGTCCGTAGGAAAAGAAGTCTTAAAAATGCTCATATATTTGAAGTATGGATCCACAAAACCTGAGTACATAATAAACCTTCCAGGGTTTCTTTTTTATTCTATCTAGACCATGGCTCAAAGGTATTCCTGGGGCGTTGGGACAATCAGGCATCATGGGATAATTCATTTAGCATGCTAGCACCATTTTATGTCAAAGAAAAATGGGAAAATTTTCTTGGCAAGTTCAAGAAAAACCCTAATATTATCAAAAGGAAAATACCAGCTCCATTTTCTCCTTCAACTAATTTGTAAATTGATACCCTTGCAGAACAACAAAAGGAAGTGGAAAGAGAGAATATACCAAAAATAAGAAGGTTTGTGAGAAAAATCAAAACATCAGAGCCTTTTGTGCCTTTGAAGGAAATTCCTTCTTCTGCAACAGCTTCAGAGGAGCCAATATATGTCTCTGACAGTGATAGCTCACCTATGTAAGAGAAAGAAACAAGAGTAAGAAGAGGCTCTAGAAAGAAATCCACTATTGGGCATGTTGAAATTCCCTAGAGAAGGAAAATTCATAAAAGGAAAAGGGAAACCACAGAGGGAAGGAGTGTATAGGAAAAGATGTAAAAGGAAGTTGCTGATATTTTGGGCAGCATGGCCATGAATCCTCTTGAACCAAGCCAAGATGAGATGGAAAAAGGAGATGAGACACTTGAAGAGAAGAGTCTCAAGAATTGGCTGAACTATCAATATTACCACATGAAGAAGAAGAGTTGGCATCCTGGAGAAAAAAAGGAAAATTTCCTTTGATAGAAGAAGAATGCTCAACTCCTCAAGTAATTTCAGAGGAAAAAGAAAGACATCAGGTTAAATAGGATCTGTTCTTATCTAGAGTAGAGATCATTATCAGAGAAAGGGATGAGGAATTGGATTACCTCAAACTCAAATTAGAAGAAATTGAAATTCTTATTGGATAGCTAACAACTCAGCTTACATCTAGGATTATCAGTAATTAATAAACAATTGCTAGAAAAAGAGGAAGAATGTCAAACTTCCAGAAAATAGAATGTTGTGTCGACAATCTCTGCATAGACTGAGTTAACCTATTTTCCACTCAAATAACTATGGAATGACACTTGTAAGGAACTTAGAGAAGCTAAAAAATCAAATGAATATTTGAAGACCAAGATGGAAGAAGAGAAGAAGGCAAGAAAAGAGTGGGAAGAAAAGTTTTATAAGGAAGAAGGAAACAAATATAAATGTCTTGCCAAAATTCATATGGTCTGCATTATGAGTGAAAAATTGCTTTTCTGTAGGGGGGGCTCTCCTACACAGTTTGTTTTTAGAAGAGAAGTTCATTCACTGATAGCTTTCAAGGATTGCATGTGGACTTCCACATGAACTAAAGGATGAATCTAAATTCATGATAACTTACTCTTTATCCAGTCCTGAGCAGAAAAATATTCTATGTGGATTTTATCTTTGTAATTTTATGCTACAGAAAAACATAGGATTTATGATCAATTTGTATGTGGGGGAGAGCTAGGTTAATGCATTTTTATCTATTCTGAAAAACCAAATTACATGGAAGGAAAGGGAATCTGAATTTTTATTAAAAGCTGGCTCAACTGGTCTCTATATGAGAGCTCACTATGGTAAACATTCTGCCTTCCTCATACATTTTAGAACTCATGCCTTTGATGAGTGATTCAAGACACATTTTTTTTCCATTGTACAAAATAGTATTGATACCTTTAACTCCTATGAGGAGGAGAAATTTTAAGATATTGATTAAGGATGATTGAAGAGGTTGGGACTCCATACTGTTTCCTTGAGAAGAAGGGAAGTAATATCCCCTACAAATATGATCTAGAGTTTAGAAAGGGAAAAAGCATTATGCACAATAATTCCTTAGATGAATGAGACCTACGGGAAAATATGGATGGGAACGCAAACAAGGCCCCCTCTGCTTCTCACCCCCATGTCTCCTTGGAAAAATAGAGAACCTCAAGATCCTACTAAATTTGAAGAGTGGGAGAGGAAAATAGAAGGAGTTAGGTACAATACCTCTAAGTTTAAGCATTGGAAAATCTAGTTTCAGCCATTTGATCTGAGAAATCAAATGGAATGCAGAACATATAACCCCACTTTTGAAGAATGAAGTTTGTAAAGGGACTTACAAAGAAGTATGTTTGGGGGAAATGATGAGGACAGAATATTCTCGATTAATGTATAATATATGATCTCATCTTACTCTCCTTTTTATTAAGTTTGATTGCATTTTGTGACTTTTATTTCATCTTATATGAGTTAGGATGTAATTGTATGTCTTTTGATTGATTATGATTCTAATGTTTAAAATCTCTAAAATTCTTGATGAAGTGTGTGTTTGAAATTTAGTTGTCTAATAAAGAGGGTCTAATTAGTTGAAAAAATGAAGTATGTAGCATTCATTATGTTTTCGATAGTATCTGTTCCAAAACATCTTGTTTCCATAACTTCCAATCTATTTCTGAAACTCCATTACATAGTCATCATTTGGTTCCAGAACTTTCAGAATTAGTTCTGAAACTCCAGTATTTAGTTCCGGAATTTTTGGACTTATTTCCAAAAATCCTGCGTATAGCTCTGGAACTCTCACAGTTTTGATCCTTAACAATTTTCAATGTTTCTGGAACTTCTCTGAAGTTCCGGAACTGATGGAATTTTTTCTATTTTAACCACATCCGTAAATTCTACATAAATGACCCTTCCAATCAGAAAAGGATGAGAATATCTCTTAAAAAAAATCCAAGGATAGTTATCTTACAGCTATCTAATTAGCCACAATCCGACTTAGCATCTATTCTAGGCACGATTCGATTTAATCAGAATCATAGAGACAACTATGATTGTAAATGTATATATAAGCATACCTGCAGTAGATAGAAAGATAATAATATGAAATAGAGATAGAACAGAGAAGAGAGATATAGACTAAGTACATAAATCTAGTACATTTTGTAATATCAAATGTTTTATGAATAAAATAGACATTCTTGTTTGAGAGAATTCTGAGTTTTTAAATCCTGGTTCAAGGAGGAGCAAGGGCCCACTCCCCCAAGGACCAGGATATTCGTTTATTTGGTATTTATATTTCCCAAGAAAATAATTTAGATCTGTCAATTTTGTATCAATTTTAATTCTTCCAGTTAAACATTGTTGTATACTTGTTGCTCTAGGTGTCTAGATAGATTCTTATTCTTCTTTCAATCATTTTTAGGCATTCTAAGTTGAGTGTGTTTACTTTCAGAAGCAAGTGTGTTTATTTCCAAAAGCAAGTGTGCTTATTTCCATTTTGTAAAGTGTGTTTTCTTTCAGCAAAGTTTTCATAGTATGATTTAAATAAGGTTTTACTAATAAGTCCTTAAGATGATGAAAAGATCACCCAGAAAATTAAAAAACAACTACAATCAAATACTAGATCAATAGGATTACTCTTGTTGCATATAACTTTAGACACACCCCTGGTTTGATATGACATCAACAAGAAGTTGATTAAATGAAGGGAATAATGAAACTCATCAAAAAATATGATTTACAGGTGTAGAAACATGATTATATCTCAAATGGAGTTGAGAAATAAATTTTATAGAGTTTCCCCACACCAATAATGTCTCTTCTCTCAAATGAGAAGTGTTTACAATATATAGAAATTCGAGGCAAGAGAGAAAGAAGAAAACTCATACTTTTCTCATAAAAACCGAAAAATTTCATTAAATGGTCTGGAAATTTCATGGGCACCTCTGAAAATCCATTCCGCAATGCACTCACTCTTCTTAGAGAAGAAACTAGACAATACTGCATTAAATTTCGGTGGTTGGGATACCTGGAACTATACTTTTTTTAAGCTAGAGAATTTTCATAATATTTCAACAACCTAACCACCCAAAAATTCAAATTTTAGGCTTCCATGGCGTAGAGGAGGTCTAGACCTTACCAACGGTACCAAATTTGTTGAATTTTGAGCATTGGATTTAAAGTTATGCCCATTTTAATATTTGAATTGAATCCGTACAAAAATGACAAAAAAAAAGTTTTTTAAAATGGCCTGAAATTCACTCTTACCAAAAATCCTTCATGGGCCAAAAATTCAATTTGCTCCTTTTTTGAAAATATGTAAAATTATAATAAACCTCCCATAAGCCCCACAGGCCCAAAATTGACTTTTTCCCAAAAGCCTCTGCAAGCCCAAAATTGAAATTGTGCTTTTGCACAAAAATTACAAAAGTGCAAAAGTCTCCCTCAGGCCCGCAAGCCCACATGTAATTTAGGCCTTATACATGGCATCTATGGGCATCGATGGAGGTGAGGCTTACTTTTATACTGTTACGCTTTTCAAAAAAAATATAAAATTCCAAAGTTCCTCTAATGACCTACCTTCCCACTTTGACGTGAAACATGACCATGCATCCCTTTGCGGGCCTTAGGAATTCGTTTTAATTTCTCTGCAGACTTGTGGGCCCGCAAAAGTAAACTAAATTTTTTTAAAAAGCACAAAGTGCTAAGATATCTCCTCAGCTCCACCGGTCCACAATATTTCCCTTTGGAGAAAAGTCTTCCCTAGGCCTGCTGACCCACTCTTGGATAAAAATCTTTCCAAGGCCCATCGGCCCGTAACTTGAAAAATATGAGGAGTTAGAAGGAATTCTTTATATTTTTGGGAACGTGATGAAATTTTCTATCTAATGGAAACAATTTTAGAGGTCCCTTAATTCCTTAAAATATATAAAGATTGAAGCACAAAAAGTGGGAAAATGGTGTTCATTGACCAAAAATAAGTGTGATCTTATTTTGGTCAACAATTTGGTGACTCATGGGGATCACCTACCTGCTAGGTGAAATGATCAATTTCCTTAAAGCATCCATTGGGCATGGAGTCATGAATGATAGTCTTATAAATACTAATCTAATCATAATCTCTAAAATATGATCTGTGAGCCACTTGGAACACCAATGGAACTTGAGCTAATCTCACCAAATGCTACGTTCAATGCACTGTGCACGGGAAACAAAACACCACCACACAAACTATGTATAAAAATGGAAATCATACACACCCCAAGTTGGATATGGAGAGTGTGCACAAGAACTTCTTATGTTGAAAGAAAACCTACCTAGTCTATGCTAACTAGAAGCAAAGGGAACTCAAATAAATCATGTAACTAGCATAGAGAAGTAGCTTCCTTTTCTTTCAATTAGAATCCATGCAAATGATTTTACACTAAATATGGCTGCTTGTATGAGTGAAAAACTAAGAAAAGGCTGATCCTCCACCCAAATAACTAAATTATCAACATCAATTGAAAATACCTCCTCAATATGATTGACATTGGACTCCTTGAGGTGTTGATGGTGACCCTTGGTGCTTTGTATATTATCCTCATTCCCTGAAATGGACATGATAGGTTTTGGCTTCTCCCTTAGCTCTAATGAATCCAAGTACCTTATTAGGCATGGTCAGATTTGATGAATGTGCCCATTGTTCTAAATTTCAACTCCAATAATGGAGTCTTGTCACAGATCTTCCTGGATAGATGGTGTGAGAGGGATGATGACATCATCTTGCTCTTTTTCTTCCTCTATAGTAGTATTAAACTCCTCTATAATCTTTACCTCATTGTTATTGATTACAACATCCATTAAATTGGTTTTGCATCATTAAAAATTTTTGCAACACATTGTTGGCTCTAGAATTCCTTTGTTGATTCTTGAAGACCAAGTTGCTCTTGGGTAGCCTCTTCCTCTAGCATTAAATTTTTCAAATCAAAATATTCAATTTGCTTCTCTATAGGACTATTTGGGGTAGCAAGGTCTTCTTGATAGTTCTCCTCCATCATGGATTCATCAATCAAATCAGGTCCTTTAAATGAAATTAAAAAATCTTCAATAATGCTTTCTTCATCAAGTGGCTTCAACTCTGATTCGATCTCTTCACATTGTACTTCTTCAATAGGACTTGGAGCTGATTTTTCTTCTTCCCCGATGAATGATTGTGTAGCTTGGATTAGATTAGCATCCTCTTCAGAAAAAGTTCCATTATGGAAATTACATTAAGAGAAAATGGATTATTGATCTTTTCGTTCTTGTTCTTGTTATGCTACAAACTTAGCCTTAGCCACCAATGACTCTTCAACCTTGACCTCCTCTATTGGCTTAACCATCAAGTGGATCTTTCTAATCCCAAATTTGAAAGCCAAGTAGACCAAGATTTTGATCATTTCTTCTTTTCTTAGATCTTCTTCTTACTGCCCTTGGTTGGTTGTCTGATTTTATTCTTCCCAATATGAATTTGGGGATGCAAGAGGAGGGGTAGGTTGGGATTCAACCAGTTTTGCTATTATTTGTGGTGGAGAGGGAAGTGAAACTTCTTTTTTGTTTGGAGGGAATGACTGCTTGGAAGGGAAAAGGGAAAAAGAATTAAGATGCGATGGAAGGTAGGGAGATGGAGAAGGGAATTTAGCACTCAGGGAAACAAATGGGAATCTTGTAATTTGAATCTTAGGTTGATATGGTGCTACTTGGGGATTGAAGAGAAAATTAACAGATGATGGAGTAGGACTTACCCATTAACAAGGCTCCTTGACACCAAGTTCGTAGGCCTCTATCTCCTCAGTTCACTGTGCAAGTGGGGGAAACATCTCAACCATGAAGTCAAGCTTCTCATGTGGGCTATAGTGTCTTCGAAAAGGGCCAACCGAATTAAAAGGTGCCCTGCAGCTTGTTGGTGCTCAAATATCTCTCACCCCATTTGTCATTGATTTTCCTCACTCCCGGCCTTTTTCATTTTTTCTGTTTCCCCGTGTTGGTTCTTGAAGACTTTGTCCTCCATTCGGTTTCCATGATTAGTCCCTTCCTTGGTCGAGGATCACTTAAAGGTCTTGAATTTGTTTTTCATTCCTTTTTCCATCTGAAAGAGTCTGTAACTTGGGCGTAAAACTTAGATTTTTCCTTTCCTTCCATTTTCCATAGTCACGTTTTGTTGTCCCTGTCTATTTTTTTCCCAAATACCTATGGAAACGTGATTGGATGTAGCTTAGAGGATCATATTTGAGCCTTATAACATTTCCAAATTCTCTGTCCTTGAAGAAAGATTCATTTCTGAGCTCAAATGGTGATTTTCCTGCATTTTACGATTTGACGGGTGTATTTTTCCTGGTCAAATTTACATCTCAGCATCAGTGGAAATGTGGCCCTTTTTGGTTGGATGCAGCTCGGCGGGGCACTTAAAAAACTTTAAGGCTCACTTCGACCCAAAACTTTTCCACATGGAGGTACAACGCTCATTTGAAAATTCACCTTTTGGTTTGGCCTTGGAGTGACGCCGAGGGGACACGTGGAGATTTCCGCTGCTTTTCCCAGACTTAGACAATTTTTTCATGCAGGTGGTACAATTTTGGGGAACCATGGACACGTGGAGGGTTGGTGCTCATTTGAGGATCTTCCTCAAGGTCCCACCTTAACAATTGCGACAGGGAAACACGTGGAGGTTTCCTCCGGCTCCAATTTGTACTTCAAATCTTCAAAGAATATTTTTTAAGGCCTGAAATATGTGCTAAGCCCATGCTTATTCAGGGTCTCCGCTCTTGGGGACCATCTTCAAGCTGCACCATAAATACACCTGGAGGTTTCTACCGGGCCTTCCCTTCCCTTAGACTTTTCAAGCAACTTCCTAAAGGCCCTGGGACATGTGGAGGGACCGCACATATTTTGGGACCAGCCCCTGAGTTTTATTTTGAAGAAGCGCTAGGAGGACACTTGGAGGCTTCTGCTCACTCTGTCTTTTTGCTTGGAATTTTCAACAACTGAAGGAGACTGTCTCGGAATTTAGACTCATGGTGCCTTATTCTGAACTGTCAAATTTTTTGACATACTCTACCGAACTAAGACACGTGTTGAGCCCATGCTTGTTTGGGGTCTCTAATTTTTGGGACCATCTTATAATGCACCATTGAGACACGTGCTATGCAGGGAAATGGAGAAACAGAACTTCGGGGTTATTTAAGGTTTTTTCCTTTTGTAAAAAGGGAATAAATTATAGGTTGAAGCACGGGTCCAACAGGAAAGTAATGTCAGTGTTGAATACTCAAAAACATAGGGGCGGACCCACGGGGAAAATGTGGAACTTTTTACTTTTTGAAAAATAAGTATAAAGTGAAAAAATGAAGCGAAGGTCCGTTGGGACCCACATCAGAAGCTAAAGGTGCAAGGGCAGAGCTATGTGGAAAATTTGGAAAATTTTCCTTTTTCCAAAAATGAGGTAAAATAGCATAATTAAGCCACAGTTCCTCTAGGACCCACATTGGAACATGTGTTAATCCCGTTTGCTAAGGACAGAGGGGCGAAAAAAATGTCAAAATTTTACTTTTTTCCAAAAGCTATAAAATGTTGAAAAGTGCTCCCAGGCTCATTTCCAATCACATTTGGCCATGTGGAGGGTTTAGATTAAAATTTGAAAGTCAAGATCAATGGTAGCTATGCATATCATTTGAGTTTTCCATCATTGAAGCTCCAGGATGTTTGGAGATGCATTTTTGTATCATTCTTCATCAATTTTTTGGCAAATTTGTGTCATTCTGGTTCACAAAGTTAATTGAATCAATTTGGGAGCTCAATTTTTAAATCTAAAGTACTTTTGAAGTTGATTTTTTCTCAAGCTCATGAAAAAATGCAAAATGCTAGATCTAGAAGTTACAAAGTAAAATTTCAGAGGAAAAGGAGGGGAAAAGGATAAAATGATGGAAGTGTAGGTGTAAAAGGTGAAAAAGGCATTACCTTGAGAGCAAAAAGGGATGACCTGTCAAGTCCAGCTATGCAAAGGCTCTGAGAAATGATTTAAAAGGATATTTCTCACATGACAGAATCAAAATGATTAAAGCAAATCCCAAAAAGTTGTGGCATGACATCCTATTCATTAGTCGAGGGCCCAAGAAATGTGATCTATTCACAGTTGGTCCACCTGGTAGATTTTAGATGTGAATTTGTTAAACGTCATTGTCTGAAGAAAATTGGTAACAAGAAAAGGTTTCTTGAATATTCTCCTCTTTTGGGGGGAAAATTGAGTAAGCAAAAATCTATAAATGCAATGAGAATACTCTTACAAAAGGTCGGAGTATGAATTCTTGAGAAACAATTTGAGAAAGTCATCTTCCTGAGAGACCAAAGCCGAGATTACCTGTTATTTTATTCTATGTTAGATTTTTTGTTATGTCAAGTTGGTTACAGATGTATAGCCATTGACAAGCACTAAGATTGATCTGGAAGATTTCCCCAGCTGATGAATTTAAGTAATTTTGGAATTAATTTTTGTATAATCTCTAGTAATTTTATGTCTCCTTTATTTTCAGAATGTATGTAAATAGTTTCTTTCATTCCTATTATAATCTTATAATGAAATTTTTGTGAAATCACACACGATCTCATCCCTATGAAAGTATAATGGTATTTGCAATTTCATTTCAAGAAGAGTGTTCATCTTGGCTGAGATAAAAAAAATTAAATTAATTCATTGTCATTTGTTCATAAAGATTGTCTGTAAGTCTTCGGGTGTACCTTAGGCATGATTAATTAGAAACTTTAATATTTAATTTATTCTTATGATTTGAGCCTACGTGTTGGAGTCTCAAAGATTATGTGAAAACATGTTGATTTGGGCCTCCATTGAAGGACACCTTCTGGTTGAAGGAATGTCTTGACTGTTCTGAAGCTTTTTGTTGTGAAGTTGTTCATTATTGTGAAGTCCCTCCAAAGATGTGGTATAATCTACTTTATCCTACTTCATCTCCCACCAAATCATTTAAAAACCATTGATCCACCCTAAACTACCCTTGTTTTCCCTATGTATCAACAAAGGAACAAAATCTACTTACAAAAGTATGCAGAATAATCATGATTCCAAATGTCTTTAGTAACCTTTTCCTTGTATTTAAAATATCTCCATAAGCTGGAAGTCACAACTCATGAGATTCAGATTTGGTGCGTTGATCATATTTTCCCAAGGTCTTCTCTATAAAATTTGCGTAAAAGAAGGATTTACAAGCATTCTTCAATAGCAGAGGTTACAAAACAGGTTCTCTTACCTTGGTTGATAGGCACAACCTAAAATAGTTAGGATAAGATCACATCCTTTTAAGGTGCTACCAAATTCTTTCAAATCCTTAGTGCTAAAAAGTCAGATAGATCACTTCCCCGACTACAAAATGACATACATAATAACCTATCTTCCTTTGACTGTCTTGTGAAATCCATGATATTGCTTGGCCTTTAAAAGAAGATTAAATCTGGTTACTAACAAAGCCAATCCTAAATGCTTTCATCTTTTTTTTAGCCCTGGACTACACCATCCTAGCCTCCATTCTTTGGATCTTTCCCAGCAAATCATCGTTCTCCATATAGCTGTTAGCATTATATGTGTACCCTAGTTCTTGATAAGCTCCATGGCCAAACTGGTTTAGATGCTGCTCATATAGGTAAGCATAATGGTTTTCGATCTGATCATAATGCTGATCTAGAGGAGTTGGGAAATACATTGGAGGTGGAGTGCACTACTACAAGTGTGAATTCCAAGATGGAAATGAAGTCATGATTGCAAAACTTCATGGGATGGAAGAAAATGAAAGATGTGAAAATAAGAATGGGTGGAAATTGATGGAAGGAAACTTTGTAACTACGATAATGGGTTGTTGATCAGATGGAGTCACCAGATGTGCTTTTCCTGTGCCTCTAAAGGCTGAAATTTCAATAAAAACACATGAACATGCTAAAAATTAAGTGGTAAGGTGCCTCAAGCTAGTCCCACCGGGCATTCCAGAACTGTTGATGTAAAATCACAACACCCCCAAATGGCCTAGTTTTGTGTGGGGCATTTGATGTGATCTGCATAATATTGGACCATCTCTCAAGTTGTGGGACTTGCAAACCTAGGATAGACCTCTAAAGAAAGTTGGTTCTTATTCCTAAACTACCTACCACTATCTACTCTAATGCAGGAAAATATAATCTATCCTAATCTAACCATTCCAAAGAACTAGAGAGAAAGATATAGTGAAAGAGAGTCTAAAATAAAGTGGTGATACACAAAAAAAGGAAATAGGTGAGATACTTGTTATCCCCGAATCACAGCACCCCTGTGCATGTATTTGAACTCACAGTGTGATTGGATAACATGGGTACTATCTCCAAGTTGTGGGACTTGCTACTTGAGACAGACCTCCAGAGAAAGCTGGTTCTTGCTCCTAAACTACCTGCCACAATCTACTCTAATGAAGGATAAGCTAATTGTTCTAATCTAAATTTCCAAGGGACCAGGGAGAGAGAATACATAAAATGAAAGCCTACACTAAAGCGGTGATACACCAGAAAAGGAGGGTGTGAGAGTAATCTCCAAATGTGTGAAATACAGAGGCAAAGTGCACACTAGAAGAGGTGATGACAATTCACCATAATCTAGCAAAATGCATTCACAACAATATTCCAAGCATACACAATGTTAGTGAATTCTTGCAAGAACATAATAATAGACACAATATTCTTGTAGAAAGATAAAAGGGGCAAGAAGAATGCAAGAAAACACAGCAGGGGAAGATACATCCACAAACTTTGTATTTTATTGCTTCCTGGTATTCACAGTTCAGTCTATTACAAGATAAGGGCCTGGATCACCATGCAAGGAGTCCACTACAAGGGCCTGCAACACATTGGCTTCACAAAGCAATTTTGATAGAGCTTTTCTACCCAAAAACTCTCCCCCCCTTTACAATGAGCCCAACACCCCAATTTTATAGAAAAATGAGAAGGAAAAGAGAAGGGAAAATGGAAATCCCGAAATCTGTCCTTCAACCAACTGTAAGAGGCATTAAATTGAGTGGAATTGGTATACATTACTTGCAAAAGGCTCCCCATACTGTCCCATGTGCTGCAGCAGAGAAAGAATGATGACCATGCCTCTTAATTGCACTCCCAGCTACCAAATAAAACATTGTTCTGAACCCGGCCACGTTTTCTTAAAAAACTCAATTAATTTCTCATCAAATATGGAAATTATTGATTTCTGTGCATCGGGCTCGGAACCATGATTCCAACGGTACCAATTTTTTGCAATTTCGTTGAGAAATGCAAAAGTTATGGCCTTCTGAGTGTGGGAAGCTATTTTGGGTCTGGCAGGCGTTTTCTGTCATTTGACGGGAATGAACATTAACTAACTCGTGAAAATCGGAGCTCGGAGTCAAAAGTTAAGGCCGTTTGAAGTTTCACAGGTCAAACATTGACTTTTCCTCTTCTGTCTTCGCGCATTTCGTGCTTTCGCGTCCCACGCGTCCCTCACCTACTTTTGTCCCGGCTGTCCCGGACGAACCTTTGCGCATTTCGCGCTTTCGCATCCCACACGTCCCTCACATACTTTTATCCTGGCTGTACCATATGCTTAGTGATCCTTGTGCTGATTTCACGCGAACCGGCCGGTTCGCATCTTTTTGTCCGAGATGTCCCACTTTGCTTTGGACTGTCTGTGCTCATTTCACGCGAACCGGGCGGTTCGCGCCTTTGTGTCCCATTTGTCCAGAACTGTCCCAGTTAGCAGTTAGTCAATTTTCTCTTGATCGAACTGGCATTTCACGCCCGCCGTGTAATTTTGTCCCAAATGTCCCAAATGCTTGTGGGCTGTTTGTGCTGATTTCGCGCGAACCGGCCGGTTCGCGCCTTTTTGTCCCGGATGTCCCAAATACTTTCTTGAGCAAGACTTAGCCAATTTTCATGATTTTTCCTAGATCAACCTACTTGCCTTTCTGCAACTTTTTTACATTTTCTCAGAGCTTGCTCCTTTCTTCTAGGTCAGGGGAGTTAGAAAAATATCTGAGAGAACCTCTGAAACATGATGTTTGCTCAGAATCAATAAATGTGCCTGGGACTTGAATATTCTGAGCATGTTATCAAATTTACCCGGGGGGGTGAATTTTGGATAACAATACTCTAACTAAGGGAGGATGAAACATGGAAAAAGGAGATGAGAGAGGTGATACAGAAGTGACATAGACACAGATCCTAATCCATCAGCGAAACTCTATGAAACATGACATGCATGCCTAGAAAATAGATTTGGAAGGGAGAAGCATAAAGAAACAATAAAACATGAGAAAGGGTTGAAGAGCGCCACAAAATCATGAGTTTATTGCTCTAGAAGGTGTATAGACCATTACATTTCCACTTAGAGGCATGAATACACTTTTCAAGCATAGCAGAAGGCTTATAGCTCAAATGGAGTCAATTTTTTTTTACAGAGTTTCCCCACACCCATAATGTCTCTCCTCTCAAATGAGAAGTGTTTACAATATATGGAATGTTGTGGTGAGAGAGAAAGAAGAAAACTCATACTTTTCTCTTACCAACCAAAAAAATTCGTTAAATCCATTCCCTAATGCACTCAATCTTGATGGAGAAGAAACCAAATGATATTACATTAAATTTCGGTGGTTGGGATACATGGAACTGCACATTTTTCGATCCAGATATGTTTTCCAATATTTCACCAAAATAACCATCCAAAAATTCAAATTTTATTCTTTCATGGCATAGAGGATGTCAAGACCTTTCCAACGGTACCAAATTTGTTGAATTTCGAGCATTGGATGAAAAGTTATGCCCATTTGAATATTTGAATCGAATCTGTACAAAAATGGCGAAAAAACAAGTTTTGCAAAATGGATCCATAGGCCCGAAATTCAATTTTTTCCAAAATCCTCCATGGGCCAAAAATTTAGTTTGTACGTTTTGTGAAAATACGCAAAATCATAAAAAACCTCCCGCAGGCCCGAAATTCACTTTTTCCAAAAAGCCTCTGCGGGCCGAAAATTGAAATAGTGCTTTTGCACAAAAATTCAAAAGTGAAAAAGTCTCCCTCTGGCCCACATGTAATTTAGGCCTGACACGTGGCTTCTCTTGGCATCAATGGAGGTGTAGCTTACTTTTATACTTTTACGCTTTTCAAAACAAAATCTTAAATTCGAAAGTTCTTCTGACGACCCACCTTCCCGATTTTACGTGAAACATGGCCATGTGTTCCTTTGAGGGCCTTAGGCATTCTTTTTCATTTCTCCACGGGCTCATAGGCCCACAATTATGAACTGCACTTTTTACAAAAAGTGAAAAGCGATAAGATATCTCCCCAACCCCACTGGTCTGCAATCTTCCCCTTTGGTAAAAAGTCTACCGCAAGCCCGCAAGCCCACTCTTGGCAAAAAATCCTTCCAAGGCCCGCCGACCTGTAACTTACAAAATATGAGGAGTTAGAAGGACTTATTTATATTTCTACAAATGGGAAGAAATTTTCTATATGATGGAAATGCTTTCAGAGGACCTTAAGTGCTTAAAATATATAAAACTTCATATTAAAGCAAAAAAAGGGGGGAAATGGTGTTAGTTGACCAAAAATAAGTGTGAGCTTATTTTGGTCAAACATTTGGCAACTCATGGGGATCACCTACCTGCTAGGTGAAATGATCAGTTGCCTTGAAGTATCCATTGGGCATAGAGTCATGAATTATAGTCTAGTAAACACAAATATGATCATAATCTCTAAAATATGATCCCTGAGCTACTTGGAACACCACTGGAACTAGAGCTAATCTCACCAAATGTAATCTTCAATGCACTATGCATGGGCAACAAAACACCACAACACAAACTATTTATAAAACTAGAAATCATAGACACCCCAAGTGGGATATGTAGAGTGTGCATGTTGGTGCTCAATTTGATCTCACCCCGTTTGATCTCGAAATTCTTCAATTTGGAGGCTCTGTCATATTTTCTATTTCCCTAAATGGATGCGTTAAAGGTTTTATCCATTTGTATGTTGTTGAAGATCCCTCTCCATGGTCATGGATCACATTAATGCCTTATATTATTTCCAAATTCTTTTTCCTTGAAGAAAGATTCAGTTCTGGTCGTGAATGGTGAAGTTCCCCTACATCTTTCTGTTCGATGGGCATGTTTTCCTTGTCAAAATTTATCTCAACATCTTCAGCTACGTGGTCTCTTTTGATTGGACGAGGTATGTTAGGTCTATTTTATAACTTCTAAATTTTTTATATGTTTGCAAAAATATCAATTTGTCCCCGCAGCCCCGTTGAGTTCTGATTTACGGGTCAAATTTATAAAGGCGGAGAAAATTTCTCTTTTTTTCCCCGAAGGTGTATATGCGTTCATTTTTAATTGGTTGCAGCCTGATAGACTTTTTTGGTGAAATTTTCCACTTTTTTCTCATTTGTCAACAATACCCAATAGTCTTTGATTGGTTGTTCAACAAATATGAAGCAGCACGGAAGCAATCTCGCTTTAACCCTAAAGAAGGACACATGCGAGTTTTTCAAGTCAAAGTGGGGAAATGGGTTGGGGGAACATTTTGAATTTTTTTGCGTCTTTGAAAAGGGAGAAAAGCTAGAAATTGACCGACAACTCCATCATGGCCCACATCAAAGGTTAGAAGTGGGGAGGTAGGTCGCCAAAGGTTTTTGAAGATTTTTTCCATTTTTTGAAAAGGAGAAAAGTATAAAAATGAAGCGTGACTCCTTTGGGGACCATGTCCAAACATAAAATCAGGAAGGCGGGTCGGCGGAGGAAAATTGGAAATTTTTCCTCTTTGTTAAAAAGGGTAAATTGCATAAATGAGTCGTGAATCCATCAAAGGCCCAGATTAAGCCACGTGTCAAGCCTAATTTTCAAAGGTAGCGGGGCAGGGAAAAATGTGAAAATTGCACATTTTCTCCAAAAGTCATAAAATGCAAAAGGCACCCCCAGGCCCATTTCATCTCTAATCCTCCATGTGGATGGCTCTAATTTAAAGTTGTGAAAGGGCATAATCAATGGTTATAGCGCGATGCATCTGGTTTTGCTGCCATTAACGTGCCATAACTTTAGGGGATGTAAATATGCATCATTTTTCACGGTGAATTTGAATGATTTATTATCATTTCTATTAACAAAGTGTAATTGAAGTGTTGTGGAGCTCAAATTTTTGAATCTAAAGAAGTGCAAGGTTGATATTTTGAAGTTAGAATTGCTCAAGCACTTTCAAAAATGTGAATTACTAGATAATTTGGATGCAGAGCAAAGTTGCCGAGGAAAGAATGGGAAAAGGATGAAATGATGGAGGTTACAGGTGGAAAGGATGAAAAACATGTTGCCAAAGGAGATGACTGGGTTCCCCAGTTGAAAAAATGATGGAAATATCTGAAATGATTCACCTTTTGAACACCTGGCAACTTTTTGTTGTAAATATGTTAAACGTCATTTTCTGGAAATCATGTTAAAACATGTAACAAACAAAGGTTCCTCGAATATTATTTCCTTGGGGGGAAAGCTTGGATGTAAATTGAGTGTTATAAAAAGCATGCTTGAGTCATGCAAATGATCACGGGTTGAATTCTTATGAGAAAATTTGATAAATCCCATCTTCCTGAGAGACCATCTGAGAAACTTGTTAATCTCTTATGTTTTAGATTTGATCATGTTAATTTGGTTGCAAGTGTACAACCATTGACATCTCTGAGATTGTTCAAGAAACCTTCCCTTGCTGATGAATATAATCAACTTCAAATTAATCTATGTGAATCTTGGACAAATTTGTGTCTATTTTATTTCAGAATGTCTCCAAACAGTATTTATTGTTCCTATTGCAATCTTGTGTTAAAATCCCTCCGAATCACATAGGATCTTGTCCCTGTGATAGTTTAGTGGCATTTTCAATTTCATTATGAGAAGAGCCTTTATCTCGTGATGAGATAAACAATTTAAAATCAATTTAATGTCATTATTGATAAATATTTTTTGTAAGCCTTTGAGTGTATCTTAGGCATGAGGAACCATGGGTCTTTAATGTTTAATTGAGCCTTTAGCTCGATCCTTCGTGTTAAACTCTTGGAGATTGTGTGAAATCATGCAAATCTGGGACTCCATTGATGCACACCATCTGGTTAAAGGAATATTTTAGATATTATGAAGCATTTTTTTATTTAGTTTTCCAATTGTTGTGAAGGTTTTCAAAGATCTGGAAAAATCAAATTTATCCTGCTTAAACTCCAACCAAAAATTATTCAAAAACAATGAATCCTACATGAACTACCCCTGTTTGCCTTGTATGTCCACAAATGAATAAATTTTATTGCCAAAATATGTAGAAATAATCGGGATTCCATAATGTCTTTAGTAACATTAAATTTGTTTAGAAAATATCACCATTCTTTAGAAGTGACAACTCATAAAAGTTAAATTGTGGTGCATTTATCATATTTTCTCAAGGTTTCCTTTCAAATTTGTGAAAAGAAGGATATCTTCATTCTCCTTCACCAACAAAGGTTATAAAATGGTTCCTCTCACCTTGGTTGAAAGGCACAACCTAAAGTAGTGAGGATAGATCAAATCCTTTTGAAGGTGCTATCCATTTCTCCAACATCTGAGTGACAAAGAGCCAGTTGAATCACCTCCCGGGATACAAAACGACATACATGGTGATTTATATATCTCTAGGATTCTTGTTAAATTTGTGATCCTACTCAATTTGCAAAGGATAATCCATTTGGATACCAACAGTGCACAAGCATTTCTTCTGCTAAAAGAAAACCTACCTACTCTACTCTAACTGGAAGCAAAGGGAACTCAAAAAAATCCTACAACTAGTAGGGAGAAGTAGCTTCCTTTTTTATAGTTATAAGGCATGCAAATGATTCGACACTGAATATGGCTGTTTGTATGAGTGAAAAAATGATAAAAGGCCAATCCTCCACCCAAATAACAAAATTATCAGCATCAATTGAAAATACTTCCTCAAGCTAATTGACATTAGACTCCTGGAGGTGTTTATGGTGACCCTTGGTGCTTTGTATATTATCCTCATGCCCTGAAATGGAAATGACATGTTTAGGATTCTCCCTTAGCTCCAATGAAGCCAAGTACCTGATTGGGAACGGTCTGATCTGATGGATGTGCCCATTGTTCTGAATTTTAACTCCAAGAATGGAGTCCTCTTACAGATCTTCTTGGATAGATGGTGTGAGAAGGATGATGAAATCCTCATGCTCTTTTCCTTCCTCTATAGTAGTATGGAACTCCTCTACAATCTACAACTCATTGTTATTGATTACAACATCTAGTATCGTTGTTTTTGCATCATTATAGTTATTTGCAAAAAATTGTTGGCTCTGGAGTTCCTTCGTTGCTTCTTGAAGACCAACTTACTCTTAGGTAGCCTCTTCCTCTAGCATGAAAAATTTAAAATTAAAATCATCAATTTTTATGCTCTAGAGGACTATTTGGGGCATAAAAGTCTTCTTGATATCTCTCCTCCATCATGGATTCATCAATCAAATCAAGCCCTTCAAATGAAAGAAAAGAATATTCATCAATGCTTTCTTCATCAAGTGGCTTCAACTCTGATTCGATCTCTTCCAGTTGCTCCTCTAAAATAGGAATTGGAGATGACTGTTTTTCTTCCTTGATGAATGATTGTGCAGCTTGGATTAGATCATCATCCTCTTCAGAAAAAGTGCCATTATGGACACTGCATGCAGAGAAACCAGATTGCTGATCTTCTCCTTCTTTTTCTTATTCTTCTTCTGACTGCAAACTCATCCTTAGCCACCATTGGCACTTCAACCTTGACCTCCTTTGTTGGCTTAACCATCAAGGGGATTTTTTAATCCCAAATTTGAGAGCCACGTAGACCAAGATTTTAATCATTTTTTCTTTTCTTGGCTCTTCTTCTTTATGCCCTTGGTTGGTTGTCTAATTTTATTCTTCCCAACATGGATTTGGGGATGTAAAAGGATGGGTAGGTTTGGATTAAACTAGTTTTGTTATTGTTTGTGGCAGAAAGGGAAGTGGAAATTCATGTTTGTTTGGAGGGAATGACTTCTTGGAAGGGGAAAAAGGGTAGAATAATTAAGATGATATGGAAGACTAGGAGATGGAGAAGGGAATTCAGCACTAGGGGCAACTAATGGGGAAGGTTGGAATTTGAAGCTTAGGTTGAGATGGTGTTGCTTGGGGAGTGAAGATAACATTACCAGATGATGGTGTAGGACTTACCCATTGACAAGGCTTCTTAACACCAATTTTGTAGGCCTCTATCTCCTTGGTCCATTGTGCAAGTGTGGGAAACATCTCAATCATGAAGTCGCGCTTCTCCTGTGGGCAATAGTGTCTTTGAAAAGGGCCAACCCATGGAAAAGGTTCCCTGTAACCAATCCTAAATGCTTTCATTTGTGCTATAGCCCTGGATTGCACAATGCTAGCCTCCATTTTATGGATATTTCCTAGCAGATCAACGTTCTCCATATAGCTGTTACCATCATATGTGTACCCTTGTTCTTGATAATCTCCATGTTGAAACTAGTTTATAACCTGCTCATATGGGTAAGCATAATGGTTTTGGATCTGATCATAATGCTAATCTGGAGGAGTTGGGAAATACATTTGAGGTAGACTGTACTGCTGCAATCTTTGAATTCCAAGATGGAAATGAAGTCATGATTGCACAATGTCATGGGATGCAAGAAAATGAAATATGTGGAAATAAGAATGGGTGAAAATGAATGGAAGGAAATTATGTAACTCATATAATGGGTTGTTGACAAGATGGAGTTGCCAGATGTGCTTTACATTTGCCTCTAAAGGCTGAAATTTCAATAGGAAGACACCAAACCTACTAAAAATAAAATGGTAAGGTGCTTCAATCTTGTCCCCACCGGGCATGCCAGAAATATTGATGCAAAATCACAACACCCCTGAATGGATAGGTTTTGTGTGGGGCATGCAGTGTGATCTACATAACATTGGACCATCTCTCAAGATGTAAGACTTGTGAACTTGAGGTGGACCTCCAGAGAAAGTTGATTCTTGTTCCTAAACTACATGCCACAATTTACTCTATTGTAAGAAAAACTAATCTATCCTAATCTAAACCTTTCCAAGGAACAAGAGAGAAAGAGTGAGTGAAAGAGATTTCTACACTAAAGTGATGATACACCAGAAAAGGAAGGAGGGGAGATACTCTACTGAGGGAGGATGAAACATGGAAAAAGGAGATGAGGGAGGTGACACAGAAGTGACACAGACCTAGATGCTAATTCACCATCAAAACTCCATGAATCACAACATCTTACACATGTAAATGTGACATACATGCAAAGAAAATATATCTGGAAGGGAGAGGCATAGAGAAACAATAAAACGCAAGAAAGGGTTGAAGAACACCACAAAATCGTGAGTTTATTACTCTAGAAGGTGCACGGACCATTACATTTTTTTCTTAGAGGAGAAAATACACTGTCTAGGTTGTAGGATAAGGCGTACAACTCAAATGGAGTTGAAATTTTTTTTTATAGAGTTTCCCCACACCCAAAATGTCTCTCCTCTCAAATGGGAAGTGTTTACAATATAATAGAACATCGAGGTGAGAGAGAAAGAAGAAAAAATTGGACTCTACTCTTACCAACCAAAAAAATTCATTAAATGGTCTTGAAAATTCATGGGAACCCTCTAAAAATCCATTCCCCAATGCACTCAAGATTGTTGGAGGAAAACACTAGACCATACTGTATAAAATTTCAGTGGTTGGGATACATGGAACTACACTTTTTTTGAGTTGGAGATGTTTTCCAATATTTCACCCCACCTGACCATGTCAAAATTCAAATTTTAGGCTTCCATGACATAGAGGGAGATCGAGATATTTCTAACAGCACCACATTTATTGAATTTTGAGC
Source organism: Taxus chinensis (assembly GCA_019776745.2). NCBI lineage: Eukaryota > Viridiplantae > Streptophyta > Pinopsida > Cupressales > Taxaceae > Taxus > Taxus chinensis. The sequence goes on from CM034147.1 coordinate 821,650,690, forward strand.
ACTGGATCGAAAGTTATGCCCATTTGAATATTTGAATCGAATCCGTACAAAAAATGGCGAAAAAAACAAGTTTTGGAAAACAAATCTGCAGGCCTGAAATTCAATTTTTCCCAGAAGCCTCCATGGGCTGAAAATTCACTTTGCGTCTTTTATGAAAAAAAATGCAAAATTATAAAAAACCTACCCCATGCCCTTAATTCACGTTTTCCCAAAAGCCTCCACGGGACCAAAATTGAAATTGCACTTTTGCACAAAAATTACAAAAGTGTAAAAGTCTACCTTAGGCCCGTAATTCTACATGTAATTTAGGCCTGACACATGGCCTCTCTAGGTGTAGGTGGAGGTGTGGATTACTTTTATACTTTTACGCTTATAAAAAAAATATCTAAAATTCCAAATTTCCTCCGATGACCCGCCTTTCCTCTTTGACTTGAAACATGGTGACGTGTCCCTTTGCGGGCATTAGGAATTATTTTTCATTTCTCTGTATGGGATCACTGGCCCGCAACTGTTAACTATGCTTTTTGCAAAAATCTCAAAGTGCCAAGATATCTCCCCAACCCTACCAGTCCGCAATCTTCCCCTTTGGCAAAAAGTCTTCCCTAGGCCCGTCGACCTACTCTTGGCAAGAAATCCTTCCAAGGCCCGTCGACCCGTAACTTGCAAAATATGAGGGAGTGAGAATGACTTCTTTATATTTCTAGAAAGGGAAAGAAATTTCCTATCTGATGGAAATGCTTTCAAGGAACCTTAAGTGATTAAAATATATAAAAATTTATATTTGAAACATAAAAAATGGGAAAATGATGTTGGTTGATGAAAAATAAGTGTGAGCTTATTTCGGTCAACAAGTCCTAAGATATATGATCTGGCATTGGATTTATTTATCTTAGGTGGAGGGATGTTTATATTTTTATGAGAGCGTGAAAAAGACCTTTGAGGAAACATGCTAAAGGACCTATATTTTTTTTTGTAAAGAGGCACCCCTTGGGAGGGATAATAATGATATCAAATGGAGGATAAAATGGTTGATATGGGTATGGGATTAACTTAATTTTGATGAGGTCTAAACGAGGAGAAGATGGGGTTAATGTGGAATTTTTTGATTGTTTAGATGAGATGGGTGGATCACTTGAAGTTATTGAAAGTTGAATTTATTTCTAAAACTCTTCAAATGATGGGAGTGATGTGGGAGGAGAAGATGATGTAGATGTGGTCATAATATTAGATGTGGTTAGTGTAGATAAATGTGTGGAAAGAGGAACTAGGATTGATTCTAAGGATGATATAATAGGTAAGGGGTGGAATAGGTGTAGATAAAGTAGTCAAATCCGATGAAGTGGATGAAGTATACATAATAGGTGATGAAGTAGATATAGGTGTAGAATTATATTAGATGTCAATGTAGATGTAGATATGATTGGTGTAGTTATCGGGATAGGTTTATACGGGCTTGTAGATGTAGGGAAAATGTCTAAAGATTTATATGTGATATGTGATGAAGGATATCGAGTCATGGAGTAGGGTAATATCTTGATCAATGGGTTGGATATTTTTTATAATATGAGCATTTGGTGCTTAAGATGTAGGAGGAGAAATGGTATGATTTGTTTGTGCATGGTTAGGGAATGTTCTCTTGAAGAAATAAAGTTGTTGATTAAAAGTATTGTTAGGGTTATCTAGTTGAAGGTCCCCTTGATCAATGAGTTTTTGGACAAGATATTTTAAGGTTCAACATTTCTCTATATCATGTTTGTGAACTTGATGGTATTTCAAATAGTGATATTCATGATACCACATGGGTTTAAGTATTGATTAATGAAATAGTCAAATAGAGGGAATTGTGATGATATTAACTTCCATAAACTTTTTTGAATTATAGACACCCAAAAAACCGCACATCCTTCCCCCATTCAAATAATTGATTAAATAATATTGTTCACATACCAATTTATGACTTGAGTCCTCCATTTGACTAGACAAGCTTATCATCACATCATTATGACATTCCTAAGCCTAAGTTATTAACCCCATACCCATTCGATTAATTAAATTATCACACATTCACTAGAGTCACGTCACCCATCTCAAAATTAATTAAATTATATGGTTAAATCCACTCATCGAAAAACATAATCATATGAAATCATCCTCACTTACTATTTGTAACTAGAAAACGTCTATAAATAATCCCCTAACTACCTCTAACTTATCCCTAGAACCATCTCCCACTCCTCACTAGTTAGGGACTAGTTTAAATTTGGTGGTAGGCCAAATTATCCCTACTATAACCTAACCACTCCCCATCCTCCTCTAAGCCTCACACTCGACATCTCCAAGTCAACTAGATATGATTCCCCAAAATCCCCCATATCCAAGTTCAAAATGGAAGGTTTATCTCCTCGTATCGCACTCTAACTCCAATTGCCTGAAAAACAATGATGATTCCTTTTAATGCTAGTGATCTTTGAATACCAATTCCTTAGCCTCTCCTCAGAACCATTCATAAGATCCTTGATGAACCAGAGCACTATCAATTTTTCACAAATCCAAGCAACATTACCAAGCTTTCATCAACACCATTTTATATCATACGCATCCTTTCAAGCATTTTTTGAGTTGTTAGGAGGGCTCTTTCATCATCTAGGCACACCCATAACTAGTCCATTGTTGTTATTTATCATCCAAATATTCATCTCCTTTGTTTTCCATTATATTTTTTTATTCCAAATTGGACTTGTTATATTATCATATACCATTATGTTGGGTTTCATAGATCGTAGCTTCATTTTTAACATTTAAATTATTTATTATGTCATTATGTTTATTATTTCACATAATTTCATGTGATTAGCGTAATAACTTGCGATTCATGTGATTATTTTTGGCTTAGTCATCATATTTCATGTGGAATTGTTATTAATTATTCGTACGCTTTTATGTTACTAATATTTGTGCCAAGTATGGACCTTGTAGATGGCCATATCAGGTACTAGTAATCTCAGTACCAATATTAACTCACTCCCGATTATCCAACACCCCCTTGCACTGGGAGAAATATGACCTATTCCATGATTTAGAGTTGTGTGCTATCCACACAGTACCTCTTGACAGGTTTGGAATCCATTTTTCAAATCAACAAAAATAATTTGTGAAGCCACCAAATAATTTTGGGAAGCATACTACGAGGTTTAGAAGATACAAGTTGACATTACATGGTATGGGTATAACTATGAAGTGGGATTTTAATATCCTTGAGGGACCACCCAAACTACATCTGAATCTGACATTGATAGTGATATCAACCTTCAAGACACTAATTATTGATATTTCCCCACCTATAGTATACGGATGAGGAGATCAATGACTTCTTTGTGGAGGACTACATCTTTAAACCTGAATTCTAACTTGTTGTTTTACATTTCATTACCTGTCAGATGAGGTATGTATTGATCTAAATAAGTGATAAAAAATTTATCACATTTTTCATCTATCGCATTTTTGTACACTATTTATTATCAATATATCTTTAGTGTTTTGAAAGAAAGATGACGTCCATGTAAGGAAGTCTCTTGACTTCCAGGAACTAGATTTTGCTAGGAAACCTTCCCACCCTATTTTACTAACTCTATTTTGTGTAAGTTCCTTTTATTTGTAGCCTTAATTTCAAGGAACATAAGCCTAGTTCATTTCTCATGGAGCACAATCATTCATACACCTATCACATCCCGCAAGTATCTTGAAAACCAGGTTGTGCTGAGGTTGTGAAAGTCTTACCTCCTTGTAATTTAAAACCAACCCCTAAAGTAAAATTGTGCCTACAATTCTAGCATGCCCGCGTGGGACCCTTGTTCCCTTTTATATTTTTTTAGTTTAATCAATAGAATACTAAATGTTTTCACCATGTAAGAATCACCTGCAATTACCCTAATTGCCTACATTTAGGCCAATCACCTACCTTTTCTCTGTATATATTTTTTATCAACTTATAAGTTGTATTTTGTTTCTTGATTTCTATTTTCTACTTTTTCTAATCAGTTTGTAGGGTATTATTGTTGAGAAATTTCATTTGTTGGATTTTTTGCTTGCTCGTTTTGGGAATATTGCTAAAAAAATTGTAATAGAAATGCTCTAATGGTAAATCCTAAAACCCTTCTTTTTCTTTCAGTTTGAATTTTTGTTATATTGTTCTCATCAAAAATCAACATTTCATTTCAGGTGTTAAAATGAACCATTTCATACTTCTTGATCATCTATCTTTAATTAGAGAAATTAGCTGGTTGCATTCACATATCTTTCCCCCACACACAACCAAATCACTTATAAATAAAAAAACGCATTCAGAAAATTCCTCCCAAAGTGAAACTGATTGGGATTTCATCACCCCAAAGGGAAGCTGACTCAGTGTTCTGGCCGAGTATAATCTTCAGTTTGTCAGTATATTTTGGCTCTGCACTCGACTCCCTTATCGCAGTGAGATCATGAAGTGAGGGGGCAGGCCCCATTATACACGCCCGTACCGGAAGCAGTATAGAGTTTGGCCTCACGTACCTTCAGGTATATCAGGGAATCCACCCTTAAAAACACATGAAACCATACATAGCTTAAAATTTCCTAGGGCCCTCGTTAACCATATTAGACATTCAAATTTTTCATAATTAATCAAGATAAATATTATTACAACACATTTTGCTTGCATTTGTTTACTATTTATAAATTAACTCAATTAGTTATTTTTCATTTTCTAGGTGTTTGTGTGTTTGTTTATCATGGTACTTACTAGACAAAAAGATATAAACCAAACTCCTTAAAAAATGAATACTCCACCACCTACATATCAATAACATGTCCCATTTTACATTATAGTACTCTCAACCCCAACATAACAAAAAATTTCATAGTATCAAATTGTTGCATCCAATATCTTTTCTAACACCTAAAAGACCTGGAGTGAATCAGGAGTCAACTATAAAAATGAAAATGGAATAACAACTCTTTCATTACCCACATAAATATCATGTTTTAGATACATCTAAAATACCTTTCTACAATCAAGGAAACCTTGTCTTTTAAAAAATGCTAGACTCAAATTCTATTAACCTCAATAACTATCTAGCAGCCATAAATGTTTAGATGCAACTATTTTCACCCCAACACACTTATAATCCTTCATCTACCATTTCACAAGTCATTAAAACAAATCAAGACCCTGTTGTCAAACAATTATAACCATACACTTCAAATCAACCTGAAACATTGAACAATAGTCAACCCAAGATATTTTCCATTACTACTAAACTCCCCTTTGAAAAATCAAATGAACAATCTTTCCACCTATCAACCCAAAGCATCTGAGGTGTGTTCAGCACCCATTTATGACCTCCACGTGATTTCATCACAAAACACATTTCCCCAACACTCTACATCTTGTAGACACCTGAAGTTTTATCAATACACTATTATTTCTAATGGTGCACTAATGCTTCTTCCCTTTGAAAATTTACGGCACACCACCGCCAGTTAGAAATATCTAACTCCCCTCTCACTACACCTTTTTGGTCATTCTTCCTCTTATAAACCACTCAATTTATTTGTTATAGCCTTGTTCCTAACTACATTATCTTCTCATTCCCCTTCTAGATTGCTTCTATTAGCTCTTTGGAATATCAAACCACTTCGTTGGATTGATTAAGCCCTATAGAAACCCTTCCAAAACCCTAATTACTCTCTAAAGGAGATTAATTAGTTTAAACCTAGGTTAAATACCCTAAAACATAGTAAAATCACACTTTGACTTGTTAAAAGTGCTTTTTGGACTTTATCCTTTGTCCCACATGCACCCAAATCTCCCAATTCTTCCAAACCAAAAACAATAAATAGGGCTAATACCCCCTCCCTCATTTCCTAAGAATTCTCTCTTCTTCCTAGCATAGATTATAGCAATTTGTTTAGGCTTTAGATTGTATTTGATCTTCTTCCATTTAAGATAAAAGCATTTGATGTTGTATTTCATAGCACTAACATGGAGTAAAAGGGAATATCCATTGGACTTGAAGCCATTAATGGGGAGATATTTTCCTCTTAAACACATAATTGAATGCTTAGATCCTCTTAGGTTCATTATTTCAAGCTTTCAAAGAATAGAGGTTAAACTTCATTTGTTTAGTTTGAATGTTTATTTCAAATTAATGTATGCAAAGAAGAAAATTTTTCTCATTTCTTATCACATGGTCCATTGATCAGATTGTTAAAAGCCTTTGGGGTTTCTTTAGAGATTCTTACCCCAAATCCATGGCTTTTACAACTTTTCATTGAACACACATCCTTACGAAGTCCTTCTATAGTTTCAACACCTCCCCTAAGTAATACCACTACTTCCTTGTCAACTCCTCTGGCCTCCTCATAGGTACAAATACCTCCATTGAGTTTCATGGCATTTTCTACTGTTATATCCACCCAACAATTTTCTAGTCCATTTTAAAGCATAACCATGTCCATCCCTACAACTACATAGATCAATACAAGTTCCATTGATATCACTCACCCTGTTTCACAATACATACCGCAACCTCCACAACCACTGATCTCCATGCCACAATCTACACCCCTAAAAAATATCCCACAATATAGTATCCCTCAATAAAGGCATCTCGTAATAGGCATTTTCCTCTACCACATCCTCTTCTTATTTTTAACAGCCATTCACTTATTCATAACCACTCGCTCATACATCAATGTTGTTACACTATGAGTACATATAAACCTCACTCCTTATAGCCTCTCAATAAGGTTCTCCATATCATTAAAACATACCATAATAGAACATACCTTATCATCAAAGTATCCCTAAACAAAATGTTCCTTATCAATAAAATCTAACACATCAAAAAAATACCTTAATACAACACACCTCAACAATATGTACCTCAACAAAAAATTCCACAATACGACATCCCACAACATCAACAAAAAGTTCCTCAATAGATTGTTACCCAATGAAAATTTCCCTAATAACAAGACATTCCTCAATAGTATTAGACATACTCATAACACAACCAGTCTTTACTTAAACCTGACTCATCCTCAAAGCAAAGAACTCAACTTGATACTCTTCAAGCTCACTTAAACTACATATCAAGTCTCGAAGATGATTCATCCTCATCCAAAAATTTGTTATGTTATGATCAAAATTTCAATGAGCCCATTCATTCCTTCTCTACCTTATAAGCCATATCCACCTTAGTGGAAACTTCCTATGTTTATCAAGTTTTACAACAAGGAAGATCCTCAACAACATATCTGTGCATTTTGACATGCATGCTATCTAATAGCTTCCCGACCAAGACCTGATGTTGAGAACCTTTCTCATGTCCCTCTCCAATCTCACTTTACATTGGTATAAAAAAAATACATGACATTCCCTATTCTCCTTTGCACAACTTGCCCCAAATTTTCTTAGGCCACTTTTCCATAAACATAGGTCACAAAATCCATTTCAATGACCTAAATGCCATCAGAAAATTTGAAGATGAATGTATCATTAATTTTTATCACTCATTAGAGGGGGTGTGTGGACTAATAAAATTTACTTTACATTACCAAAAAAAAAATTTAATTGAGGTCTTCTATCATGCATGTGCTAAGAACATATTATCAACATTGCAAATCCAATCATTTGATAATATTTTTGAGGTTTTCACTATGGCTCGTAAATTAGAACTGCGAGATCTAAAAGATGGAAAGGTTAAGTTTCATCCTAAGAAAAAAAAAAGAAGCTCCCATATAAGTCAACATCCAGCCCTGATAATTCAAAGACATCCACCAACATTGTCATAATTAAGTTCAATCCTAAAAAAAAAACTACCGTCGAGAATCCTTGTCAACAATGTAACTACACACCTATAGGAGAGAATTATAACATAATTTTTTGACAAATCGCTTACATCCAACATGATATCTCCCCCCTCCTATCAGACCCCATCTACATATCAATATATAAACCTATTTGGTATCAACATAATGACTATTGTAGATATCATGGGGGTCAATGGACATTACATCGAAAGGTGTCATACATTCTACAATGTGCTTCTAAATTTGATTGATAACGGTGAGAAACACTTAGAGAATCTAAAATGCACATCCAAATCAAAAATGTTGACATATTTAAGAAACCTTTTTTGAATAACCCTTCAGTCTTTCGATCAACCACATATGAATTTTTTCCACATCACCAATACAATAGCTAAAATAAAGCCTATCTTTCCTATATCCTTGCCACTTAATTAATCAAACCCTACGGAACCAACACAAATAGCCAATGAGCCTAAAAAATAATACTAACAAGCCCTCTCCTATTGAGAGTATCACTAAAACCTTTCCTATATCCTTCTAACTTACTGAATCAAAACCTGTAAAATCAACACCAAAATATTCAATGAGTACAAAGTTGTTGTGCCTTCGCCTGTTTGAATTTTTTTTCTAAAACTATTCCCACGCCTTTGTTACATTCGATTATAGAACCTACACCTGCATCCTCTAAGTTCTATGCGATTACATTTAAAACCACATCAGATAAACAATTGTAAAATACCTGCTACCTTAGGGAAATTGGACCCCTTTTACTACTTCCTCATCAACCACACCTAGTGCATCCAAAAGAAAAAAAAATACCTTCATAAACATGGTCTTGTTCAGGTTTTCAAAATCCCTCAACATATTGTTTCCCGGTTAGAATCCTTTACACAGACCTTACTCCCTTATACTTGTTAATCATGATTTTTACTAAGGGATCAAACTCCCCCAACCAAACACCTACAATAAGTCCCATATTGTGCACGTTTCACATAATATGACTACCCACACCAACGATTACCTATTTGGGTTCCCTCACCCCCACATAGTCGTACAAACCAACTATCCTCACCAATGGTCACCTATACATGACTCTTTTCATTTACCTGTCACACTAGTCAGATTATTCACACCAAAAAAACGTCGATGTAGGATCCTTGTCCACTACTTGACATGACATCTAGAAAGCCTCTATGACCAACAAATAGGAAAAATTATGGCTAAACAACTTGTTTTAACCTCCTCCTGAGAGAAATAGAGATGTGGCCTTATCTCCATCTACATCTACACCTGAGGGGGAACTATACCACCATCCTAGATGCCCTCCTTCAATGGTCACTTATCACATTACCACCTGATATGTTCTCTGATCATCAAAAATTGAAAACTACTTGGTATGACTTCAATATCTCTTGTGATTATCACAGAACATGAGGCCATTCCATAGAAAATTGTAAGATACCTTTCACTTGAAGGTGCAGGAACTTGGAAAGTCTGATATTCCTTCCATATCAATCAAACATAATGCCAAAATAAACAACATCTGTCATCAAAAAACTAAAGAATATATCCCTAAAGCATATGATCACCAATTTGGTGCTATACACATCACCGTCTGTTCACAAAATTATGGAAAAGAATCATTAGAATCTAAGAAAGGTACAACCTCTGTCACCATACCTCCACTTCCTCAATTATCAACATCACCTAAAAATTCTAAGGTATCCCATTTTCTTATCTCTCGAGGGAGTCCTAATCAGCCACCATCATCAAAATCCAAAGTCTCCATACAAGTATAAATTGTTGATGCGTAATCATAGCCACCGCTGATTGTTTTGCAACTCGATAGATTAAAAATGTTAGTGTGATTGTATAACATGGAGATTTTCCCAAAGTGCGGGACTTTTCAATCGGGAAAGATCTCTAGATGAGGCCAGTTGGTATTCCTCTATTTTGATCCACATATTCAAATTGTAGAGGATCTATCCTAAAATATACTCTAACTTGCGAAGGAGACAGGGTAAAAAATTAGTGTAAGAAATTAAACCTAATCTGCAGGAGGTGATGCACCAAAAGGAATGTTGAATAACTTGTCTTCAATGTAAATGAAAGTGAAACAAGATTGAAGAGGATGAACATCAACACAAATCCATATCTTTTCATAAATTCATTCACCATCAAAACACAAACTTTCAAAACATGTAACACAACATAATATGCACAATTAACCAAAGATATAATGAGAGATTAGAAAGATACAATGAACACAAGAGATGGTTGAAATTCATCGAAAACCTTATGATTATTGCTCCAAAAATTTGATACACTAAATTATAATGGTCATGAAGCAAGAATTACATTAACTTCTTGAATGAGAGGTTTGAACTCCACAAGATCACTTACAAATAAGATAAGAAGGGGAGTGTGCAAAGTAAGATTATCCAATCTTTTTAAATGAGCCCCCTACTTATAATATGTAGGAATAATGAAAGAAGGGAGAGAGAAAGAACTCGAGAGTCCTTGCTCTCAAATACAAAAAAAATACACTAAACTCACCTGAAGATGACGGTTTCATTCTCCAGTAAATGCGGGATGATTGGCTCTATCTTTTCAGAGTTAAAAATTGCATCGCAACCTCTTAAATGTGAAATTTTAGACCCTTCAGGATTTGGAGCATTGGGAGTTTGTGCTTTAGAGGTTTATGTTACTATTCATTTTTCAAGTTGGATCGAGAGTTATGAAATGGAAAGCCTATGGGAGTCCACAATTCAAACTTCAGAGTTCAGACTTCGAAAGTCATGTCATGTGACACTATTCATCCTCTAAGCCCAAAATCTCTGATAATTCTGAAACCTCGAAGTCTGAAATTTGAACATCAGATTTTGAAAATTTTCCTTTTAGGGGATTTAACACTTTGGGTTTCGGGGTTTCTGGAATTCGAGTTTCGGTGTTTTAGGGACTCCAAGTTTTGGGGGTTTCAGAACTTCAGGTTTTGGGACATTGGGTTTTGGTTTTTTGGGACTTTTTGTTTTAGGGGTTTTGGGGACTTCGGGATTCAGAGGTTAGATTATCCACTTGGCATATGAAACCCCCCAAAAATCCTGAAATCTCTAAATCTAAATTTCATATTTTTGGGTTCAGAATTTTCTTCTCCCCATGTGGCACTTTTCACTACGATCTTGTGAAACCTTCAAAACTTTCAAAAACCCCAAATTTTGAATTTCATATTTTTGGGTTTAAGAATTTTGAATCCCCCTTTTTCATGTTCCTTTCTACCAAGCCCTTTGAATTTTATTCAACGTAACTTTGAATGACCCAACCTTTGAAGTCCATATTTTGGACTTCGGAGCTTCTTTATTTCTTGAACTCCCCAAAATTCCGAACTCCTTTACAATGCACCTGGACTGCTTCACTAAATTTTCTTGGTTTGAGCCTGAAACATCAGCTCTCTATGGCTAATTTGATCCCTCAATTTACTCTCTGTGGGGTTTTGTTTGTCCAAGTTCTCACGAGGGGCCAAATTCGATAAAAAAAATGGCAATTCACGAGGTCACCTGCTTGCTAGGCAGAAATATTGGTTGGGTCCAAGTATTCATTGGGGAATGTAGTCACTGCATACATGTAAACCAATCCAACCTTGTTGAATTTGAGGCCTAGAAACCTCCCTCAATCACTGAACTTGAACCCGCTCTTCTTGCAGCTCACTAATTTTCATAAGAAAATATTTAAAATGAGGTTTTTTGAGAGTAGAAAAGTGTGTTGACCTGGAGTTTTCACCTATTCATGAAATGAACTATCCCAAAACTTTATTTTAGTTACTCTACATTCGTTTCCTTTGGATTTAGCAACTTTTTCTTACAAGCATAGACCTTATTCCTTATTATAACATTCATCTTGAGGACACACTAAACTACATAGTGATACAACCTTGGAGAAAATAACATATGTCGAAGAATTTCGGTAAATGAAACCTAAACTACAACAACACAATGTGCATACACAATTAGAGAAGTTAAAATCCCTAGATTAATATATAGAAGGGGTGAGAATTTTTCTTTTAAGTAGGAATGTTTAAGATAGATTGCATTTACCCCGAATCAGATGTTATTCTCCATCCAAAGTAGATAATTGAAAGGAATTGCTATTAGTAAATCTTGTGACCATGTATGTGCCACTCCAAATGGCATCAAACTTGGAATGCCTTCTTGTTTTTTCCAGATCTACATCCCACTTTAGAACTATGTCCCCCTTGCTAAAAGGTCCTTGCTCTTGCTTTCTTATCAAATGAACTCTTGACTAAGGCCTCATTTCTTTCAAATATTTGCATTCCATATTTCTATGATTTTTTCTAATACAATCAATTATGAATACCTAGCTTTCATAGGCTCAAACTTGGACAATTCTAGTTTTTTCATGAGTTCCAATGCCGACAACTCAAGTGATTTAGGAAACATTTCCTCTTTCCCGTAGACTAGCTTGTAAGAGTAATTTCCTATCAAAAAATTTGGTGTGATTTTTTGAGACCATAAGGCTTATTCAAGCTTAGTATGCCATTTCATCTTGTTTTCATCTAGAGTCCTTCTAATGATTTGTAGAAAATTCTTGTTCATGGACTCTTCCTATCTGTTACCTTACAGGGAATAGTTTGAAGAGGTGCTTAAGTATATCTTGTTCCAAACATCCCATTCTATGATATTAGAACCAAGGAATTCCAATCCATTGTCTGATATGATAGTGGCCAGTACACTGAACCTAGTCACTACCTCTTCATAGAAGTATAGTATGTTACACTTGTTTGCTTCCTTGAGTGCTTCCACTTCATCCCACTTGGTGAAATAGTTTGTTATCATGAGTATCTACTTGTGGCCTTTGCTTGAGTTTAGAATGAAGAGCCTGATGAATTCTAATCCCCATTGCATGAATGATTGGTAAATTGAAATTGGGTGCAATGGAAGTGTTGCTAACCTTTCCTTGCCTATGAAGAACACACATTTTTTACACTTTTTGATCCAAGTATAGTAATCATTTAATATTGTGGGCTAAGAGTACCCCATCTTCATTATTTTAAGAGTTTTTACCCATAAGGGAAAATGACCTCTGGCCTCCCTATCGTGAAACTCTTGTATCAGTTTCTTAATTTGACCTATTCGAATGTATCTTAATAAAATGTCATTGATGTCCTTTAAGAACAAAACACCATTAATAAACACATATGGAATGGATTGCAATCTAAAGTATATCCTCTTTTTTTTTCTTATTTTGTGAGTTCATAGTCTTGTTTATAGGAAATGTATCATATTTTGACTCCAACAACGGGTGGGTGAATTATCATTTTCTTGCTCCTAATTATAATATGGAACCAATAAAATTTATTTTCCATTATTTTGTTCATCACGTTAACTTAAGGCTATTTGTTCACACAATCATTTTCCACAGACCAGCTTAGTGACCTTAACTTCAATGTCATATTCCATGACATGAGTGATCCATCCTGCATGTTTCTCATTTAAATCCTTGTTCAAAAGGAAGTCCTTAACACCTATATTGGAAACTAGAAAATGGATATTTTTGTTTGACACTAGGTGCTTGAACTTCATTAAGCTCCTAATTATTGCAAGGACATGCTTCTCAATGAAGGACTATCTCATTTCATATTCATCCAAATTTTGACTGAAGAATGGAACCGGATGTTTGGATACCTTTTATTTTTTTGCACTAGGATTTACTAAATGGTGTCTGAATCATCAAAATCATAGAGCATGAATTCTTTGGAGAAGTCTAGATAGATGAGAGTTGGGGCTTGAGATATAGCCTCTTTGATAGAATAGAAACTTACTTTTCCCTCAGTTGTCCACTTAAATGCTATGATATTCTTCAACATCAATGTTATTGGTTTCACAAGAGTAGAAAAGTTTGGTACAAACCTACAGACAAAATTTATCCTTCCTAAGAAGCTTTGAAGAGCCTTCTTATGACTTAGCAAGGGCAATGCTAGAATTGCTTCAAATCTTTTCAGGTCGATTGTCAATCCTTCCTTTGACATAATATATCCTTGAATATTTCCTTCATGGGCCAAGAATACACATTTTTTGGGATTCAATGATACCCCAAATCTCCTACACCTATAAAATACCTACCTTAGATGAATGGGATGATCTGTCGTGTTTTTGAAGAACTTAGTGGTAAAATCCATTTTGAATTGATCGTCTTCTTTCACCATTATCTAGTTATACCCGAGTAGCCATCCAAGAGAGAAAAAATTTCTGAACCGACTACCACCTACAAGATTTTCTCCATTAAAGGGAGTGGATAGTGGTCTTTGAGAGATGCTCTATTCAGGTCTCGAAAGTCTATGCACAACTAGATTTCTCCATTCTTCTTCCTAACCAGCACCAAGTTTGTAACCCACCTTGAGTGCTTGATTGGACATATAATACTTTTCTCTAATAAACTTGTTTATCTCTTTCTTCATTAAAGGATCAATGTCTGGGTTAACTTGTCTTTCCTTTTGCCTAATGGGTTTAGCATCTGGATCCAGTTCTATTGTTATGTTATGCTAACTTGGGGTTGAACCATTGTAAATATTCATAGTTCTAAGTGAAGACATCCAGAAACTCTTGGAAAAGTTTTATAAAATCTTATCTTTGTTGATCAGTAGACACTTTGCCAAATTTTGAGTGTTTTACCTTCTCCTACAAAAATCAGTTCTGAATCCTCTCCTTTGACCTATATGTTGGACTTCTCTTTACAAAATTGGTCATTCGAATAGAATATGGGACTCTAACATAAAAAATACTTTGGGAAGCTTGCTCGTCCACAACTACAATACTTTATCAAGATTCCTAGTAGAGAATTCAGCCTCTTATTGTAAGTAATTAACGATTTGTTGATCATTCTCAAACACCTTCCAGCTTGTTTTGTTATCTGACACTGCTAGTCTTACAATTACATGGATGTGTGGTTGTGTTTTATCTCTTTTGACACTATCCACCACATCGAATGTTACTCCTGACTCCTGTGACATTTTTTTAGCTTAATTTTTCTTCTTATGTATGGACTTGATGTTGAAAGATTTGAAGTTCTTAATGAGATCCCATACTCTATTTTTGTATCCTCTTGATTAGGTCATTATTTACGGTATGTTGTCCCCTTACTTTGTTAAAAATCAGCTCGCTATCCCCAAATACTTGTAAATTCTTTATGCCTCTTTTCTTGCCCCACTGAATTGCAAGAATCAAAGCCTCATATTCAACTATGTTATTCGAACACATAAAATGGAAACGAAAAGTTGAATAATACTTGATGTTATATTTATAAACTACCATTGCACCTCCTCCAACACCTTGTTTTCTTCTTGAATGGTCAAAAAATAGATTCCATACTTCATTACCATCGTTATTTTCTAGCTTGGTGATATTACGAATGGGTTAATTTTCTTTGTGTACAAAATATACAACCAACTCAACTTCCTTTATTTCCTTTTATGGATCAAATGCATGCCTTTAGTTTTCCCATTCATCCAGAGTCAAATATATAATACCCTCAACCTTAGTCACTACTTCTAAATCATTTGAACACTCTTCTTGATTAATCACCGAGCACTTTTTGTATTGATTGGGCTCGGTAGAAGAGGCTCAATATGGAAAGTGGAAATGTTTTCTAACCTGATTGTGGCCTTCGCTCGACATTTTGTTCTAAATATCATGTGTGGGAATTCCGCAGATAGGTATACACCAATTTTGGTTGGGAACTCTCTTGATAGACACAATGCAAAGAGGACAAGAAGGTCAATTACAAACACATCCTGCAAGAATGTGATATTAGGAAAACCATTTATTGTTAAATTTAACCCTTTGATGATCCCAACAGTTCCTACTATTGTCCCATCTAGCTGCACCACTCTTTTCATCACTAGATCATACATTAGACCCAATTTATCTACTATTTTCTTAGGTATTACAAAGCTACTTTCCCCTGAGTTGATCATGTATTTGTGTACTAAGTGGTTTCCAACAATCAATGACACATAGAACAACAGAGGCTTCAAATTATTACTTAGTTGACCCCCATCTTGTTGCATTACATTAGTGAGAACTTTATCCTATCCTTGGTTTGATCGATTTGAGTAAGACTGATTGGCCATTTCATCTTACAACAAAATCTTTGTGTTGGGATTGCCAGTGACTCCCACATAGAAATTCTCACATGTGTTTTCATCAATTGATCTATGATGTTGAAAGGAGAAATATTGTCATTTTGTTTCCCCTTACTTGGATCAACCTTTTATGGATCCTAAAATAGGAACATGTGCTGCTACAATAGGGGCCTTAGGTGGATTTGATACATTTGGAGATGCATTTGATCTAGTAATTCCTTTTTGTGTAGGATGGCGATGAGAAACAAATGGATTAGATGGTTTCCCATCCTTTATGTTTCTCTTCTTTGACCGTGTATTGGCAGTCAAACCTTGTAAAAGAGGTTGATTAAATCCACAAAATCCTTCTTTTTTCCAATTCACAAACGTGGTTTCCATTGGGGATATCTTTTGCTAAGTTTCTTTTCATTTATTTCTCTCCTCACTTGGTTCTTGGGACACATCGATGATCTATACCATTAAAGCTTGATTTAGTGCTCCATTGAAACACGTTGATTGAATTGTGAAGTATATTGTAGAGGTAACACCATTCATACTCCTGAGCAATGTTGTTTTGAGTTGGAACCAAGGCTCTTGATGTTGAAACTACATTTGGATCATATGGTCAAAATGGCTTGATAGCTTGAGGTTGACCTTGGTTCATTTTTTTATTTGTAGCAAAAGTTAGTGGTCTGTTTTACTGATATGGGGGCCTAGCTTCATACTAAGTTTGATGTTGATACAGTATACAACCCTGAGCTTGTTGTCTCTTGATAGTCACTAGCTCATTTCCTAGGTTTTGTAGTTGTTTCATAACCTCCTATAGTTCCTTGGAAATACTTGAAGAAGTTGATGCCTCACTGTTACACTGACTTCTAGGAGATGGAATGGGATTCAAATCAGGTGTTTGAATAGTTTTTAGAGTTCCCATTTCTAGATAAAGAGTCATAGGTGGCCTAGGTGCAAGCTTACCAAATTGAATCAAGAAGTTTTTTTTCCTAATACGTATGTCCTAGGCCACTGATAACATTTCACCTCCCATGGACTGGATCATCATTGATATATCTAAATTTAGAGCCTTTAAAAAGTAGAGGAACGCACCTTCTGTTACCGTTTTGATGGCTATTGGAATCCTATCTTATTTCTACTAAAAATAGAAATTAAAATATGCAATTTTCTCATTCGGATCCCTTTTGATTATTTTTAATTGTTCCAATAAAGATATATTTTTTGTTCTCTCTCTAAAATGGTTACAAAGAGCTCAACACAACTAATTCCAATTATGAATAGATCCTTCTATTAGGCTCTTAAATGATTATAATGCCTTACATTTGAAATATGAAGACAATAATTTAACTGTAACATCCATTTCATTAATTTCGTGAATTGCATATACATTTTCAATGTATTGGATGTGGTCAGTAGGAGTAGTATTATTTTATCCTATGAAATATGGAATATTCTTTAGTGATGCCATCAAAATTGGATTTTGAGCATTTAGGGTAAGTGTTCTACTTCTAGTGAAGTTGACAAATGGATTAGGTGGGAGTTGTTGTAGATGTGCCATAATGATTTTCCCGAGGTCTACCAGTTGAAGGTGTAGACAAATCCCTGTTAGTTGGAGATGATGATATTTGTGGTCTTATTCCTCTCCTTCCTCTTCCTGGTGATAATTTCGGGTAGTAACAAACCTAGTTCAAACTCTTCTAATGTACTTTGGTAACCTGTGTTGCTATGCCAATGAATCCTATCCCTTTGGAGTTTCTAGATGTTTTGGGGAATTAGCCTAAAAAGGAAAGGGTTTTTGCAAGTCACACATTGAACTCGACAAGCTTAAAATGAAAAATGTGAAGGACCTACATAATTTGAATTTTGGAGCTTGAAAATTGTTTTGAAATGACATTCCCCGAAAACCTAAAAATGTAAGACTTCCTAATGTCTAAAACCTTGAAATACAAAGTTTGGAGAACCCTAAAATCCTAAAAATTGAAATTCCCAAATCCAAAGATGTCCAAAATCCCAAAATCTTGAAATCTCGAAACCCAAAACTTCAAAACCTCTAAAAAATTTTAAAATCAAAACTTTAAAAAACTAAAAATACCCTTCTGAAGATTATCATCGGATTTATCTACTAGTAAAATTTGGACTTGTTTTGACTAAGTTAAGCCCTTTAAAATTGATTTTGGAGTTCATCATGAGAGGTGAGAGGACCCAAATTGAAGATCCTATAATTTATAAGACTGAAAATGATGAAAATAACTTCAAAGGTTATGGAATGACTTCTTGGTCCAACCATGCATGCTAAAACTATTGATGCATAATCACAGTAACCTTGATTGTTCACAAGTGGATAGATTGAAACTATCAGTGTGAGTGCATAGCATGGAACTTTTCCCAAAGTGTGGTAATTTGCAATTGGGAAAGCTATCTGGATGAAGGTCATTTCTTGTTCCTCTATTCTGATACACATATTAAAATTGTAGAGTATCTAATCCAAAATATAGTCTAACTTACTAGGGAGACATGGTTGAAAAGATTACAATAAATTAAACATAATCTACAGGAGGTGATGCACCAAAAGGAATGTTGAATAACATGCCTTGTATGGAAATGAAAATGAAAAATATTGAAGAGGATGAACATCAACAAAAATGAGTTTCTTATCACAAATTCATTCACCATTAAACACAAAATTTCAAAACATGTAACACAACCTACCATGCACAATTAACCAAAGTTGTAATGAAAGATAAAAAAGATGCTTGATGAACACAAAAGAGGGTTTAAATTCATCCCAATATTTATATTATTTCTCTAATTATTTGATATAGTGCATTACAATGGCCAAGAGGAAAATAATACATTTACAATGTGAATGGGATGTTTGAACTCCACAATATCCCTTATAGACAACAGAAGAAGGGAGGGTGCAAAGAAATATTACCCAACATTTTGAAATGAGCCCCTCCTTACAATATATAGGAATAATGTTAGAAGGGGGGGATAAGGAATTCAAAATGTAGATTCAACCACCCAAAAATGCATTAAAATCAACTCCAACAATGATCCATGCCACTACAAAAACCCATATTTCCATGTACGTTTCCTTGTTAGGGAAGAAAGGAAGCCCATACCTTCATCATGTGGGTAGGGAGAAATTCAGAAACCCCATCTAAAATGGTGGACTGTATTTCTTCATTTTGAATTAATTAGTCTCAATAAAATTCTAAAAATGGAGGACACAAAGATTTCCAAAAAGTCCCATTTTTTGCAAATCCGAGCTCCCAATCAAATTTTATGGCCATCTGAAGATAAGGATGCCATTCTTAAATAAATGAGAATGGTTGGCTCTATCTTTTTAGACTCTGAAATTGAATCACAACCTCCAAAATCCAAAATTTCAAACCTTCAGGATTCATAGCTTTGGGATTTTGTGATTCAAAGGCTGACATTACTTTTCATCGCTCAAGTTGGATTGAGAGTTCTGAAATGCCAAACCTCCAAAGTCCAAAATTTGGACTCTGAAATCATGTTGTGTGACACTGTTTATCCTTTGACCAAAAATTTCCAAAATTTTGAAACCCTGAAGTCTTAAATTTGGACATTGGGTTTCAGACCTTTGTATTTTTGGGGATTCGTTAAATCAGGTTTCGAGGTTTTAGGATTTCAGGTTTTAGCATTTCTAGACTATGGGTTTTTTGGTTTCAGGAATTTTGGTTTCATGGGATAGATTATCCACTTGGCACATGAAACCTCTAAAATCCTGAAATCCTAAAGTCTAAATTTTAGAATTTGACTTTTAGAATTTTCTTCTCCCCATGTGGCAGTATTCACTTCGAGCTCATGAAACTTCCAAAACTCTAAAACCCTAATCTCTAAATTTTAGATTTCAGGTTTCAAACTTTTGACTCTTTTTTTCTACATTCCTTTGCTTCGAATCCCCAAATTTCACTTCGTTCGAACTCAAAAATATCCCACCTCTGAAGTCCAAAATTTTTACTCTAGAGCTTCTCTATTTCTTGAACTCCCCAAACGCAAGAGCTCCTTTACAATATGATCGACCCAATTCACTAAATTTCTTGGCATAAGCCTGAAACATGAGCTCCCATGGCCAATTCAATGCCTCAATTTCTTCTTTGTGGGGTCTTGTTTGGCCCATTTCACCCAAGGGGCCAAATTGGATAATAACAACACCTGCTTTCACTGAAATATAGAAGGTTTATATCAAACAATTAAACCAATCACCCATTATGATGTCACTTATGAATTAGTCCAAACATCACCTTTTAAAAACTAGGCCATGATAGAATCCCTTCAATCCATTAATGTACCATTCAATGATCCGGTTCCGTTCATAAACTTCATGGGTGCTCTCAAAACATCCACCATTATATAATTTGAACCATTTGAAGCTCCATTTCTTAGACAAGAAGACCATGGCTTACCACTCTTCATCACCGCCCATATAAATGACATCTCTATCAAGAGGGTAATGATTAATAGTGGTAATGTCCCCAATATCATATCATCCCTCACATTCAAGCAACTTAAATTACCCAATACCGTCATTGCTCAAACTCTAGTCCTATTACGATTCTTCAATGATATGATGGAACCCACATTAGGAACTATTATACTCCCGCTAAAAGTTTGTGTCAAAACCCTGCGTGAACTCTTCTACAATGTAGGAAGATAGTTCAATAAAACATGTTATTAGGGCACCCCTGGATATGTACCATGCATTACGTTCCTTCCACCCTCCATCACTATCTCAAATATGAACATAAAGGTCAGACTTTCATTGCACCAATAGATCCAAATGCATTCTCTTAATGCTACATTATGTACCTCTGAAATGACATACTTGTACCCAAATCCACATCTGATCCATAAAATGAAGCATCCACTAGCACATCTATCCCTTCTTCTACGTCAACAGATTATTACTCTCTTTGTTAGGATACAAAAATCCTTACGCTCAGGGTATATCGTCTCCTCATGCTTAACTCCATCCCTTCACTTAAAACATATGGCTGACCTGAAAAGCAAACCATGTACTACCAAAATGTAGGAGATCTGTTATCTCCTACGGTCATGCGTATCTCAAAACAAACCTTATTTATAGGTGACTCGATAACCCTCCATCCAAGGCTTTCAATCCACATTGCACTATACCATGCATACTAAACTTCAAATATCTTGATAATTCAAAATTCACCCACATGTATCTTCATCGTTGCATGTGCAGAAGTTTTTGTCTCAGATGTTATGAACAAAGAATCCATGATCAACCCATCCTACATTCCCTTAAACCCCATGATAAATGTAGTGTAGTTTATAAAATTTTAGAAGCCACTACATCTAAAATTGCTACATCCCTAACTATTTACAAAATAGAACCATCATCTCCAACGAACCCTAAAGATAACAGGGACACGGAAGAGACTGTACTCATCCCACCTAATTTTTTTAATATATTTTATATCTTTCAGGCCACTTACTTATCACTCTACTAAATTGTTACCCCATGTTTGGAAATAAATGGTTGAGGAAGTTTCACCTACCATAAATATCCTCCAATGTCAGTACAACCAAGATATCCTTTCCCATATTTGATTTCAAGATTGTTTCCTCCATAAGTCTTTACCATCTAACACACCAACACTCTTTAATGATTCCACTCTCGACGTTAAATTAGGTACTCCTAAGGATCCCCACATAGTTAAGGTTAGTTAATATCTAGATTCATAAGAACTAGATGATTTCACCACATTTAAAAAAATATATATCTCCAAGCCTTTTCCTTCTCATATAACGATATTCCTGGAATTAATCCTAACATTGTTGTCTAGAACATAGTTATGTATCCCAATGCTAATCCAGTTAACAAAAGCACCGTAAAATGCATCCCCATATAACTCTCCTTATTAATGAAGAGTTACAACTCTTCTTATCTTCCAACTTCATCATATCCATTGACTATCCCCAGTGGGTCTCTAACATTTTCAACATAACTAAAACTTCAAATAAAAGATACATTTTCATAGATCTCAAAGATCTCAATATTTCCTATCCTAGAAATGATTTACCTCTTCCAATCATAGTTCAACTTCTCAAACCTAACAGTCATCCATGAAATGCTCTCTATTATGGATGGCTTCTCTGGTTATAACCAAATCCTCATTGCACCCAATGATCAACATAAAAATTCTTTAATTACCCTTTTGGGAACCTTCTACTATCACGTCATTCCTTGTGGTCTTGAAAATATGGGGGCTACGTATCAACACACCATGACCTACATTTTACATGATCTCATTCAAAAAATTTCCGATGAATTCCTAGGAAATTCTAAACCATGAAAAAAGTAGCTTGACTTCCTTGAATCTATCTTCACTCATTTCATCATGTTTTGTCTTCATCTTAATCCCGTAAAATATTTTTTAGGTGTCCTAGCATGAAAATATTTAGGATTCATTATATCCATCTGAGGCATTGAAGTTAACCTAAAAAATTTAGAGAAATCTTTGAAATGCCTCCACCATCCAATATTAAGTAAGTACAAATCCTCCAAGGTAAATTACATTCTGTTTGATGTTTCATATCAATGTTATTTGACCATTGTCAACCATTTCACAATATCCATTGCAAACACATAGAATTTTATTGGGATTATAGTTGTCAAAAATCCTTAAATGAAATCAACTAATATCTATCATCAAAACTTGTGCTTACTCCACCTCGTTAAGGGTAACTATTGATGCGAAATCATAGCACCCCCGAATGGCCTTGTTTTTGTGGGGCATTCAGTGTAATCTGCATAACATTGGACTATCTCTCAAGTTGTGGGACTTGTGAAACTGAGATGGATCTTCAAAGAAATTTGGTTCTTGTTCCTAAACTACCTACCATATTCTATTCTAATGCAAGAAAAACTAATCTATCCCAATATAACCATTCCAAGGAACCACAGAGAAAAATAGAGTGAAAGAGATCCTAAACTAAAGTGGTGATACACCAGAAAAGGAAAGAGGTGAGATACTCTATTGAGAGAGGACGAAATAGGCGAAAAATAAGATGAGGGAGGCCAAAAAGAAGTGACATAGACCCAGATTTTAATCCACCATCAAAACTCCAGGAAACATGACATCTTACACATATAAATGTGACATACATGTACATAAAAAATATCTAAAAGGGAGAGGCATGAAGAAATAATAAAACATGATAAAGGGTTAAGAATGTCACAAAATACTGAGTTTATTATTTTAGAAGGTGCATAGAAAATTACATTTCTACTTAGAGGAAAAAATATGCTTGCCAGGCGTAAGAGAAGGCTTACATCTCAAATGGAGTTGAGATTTTTTTTTATAGAATTTCCCCACACCCAGAATGTATCTCCCTTATCAAATGAGAAGTGTTTACAATATATAGAACGTCGAGGCGAGAGAGAAAGAAGAAAAATCATCCTCTGCTCTTACCAGCCAACATATTTCGTTAAAGTGATTCTAAAAATTCAAGGGTGCCTCTAAAAACCCATTCCCCAATTCACTCATGCTTCTGGAATAAGAAACCAGACCATACTACAATAAATTTTGGTGGTTGGGATACCTTGAACAACATTTTTTCATGTTGGAGATGTTTTCTAATTTTTTACCAATCTAACCCTACTAAAAATTATATTTTATGATTTAATGGCTTAGAGGAGGTAGATATCTTTCCAACGGTACTAAATTTGTTGAATTTTGAGTGCTGGATCGAAAATATGCCCATTTGAATATTTGAATCGAATCCATACAAAAATGGTGAAAAGCCAGTTTTGCAAAATGGATCCGCGGGCCTGAATATCACTTTGGCGCTTTTTGTGAAAAAATGAAAAATTATAAAAAACATCCCACAACTCTGCAGGCTCGAAAATCACTTTAGGTGAAAAATACCCCCAAGACCAAATATTGTGAACTTTGCATTTGGTGAAAAAAGTTCTGTTGGCTCACGGGCCCACGCTTGCAAACTGTGTCATTTGTAATAGTTACAAAATTTCCAAAGTTTCCATGAATGCCTGCTTCCCTACAGATGACAAAGGCCTGACACATGGCTTCTCTGGGTGTTGGTGGAGGTGTGGCTTATTTTTATACTTTACACATTTTCAAAAAGAAAGGTAAAAATTCTAACTGCCTCTGATGACCTGCCTTCCTGCATTGACTTGAAACATGGCCACGTGTCCCTTTTTGGGACTTAGGAATTCTTTTTCATTTCTCTTTAGTCTTGCGGACCCACAATTATAAACTACACTTTTTACAAAAACCAAAAAGATCCAATATATCTCCCCAGCCCCGCCAGTCCGCAATCTTCCCCTTTGGCGAAAAGTCTTCCCCAAGCCTATCCAGCCTGCTCTTGGCAAACAATCCTTCCAAGGCTCGTCGGCCCATAACTTGAAAAATATGAGGAGTTATAAGGACTTCTTTATATTTTTTGAAAGGGGAAGAAATTTCATATCTAATGGAATTACTTTCAAGGGACCTGAAGTGCTTAAAATAAAATAAAAACAGAATGAAACACAAAAAGGGGGAAAATGGTGTTAGTTGAACAAAAATAAGTGTGAGCTTATTTTGGTCAACAATTTGGTGACTCATGGAGATCACCTGTCTGCCAGGTGAAATGATTAGTTGCCTTGAAACATTAATTGAGCATGGAGTCATGAATGATATCTTGATACTAATTTATTACTCTAAAATCTAATCCCTGAGCCACTTGAAACACCACTAAAACTAGAGTTGACCTCACCAAATGCCATTTCCAAGGCACTTTGGAAGAGAAAAAATATCACAAAACACTATGTACAAAAATATAAATCATATACACCGTAAGTGGGATATGCATAGTGTACACAATCACTTCTCCAACTAAAAGCAAACCTACCTACTCTACGCTAATTGGAAGCAAAGGGAACTCTAAAAAATCCTACAACTGGCAGGGAGAAGTAGCTTCCCTTTCTTACAATTGGAAGCCATGCAAATTATTTAACACTTAGTATGGCTGCTTGTATGAGTGAAAAATTAATAAAAGGCCAATCCTCCACCCAAATAACCAAAGTATCAACATCAATTTGAAATACCTCCTCAAGCTGATTAACATTGGAATCTTAAAGGTGTTGATGGTGACCCTTGGTGCTTTATATATCATCTTCATGCCCTGAAATGGACAATACAGGTTTTGGCATCTCCCTTGGATCCAATGAAGCCAAGTACCTGATTGGGGCATGATCTGATCCGATGGATGTGCCCATTGTTCTAAATTTCAACTCCAAGAATGGATTCTTCTTACAGATCTTCCTAGATGGATGGTGTCAGAGGGATGACAACATCATCTTGTTCTTATCCTTTCTCTATAAAAGTATGGAACTCCTTTGCAATCTGCAACTCATTTTTATTGATTGTAACATCCAGTGACATTACTTTTACATCATTATAGATTTCTGCAACACATTGTTGGCTCTGGAGTTCCTTCATCACTTCTTGAAGACCAACTTGCTCTTGGGTAGCCTCTTCCTCTAGCATGAAATTTGTCAAATCAAAATATTCAATTTTCTATGATAAAGGACTATTTAGGGCAATAAGGTCTTCTTGATATCTCTCATCCATCATGGATTCATCAATCAAATCAGGCCCTTCAAATGAAAGAAAAAATATTCAATAATGTTTTCTTCATCAAGCAGTTTCAACTCTGATTTGATCTCTTCTAATTGCTCCTCTTCAATAGGACTTGGAGCTGATTGTTCTTCTTCCTTGATGAGTGATTGTGCAGCTTAGATTAGATCAAAATCCTCTTAAGACAAAGTGCCATTATGGAAACTACATTCAGAGAAAATAGATTTCTCATCTTCTTGCTCTTATGTTGCTTCTACTACAAACTCATCTTTAGCCACCACTGGCTCTTCAACCTTGACCTCCTCTGTTCGTTTAACAATCAAGGGGATATTTTGTAATCCCAAATTTGAGAGCCAAGCTGACCAATATTTTTATAATTTCTTCTTTTCTTGACTTTTCTTCTTGTTTCCCTTGGCTGTTTGTCTAATTTTCATCTTCCCAACATGGATTTGGGGATGCAAGAGGAGGTGTAAGTTGGGATTCAACCAATTTTGCTATTGTTTTTGGTGGAGAGGGAATTGGAACTTATTTTTTTTAGGGAATGAATGCTTGGAAGGGAAAAGGGAAGAACAATTAAGATGAAATGAAAGACTAGGAGATGGAGAAGGGAATTCGGCACTAGGGGCAGTAGATGAGAATCTTGGAATTTGAAGCTAAGGATGAGATGGTACTTCTTGGGGAGTGAATAGAAAATTACTAGATGATGGTGTAGGACTTACCCATTGAAAAGGCTCCTTGAAACCAAGTTCATAGGCCTCTATCTCCTCGGTCCACTGTTCAAGTAGGGGGTAGTATCTCGATAATCAAGTCAAGCTTCTCATGTAAGCTATAATGTCTTGGAAAAGGGCCAACCCATGGAAAAGGTGCCCTATGTAAATCCTAAATTATTTCATCTGTGTTGTAGCCCTGGATGGTACCATCCTAGCCTCCATTCTTTGGACCTTTCCTAATAGATCAACATTATCCAAATAGTTGTTATCATTACATCCATACCCTTGTTCTTGATAAGCTCCATGGCTGAACTAGATTTGACACTACTCATATGGGTAAGCATGATGATTGTGAATCTAATCATAATGTTGATCTAGAGGAGTTGTGAAATACATTAGACATGGACTGCACTGTTGTTGCTGTAAGTGTGAATTCTAATATGAAAATGAAATCATGATTGTACAACTTCATTGAATGGAAGAAGATGAAAGTTGCGAAAAGAAGAATGGGTGGAAATGGATGAAACAAAATTTAGTAACTCAAAGGATGGGTTGTTGACAAGATGGAATCACTAGGTGTGCTTTGCATGTGCCTTTAAAGGATGAATCTCACCAAGAACATATGAATTTAGTGAAATGAAGTGGCAAGGTGCTTCAAACCTATCCCACAAGGCATACCAAAACTGTTGGTGGTCACACGGTGGCTTAAAATTTAATGTTTAATAATGAGATACCTTGGAAAGATGAGGAAAATCTAACCTTAGTGTCCCACCAGGCATGCCAAAAATTCTGATGCAAAATCACAGCACCCCCGAATGGCCTGGTTTTGTGTCGGGCATTTAGTGTGATCTGCGTAACATTAGACCATCTCTCAAATTATGGGACTTGTGAACCTAAGATGCACCTCCAGAGAAAGATGGTTCTTGTTCCTAAACTACCTGTCACAATCTACTCTAATGAAGGAAAAATTAATCTATCCTAATCTATAATGAACCGTTACACAAAAACCTCGATGCGTTAGTGAAATCCACACATCGCATCATAACATCCCACCATGCTTTGATAGCCTAGACCCCAGGCTAGATTTACACCCATATAGCAGGACCCCACCCTGTCCTATAGGAGACCTGGGTGAACACTGCAATGTCGACGTAACTACCTGTGCCGAGACTTGAACCTAGGTGGTCATTCTGATACCAAATGTAATGAACCGTTACACCAAAATATCGAGGCGTTAGTGAAATCCACACATGAGAATCATAACATAATCTAACCATTCCAAGGAACTAGAGAGAAAGAGAGTGAAAGAGAGCCTACACTCAAGTGGTAATACCCTAGAAAAGGAAAGAGGCAAGATACTCTATTGAGGGGGGATGAAATAGGGGAAAAAGGAGATGATGGAGGTGAGACAGAAGTGACACACACCCAGATCCTAATCCACTATCAAAAATCCATGAAACACAACATATTACACCTACAAATGTGACATACATGCATAGAAAATAGATCTGAAAGGGAGAGGCACAAAGAAACAATAAAACACGAGAAAGGGTTGAAGAACACCAAAAAATCATGAGTTTATTGCTCTAGAAGTTACACAGACCATTACATTTCACCTCAAAGGTAAAAATACACTTTCTAGGCATAGGATAAGGCTTATAACTCAAATGTAGTTGAGAAATAAATTTTACAGAGTTTCCCCACACCCACAATGTCTCTCCCTTCTCAAATGAGATGTGTTTACAATATATAAAACATCAAGGTGAGAGAGAAATAAGAAAAATTGGAATCTTCTCTTACCAACTGATAAATTTCATTAAAGTGATCCCAAAAATTAAAGGGTGCCTCTAAAAATCCATTCCCTAATGCACCCAAGCTTCTCACAAAATAAACTAGACCATACTGCATTAATTTTTGGTTGTTGGGATACCTGGAACTACATTTTTCATGCTGGATACATTTTCCAATTTTTTTATCTACCTAACCCTACTAAAAATTACATTTTATGTTTCCATGGCATAGAGGAGGTAGATATCTTTCCAACGATACCGAATTTGTTGAATTTTGAGTGTTGGATCGAAAGATATGCCGATTTGAATATTTGAATCAAAACCGTACAAAAATGGCGAAAAACCTATTTTGTAAAATGAATCCACGTGCCCGAAACTGATGTTGGTTCCTTTTGTGAAAAAATGAAAACTTATAAAAAACCTCCGGCAACTCCGCAGCCTCGAAAATCACTTTAGGTGAAAAAACCCCCAGGCCCGAAAATTGCAAACTTTGCATTTGGCAAAAAAACTTTCGTGGGCTTGCGGGCCCGCACTTGTAAACTGTCATTTGCAAAATTTGAAAAATTTCAAATTTTTTTACAATGGCCCACTTCCTCACAGTTGAAAAAATATTGACATGTGGCTTCTCTTGGTGTTAGGGGAGGTGTGACTTACTTTTATAGTTTACACCCTTTCAAAATAAAAGCCAAAAATTCAAACTGCCTCCGATGACCTGCCTTCCCGCTTTGACTTGAAACATGGCCACATGTCCCTATGTGGGCCTTAGGCATTCCTTTTCATTTCTTTTTGGGCTCGCAATCCCACAATTATAAAATATGATTTTTGCAAAAATCACAAGGTGCCAAGATATCTCCCCAGTCCTACCGGTCTGAAATCTTCCACTTTGGCGATAAGTCTTCCCCAGGCCCACCGGCCCGTAACTTAAAAAATATGAGGAGTTAGAAAGACTTCTTTATATTTTTGGAAAGGGGACAAAATGTCCTATCTGATGGAAATTATTTTAGGGGACCCTAGGTGATTAAAATATAAAAAAATTTAGATTGAAGCACAAAAAGGGGGAAAATGGTGTTAGTTGACCAAAAATAAGTGTGAGCTTATTTTGGTCAACAGTAACCATTATATCTATTCATATCCACCTCAGAACATTCCCTAGGAGACATGCTTTCCCATATTTATAATCAAGGTCATGAATAGGTTATTTACTACATTATTGTACACTTCGTGACTATGAAACACACTACACTAAGGCTAAAAAGTTGTGTTTTGCGTTATAATTCTCTAGCTCCAAGCTCTGACATTATGTCCTCAACAAAAATACATAAGTCATTACCAAATTTAATCCACTTAAAGCAATGCATGTTAAACCTTATCATAATGATCGCATAACTCAATCGCTTATGCTCATGAATAAATTTGAACTCAAAATTAGATCTCAAAAATCTATTTTAAGGTTAGGCCATCGTAGATTACCTTGATGATGCACACCTCCAAATAATCGAATACCTCACAAATAGTTTCCTAATGAATCCATCCAAAAAAATTATGAATCTAATTTCATCTTTGTTAAAATCACCCTCTTCTTCGACGGTTCTAAGTGTAAAGAAACGGGAGGAGTTGGAGTCATTATCATACCACCCTAGAACATTCCACTTCTGCTGTCATTCAAACATAACTTCAAATGTTCTAAAAAAATTGCATAATATAAGGCCTTAATCATGGGTATAAATTCAGCTATTCTCCAAGGTGCCCATATCTTTGAAATCTAAGGAAATTCACAACTCATCCTCAGTAAAATTAAAGGAGAATACCAATGTAAGAATGAAATTAGTCAAAATTATAAGGTTTTCATCGAATTTCTTCTGGGCACATTTGATCATTACACAATTTAAGCTATTTCACAATCTTATAACATGTTTGCAGACACTATGACATCCCTCGGATCCATCGTCCCTTTTAAAATAGAAAAATTAATTGATTAGACTAAAATATCCATAATTATTCAACACTTATACCATCCTTCAGATCAAAATGAGTTTCCTTCCATCAATATCATTGACACAAATCCACCCGATCTATGATATACATATATATATACGACTATCTCACTGAATGTAAACTACCATAAGACCTATCAGATGGTGCTAAACAATTGTTTTTGCAACGTGTCACTCATTTCGTCATGATAGGGGGCATCCTTTATAAACACATTTTTGATGATATACTATTACGGTGCCTTAAATAACTTGAATCAACCAAACTAATCAAATAATTCCATGATGGCATCTATGGTGGTTGATAAGGCCAAAATATGTCTTGTTAAATGTGCAATAAATGTTCTTAGTTTACTCTCCTTTTTAAGAAGTTTTACTGCATTTTGTGACTTTTGGTTGATCTAATATAAGTTAGGATGTAATGTTCCATATTTTTTTGACTTTAGTTCTAACATCTAAAAAATTAGTAATTTATAACAAAATGTGTGGAAATTTGGTTTTTGTAACAAAATAGGTCATAATTATTTAGAAGAATGAAGTATGAAGTGATCAACATGTTTTTAGGAGCATTGGATTTAATTTGGCTTAGTTCTGGAACTCCATCACATAGTTTATGATCTCTATCACTTAGTTCCGGAACTTTCAGACTTAGTTCTGGAACTCCAAGACTTAGTTATTGAACTCTAGGACTTAGTTCTGGAACTCCTACGTTTAGCTCTTGAATTTTCATGGTTAGATCTAAAATGGTCTTCTTTAGTTCCGAAACTTCTCCAAAGTTTTGGAACCAACGGGAATCTATTTATCTTAATGACATCCGATGATAAATAAATCAACAAGCCTTTTAATCAGGAGCAGATGAGAAGATTTTTTATTCTTCATACTCGAAGATCCAATAATAACTTATCAGACAGTTGTACGTCCAGCAAGGTTCCAAATTAAACATCTATTTTAGGCACTATTCAGTTCCATTTGAATTGATAGAACATCTATGGTCGTAAATGCATCTTTGAATGAAATATATACTTGTAAAGACTTGTACATGGATTTAATATATATATATATATATATATATATATATATATACACACACATACCAATATATAGAGACAAATATAGATATATAGAGAGATACAATGAAGTTTTGTAAAATAGAACATTGCAACAATAAAATAGCCACTTCATTTTGAGAGAAATATACTTTTTCAAATCTTGATTCGAGGTGGAGCTAGTGCCCACTCCTTTAAGAACCAAGATCCTCATTTTATTTGTATTTATATTTATCAAGAAACTAGTGTAGATTTGTTAATTTTGTAAATGCTTTTAATTCTTTAAATTGAACTTTTTTTATACTTGTCTCTGTAGGTGTTATAGACTAGATTTGTATTTCCTTGTAATATTTTTCACAACATGTTCAACCATGTGTTTATTTCCAAGAAAAGTGTGTTTACTTCTATATCGTATGTTTATTTCCAGCAATCTATTTACTTTTGTATGTGTGTTTATTTCTAACACTTTATTACAGAAATGAGTGTTTATTTCAACAAGTTTATTGTAGCATAGATATCATAAGGATTTGGCCATGGAACCCTAACGACACTATAAAGAAACCACCAAAAAAAAATTTAACAAAAACCTACAGTTAATTACTAAATAACTAGAATTATTATTATTGCATATAGCTTCAAACACACCCCTGGTTTGAATATGACATCAACAAAGAGTTGATTAAATTAAGATAATAATGACACCCATCATTTTTTAGTTTTGTTTTCGGGGAGCCACTAGCTAGAATTGTCTAATTAGGTGTTAACAAGAGCAAAAGTCATACATTTAGTAATTGAAAAATATTCCCTACGCTATCATAAAATTTATGAGTATACCGAGAGACTCCAAGGGTATATTTCTCCCAAAAATTCTCCACAAGAATTATCAACATCCTTTAGTTCAAATAAGGAAGTTGACCGAGAATTACAAGCACTATTGTCTCTTGTTAGACAAGAAGCAAAATTGACACCTTTGGAATTCTTGCATCAGTAAGCAAAAGGAAGTGGAACCTTTAGAAAAAGGATTTTCTCCCAAGACCCATTTAGAGAAAGTTTTGATTCAGAATTGAGTAGTCAACCTCCTATTCCTAGCTTTTCACCTTCTCCAAAGTAGATCACATACCACATTGATTGGGAGAAAGGACTGGAAGATACTGCAAAGATGGCACGAAAAGTTTAAAGAGAACCTGATAGGACCTTTACCTATCCAATTTTTCTAGAGGATGATGAAACAAATATGAAGAATATTTCACCTGCACACTTGCCCACATTTAGAGTGATTTCATTTGAGGATCCTGACCAATTTCTATTTTAATTTAAAGTGATGTGTCAGACCTATGATTAAAAAATAGATAGTCAGAAGCTCAAGTTGTTTCCATATACATTGAAGGATGCAACAATGAGGTGGTTTATGGGATTAACATCTAATTCTATTACCACTTGGGCACAAATGGAAACTTCCTTCCTAGAAAATATCAAGACTACTGTAGAGGGAGAAACAAGAAGGAAGAACTTTTTAGAATCAAGCAGGAAGAGGATGAGAATATGGAGGATGATTTGGAGAAATTCCTCTTTGTAAGTAAAAGGTGTGGATTTTTACTTCAAGAAGAGTTAAGGAAAATGATTTTTCTTAAAGGTCTGGATGATGAATCTAGGGAAGTCCTTTATTTAATAGGAGGCGGAAACATTGATCAATTATGAATTAATGATATAAAAGACATTTGTAGAAGATATTCAAGAACATGGGGTGGACTTAGAAAGGAAAAACAATAAAAATATTGAATCTAGATATGAAGAAACAGATGGATGAACTACAAAAATTTAAAACAATCATTCTAGTTCAATTAAACTCTACCATGGATGGATTACAAGCTAAATCAAATGCTAAAACTGAACCATTAGCTATGTACTATCCTAGATGTAGGAAACATCATGTAATAAGAGATGGTCCTCTAGATAAAATATAAATATGTCTTATTTGTGAATCTAGGGACCATGAGAGTAATGCTTGTTCTCTTCTTCCATTTGTAAAAAATCATCTTAAACAAACCAGTACTCCATCCACAGCACAAGCAGTAAAATTTATCCAGAGAAAAACTAGCAAGAGGTTGTTCATTCCCAGGTCAGTTCCTAACCCCTAGATGATTTCATGGGTAGCTCAGATAGTACCAAAAATTTGGGGAAAACCACCTTGGGTCCCTCAACCAACATGTAATCCTTAGGATTGGGTAGGATAATCTCAGTATGCCCAAGGAAACCAATCACCTTGGTCTGTTCAAGGTAATCCGAATGCTTGGTCACAACCTAGGTGGAGCACTAATAACTACGCTCAAGGGAGGAGATATCCTAGTCAGAATCAACAAGCCATAATGGGTTCCCTATCAAGAAATTCACATACTAAAAATGTGGTTCAAACAAAAATACGAGCACAACCATTGGCTAATCCAAGAAACAAATAAACAAATCTTGTTTATGAGGTAGAACAAGAAAAACTAGTTAATATTAATGTCATGGATTATAAGGATATTTAGACAAGGTCTGGAAAAATAATTAGAAGTCCACTTGTTATAATTACTAAAATGACAGAAGAAACTGAAACCCCTAGTTCGATTATTCCTAAGAAGGATGAAAAATAAAAATATAAGGAGAAAAACAACAACTCTACTGAAACTCCATTACCAGAGAGATTTAAAGAATTTATAGAGACCAAGGAATCTTATTTGGTATAGGAATTGAGGAAATTGAATATTTAAATACCATTTTTGCAAGCAATCAAGGACATTCCTGAGTAAAAAAATTTAGTCAAAATGCTATGTTTAAAAAGACCTATAAGAAAGAAGCGGTACCCAAGGACTATTAAGGTAGATGGGAAAAAAAATTATTTATTAGAAGGAAAAATCTTACTTCGCAAATATGGAGATCCTAGAAGCCCTACTATTTTTGTCTCTATAAGGAATAAAGATATACATAATGTTTTGGTTGATTTGGGAGAAACTATAAATGTGATGAAAGTGGACACTTTAAACAATTACCATTAACATGTATACAACCTACTAACACCATATTGCATATGATAATCTAGTCTGTAGAAAAACTAGAAGGAGTTATTGAAGATGCGGCAGTGATGGTGGAGCCATGGGAATATTCAATGGACTTCCTTATATTGCAGTCAAAAGGTAAAACACTTGGTTATCCCATTATTTTGGGAAGACCATGAATAGCTATAGTTTTTTCCTTAATTGATTGCATATCAGGTGACATGACTATCTCAAATGGTAAGAATTCTAAGCAAATTTCCTTATATCCATCTGCATGACCTTTTATTGATAATCAATAACAATTATGGGTTGATGATCCTAATACTAGTAAATTAAATATTTCTTCTTTGGCTATGATAACGTTTCTGCATCACATACAGGAGATGGAATATATTATTAATCAACCATTGAATGAACAACAAACTTCATTAGAACAATCGGGGATAGTTCCAGAACCTATGGACTTATTTTTTAACCTTTAGACTTATCTCTAGAACCACAACAACAACAATCCCATGTAAATGCAAATAATTTCACTCCAGAGGAATGAGATTTCTCTTGGGGAGGAGCATAAATAGCTACGGAATAAGTAGCTTCAGTTTAAAAGATATCAGGAAATGGTGAGGAATTTCTAGAAAATTACAGTAACAATGAGTTTGACTAACAACAAGATAAGTATCATAACTCTTCCTATTGTCCTTTGTCCAATATTCTTTCTCAAGGGAATTTTGGAGATATTTATACATAATATATGTTATTACCATATGCATATACACTAAACACCTTAATGGAACACTTTCAACAAATTAGTTCATCACAGACTAGAACCAAACATTTTGAGATTCAACCTGGTAAAATTTTGAAAATTAATAGCTAGGTGAAAAATGATGAAGAAGCTAAATTGTTTTATGTTCTGAAAGATCATACTAGAGCTTTTTATTGGGAATATAAAGACATGAAAGGAATCCAACCAAGTATTTCTATCCATCACATCTATACTAAAAACATTAAACCAGTTAGGAAACCTCAGAGAAGGATTAATCCAGCCTTAAAGGACATAACCAAGAAAGAAATTGAAAAACTATTACAAGTAACTTTTATCTACCATATCTCAAATAGTCAGTGGGTGTCTCGACTTGTAATTGTTCCTAAAAAGAATAGAAAATGGAGAATTTGTGTTGATTATAACTAAATGAACAAAGTCACACTATGAGATTATTTTCCCTTACCATTCATAGATCAAGTTCTAGACAACCTTATTGGTAAACAATACTTTTCCTTCCTGGATCAATTTATTGCATATAATCAAATAAGAGTTACTATTGAGGATCAGGAAAATACTACCTTTACTTGTCCATAGGGTACCTTTTCCTATAGGGTATTGTCATTTGGACTATGTAATGCTCCAAGAACCTTCCAAAGAGTTGTATTAGCAATTTTTGTAGACCTAATGAATGATTGTGTATAGGTACACATGGATGAATTTACTATGTATGGAGACACATTTGATGATGCTTTGAATAATTTGGACAGAGTATTAACAAGATGTACAAAAAACCATTTGTCTCTTAGTCATGAGAAATTTTTGATGATGGTTGATGAGGGGATTATATTAGGACACCACATTTCAAAAAGAGGAATTCAGGTTAACCGAAACAAAATCAGGATTTTTTCAGACTTACTTGTTCCTGAAACCCCCATAGATGTCAAGTCATTTTTAGGGCATGTTGGATACTATAGGTGTTTTATCAAGAATTTTAGTAAAATTTCTTCCCTCGTGTTTAGTTTACTTACCAAGGATTGTCAATTTTTTTTGGGATGAAAAGTGTCAACATGCTTTCGAAAAAATTAAATGAAATTTAATCACTACCCCAATATTGAGAGGAGCTAATTGGGATAAACCTTTTCACATCCAAATAGATGCCTAAAATAACTCAATTGGTGTAGTTTTGGGACAGAGAGATGAATAAGGGAAAATGTATGCTATTTACTACCTTATTAAAAATATTACTCCCACTGAAAGAAATTACACTACCACTGAAAAAGAATTTCTTTATGTGATCTATCCAATTAATATGTTCAGACATTATATTACAGGGTACTGAATATTTGTACATACAAATCACTCAATAATTAGATACTTAATGAACAAACCATTGGTTGGAGGTAGGATAATTAGATGGTTATTACTTTTACAATAATTTGATATTACCATTATTGATAATCCAGGAAAATCTAATGTGGTAGCTGATTTCTTTTCAAGATTGACCACTACATGGGAGTGATATCCAGTTAAGGACAACTTTATAGATGAACAATTATTTTTTATTTTAGTTGATAAACCATAGTTTGCGGATATGGCAGATTATCTTGAAACAAGAAAGTTTCCTCCTTCTTTCACTAAGAAACAAATCAAGAAGTTAATCAAAACTAGTGCATATTTTAAATGGTTAAATAGAATGTTATTTAAATATGGTCTTGATTTGGTTTTAGGAAAGTGTGTTAGAGAAGATTAAATATTTTAAACATACTCATGGAATGTCATGATGAACCAAGTGGAGGAAACTTTTCAGTAAAAAGAGAAACTCACAAGATACTTAACACTCAATATTATTGGCCATCTCTGTATAAATATGTGAAGAGATATATCAAGTGGTGTGATCACTGTCAAAGGATGGGACATCCAACCTTTACCAGTGAAATACCTCTACAATATCAAGTAGTGATTGAACCATTTGAAAGTGGGGGATGGATTTTTGTTGTTCCCTTTAGTCATCCTTCACAAGGAAAGGAGCACATTCTTGTGTGTACTGATTATGTGACAAATTGGGTAGAGGTGCAGGTTTGAACAAATGACATTGAAGAAGCAGTTACTAATTTGTTTTGGCGCAAAATTATGATAAGTTTGGTGCACCAAGGAGTATAGTTTTATATCAGGGGCTAAAGTTCATGTCTAATATGATCCAAGCCTTCACAATGTAATATCAGATCAATCATAGGAATTCATATCCCTATCACCGAAAATCAAATAGACAAGTAGAAGTAACAAATAAAGAATTGGAAAACATACTTAACAAAATAGTTGAAACCGGTAGAAGAGATTGGGTAAAGAGACTACCTAAGGTTATCTGGGCTTATAATATAACTTGGAATACTGCAACAGGGTTTTCAGCATATGAGTTAGTCTATGGGAAAAATCCATTGTTACCTATTTAATTTTAACTACAAACATTGAGGACAATAACTAAAGTGGGTATTGAGTTGGATGCAACACAAAAGGAAAGAATTATTCAACTCAATGAATTAGATGAGTTGGTAATGTAAGAAATTCAACAGAAATAGATAATCCAAGACCAAATAAAGTAGTGGCATGATGCATATATGAAGACAAGGAAATTCAAGGTATGAGATTGGGCATTAAGATTTGATTCCAAGTACAAGCAATTCAAATGCAAGTTGAGAACCAAATGATTAGGACCCTATTAGATTGAGATTATATTTGATAATGGATCTATTCAGCTACTTCCCATTTATGGCAGCAGAAGGACACTGTTGGTCAATGGAAATAGGCTAAAACTTTATAGGAATCCTCCTACTAGGGATGAATTCTTGAAGCAAATTGAAGAAGACAAATAATTTGATCATATGCAAGAATCTTATTCTTCCTAAATGATCAAATAGTCAGATACATGGATCCAAAATAAAGGGAAGAAAATGAAAAATAGCAAATGCAGTTCTCTTCCCCAAAAAAACAAGAAAAAAAATAAAAAATAAAAAGGGAAGGAATGAAAAATAGTAAATGGTGTTCTCTTCCCAAAAATAAATTTTTAGAGATCAATTGAAAACCAGAAGTGGTGGTTGGTCTCCTCAATAAATGGCTAATGAAAAATAAAAAGAATATGTTTGAATTCTAGTTGTCTTTTCAAACTATTTTTCCTTTTTTCACTTTTAGGAAGGATGAGTAATCAAGACAAAGGGATTACATCAACAAGGACAGAGACTATGTCTTGAACTTATTAAAGGTTAGATTCAAATTTCGTGTGTGTGTGATTAGGTTTGATTTAAAATTCAGTAGGATGAGTCATTTATTGCAAATTATGATTAAAAGCAAGTAATCATGAGGATGATGTTCGTTGGAACAACAATTGGTGGCATATTTATAATTAGATATCACTTGGGAAGGATAAAGTAAGTTGAGAAGCAGTTGTAGAAGAAATTCAAGGAAGAAGAAGAAGAATTGTATTTGAATTCCGGAGCTAAACCCATCGATTCTATAGCTAAACATAGGAGTTCTGCAGCTAAACACAATAGTTACATAGCTAAATCCAGTAGTTCTGTAGGTAATTCTGAATTTGAAGAAATAAGAAATTGAATTGTCATTTTTGACCATAGGGATTAAAAATAAGTCAGAACCAGAGGATGATACACAACTTCTTGTGGATGGAGAATTTGTAGCCATTTTTGGATGAGTAGGTTAGATGGAGTTCCTGAAAATTTTCTCAAAGTACAATGATGAATTGGTTAGAGAATTTGTTATAAATTTAGAAGAGTCTAGGAAAAAGGTTAGAAATATTATAATTCCTTTTTCTGTGAATACAATGAGCAATGTGTCTGGGAATACCAATTTATCATGTCCCAAAT
The DNA here is from genome assembly GCA_019776745.2 of Taxus chinensis. Lineage (NCBI taxonomy): Eukaryota > Viridiplantae > Streptophyta > Pinopsida > Cupressales > Taxaceae > Taxus > Taxus chinensis. The sequence continues at coordinate 821,689,538 of CM034147.1, forward strand.
CCTATCAAGGAAACCCTTAAAGATCTGGTATAAACCTTGATACAAGGGGGGTGAATCTAAACCACAATACATTTATAACACTAAGAAAATCATGAAGGGAGTTAGAAGATCCATCTTTCCCAAACCCTTTCATAGGGTAGAATTTTTGGTAGTTAAGTATTTAACTTGCGATGGTTAATTTGGAATTGTTGGAAGAGAGGTCCTTAAGATGTGAATATATATTATGTATGGGAATTCAAAACCAGAATATATAGTAACTCTTCCATGATTACTTTTTGAATCCATCCAGACAATGACTCATAGGTGTTCTTGGGGATTTGGAACAATCAGACATCATGGGTTAGTCCATTTTGTATGCTAGAAACATTTTATTTGAAATAAAAATGGAGAAGAATCATGGGAAATGTTTCTCAACAAGTTTAAGCAAAACATTGATATTATCAAGAGGGCAATACCAAACCCTTTTTATCCTATAGATAATTTTGATATTGATGCCCCTGCAGAGGTAAAAAAGGAAATAGGTGGGGATAATATACCATAAAGGACGATATCTGGAAGAAGGATTAAATCTGTACAACCTATTTTTTCATTAAAAAAATCCTTCCTTTGTAACATTACCAGGAGAACTAATATCTATCTCTGACAATGATAGTTTACCTAAGCTAGAGCATGAAGTGAAAATCAGAAGAAGATATAGGAGGAAACCCATTTTCAGACATTTTGAAGCTCCTCAAAGAAGAAGAGTTCATAAGAGGTCTAGGGAAATTCTAGAGGAGATGGAAGAATAGGATGGGTTGGAAAACAAAAATGCTGATATTTTGGGTAGCATGGCCATGAGTCCTCCTGGACCAAGCCAAACCCAGATGGAGAAAGAAGATGAAAGATTTTAAGAACAATATTTTCAAGAGTTGGTTGAATTAGAAGCACTGTCACATGAAGCAGAGGAATTTACATATTGGAAACGGAAAGGGAAATACCCTTAGGTTGAAGAGGAATACTCATTCCCTAAGGAAATTTTAGGAAAAGAGGAGAAACAAAAAGTTCAACAGGCTCTACTTTTATCCAAAGAAGAACTCATCACCAGAGAGAAGGATGAGGAATTCAACTTCCTCAAACTCAAATTAGGATAGATGGAAATGCTCATTGAGAAACTAACAAATCAGCTCACAAATAGGACTGAAGAATTGACAATAGTCAAATAAGATATGATGGAAAAAGACAAGAATGTCAATTTTCTAGAAGACAAAGTTCTATGTCAACAATATCTACACAAATTGAACTGACTTATTAGCCACTCAAGAAGTTGTGGGATGATACCTGTAGGGAACTTAATGAATTTAAAACATGAAATGAGGACCTGAGAAGAAAGAAGAAAGAAGAGAAGAAAGAAAGGTAGGAATAGGAAAAAAAATTATACAAAGAGGAAGAAGAAAAATTTAAATGTCTTGTAAAAAATACAAATGGTTTGCATAATGACTGAAAAATTACTCACATGTAGGAGACCTTCTCCTTCATACAAAATTTTTCAAGAAGAAAAATTTATTCGCTAGCAGATGTCAAGAATTACATGTGGCCTTCCACATGAAATAAAAGATGATTATGAGTTAATGACAACCTATTCCTCAGCCAGTGAAGAACAAAAAAATCTTCTCTGTGAATTCTATCTCTACAATTTTATGCTGGGAAAAGAATACAGGCTTCATTATCAAATTTTTTGTAGGGGAAAGCTAGGTGAATGCATTTGCTTATATACTTCAAAATCAGATTGCATGAAAAAGATATGGATTCTGAGCATCTATTAAAATCTAGTTCATCTCACATCTCTATGAGGGATCACTATCGTAAACCATCTTATTTTGGTATATATTTCAGATCCCATGCCTTTAATAGTAGGTTCAAATATTATTGTCTTACCAGTTTATAGAAAATTATTGATGCCTTCACCTCTAACGAGGGTGAAAAACTTTGAAGAAATTTATGATGGATGTTTGAAAAGATGGGATTTTCTCATAGTTGTATTGAGACGAAGAGAAGTGATATCTTCCATGAACTTAATATGGAGCATGGAAAGAGCTAAATCCTTGTGTATACTAATCACTCAGATCAATGAAAAATGTAGGTGAATATGGATGGGAATGAGAACAAGGGATTGTCTCCTTCTCACTCCCATGTCTCCATGGAAAAAAAGAGAGCCTAAAGATGCCATTCAATTAGAATAATGGCAGAAGAAAGTAGAAGTAGGATCAGGGTTATAGTACTTCTAAACTAAAACACTAGGATATTCAGTTCCAACCATTTGACCTGAGTAGTCAATTTGAATGTAGAATCCATAACCCAAGATTTTAAGAGAAAAGTTTGTAAGGGGAATTACGAACAAGTAAGTGCAAGGGAGATGATAAGGCCAAAATATGTCTCGTAAAATGTGTAATAAATTATCTTATTTTACTCTCCTTTTTATTAAGTTTGACTACATTTATGTGACTTTTGTTTGATCTAATATAAGTTAGGATGTAATTGTCCATCTTTTCTTGAATTTAGTTCTAACATCTAAAAACTCTGTAACTCCTGAAAAAGTGTGTGGAATTTTTTTTTGTAACAAAAAAGGTCACAATCAGTCAAAAGAATGAAGTATGAAGTGATCAACATGTTGTTAGGAGCATTAGCTTCAATACGGCTTAGTTCTAGAACTTCCAAACTTAGTTTTGGAACTCCATCACACAGTTTATGAGCTCGATCACTTAAATATTGAACTCCTACGTTTAGATATAGAAATTTCATTGTTAGATCTAGAATAGTCCCCTCTAGTTTCATAACTAATCCAAAGTTTGGGAACCAAAGAGAATCTATTTATTTTGACGACATTCGATGATAAAGAAATCGATGAGCCTTTCAATTAGGAGTAGATAAGAATAGTTTTGATTCTTCATACTCTAAGATCCATGGATAACTTATTATATAGATGTACGTCTAGCAAGGTTCCAAATTCAACATCTATTTTGGGCACCTTTCGGTTACATCTGAATCGGTAGAACAATTATGGTCGTAAATTCATTTTTGAATGAAATATATATATATATATATATATATATATATATATAAATACCAGTCGATAGATTTAATATATATATATATGTGTATATATATATATATATATATACATAAAGATACATAGAGTCAAATATAGAGATATAGAGAGATATACAATGAAGTTTTGTAAAATAGAACATTTTAGCAATAAAATAGCCACTTCATTTGGAGAGAAATATACTTTGTAAAATATTGATTTGACGTGGAGCAAGGGCCCAATCCTCCAAGAACTAGGATCCTATTTTTATTAGTATTTATATTTCTAAAGAAAATAGTGTAGATCTATTAATTTTGTGAACTGTTTTTGATTCTTTAAGTTGAACTCTGTTGTATACTTTTCCCTACAAGTGTTATAGACTAGATTTTTATTTCCTTGCAAGATTTTTCACAAAAATTTCAACCGTGTTTTTATTTCCAAGAAAAGTGTGTTTACTTCTATATTGTATGTTTCTTTCTAGAAATCTATTTACTTTTGTATGTGTGTTTATTTCAAACAATTTATTCTAGCAATGAGTGTTTATTTCAGAAAGTTTCTTGTAGCATAGATATAATAAGGATTGGTCCATGGACCCCTAAAGACACTACAAAAATACCCCTAGAAAATAAAATTAAAAAAACCTACTTTCAATTACTAAATAAATAGGATTCTTCTTATTTCATATATCTTCAAACACACCCCTGGTTTGAATATGACATCAACAAAGAGTTGATTAAATGAAGGGAATAATGACACCCATTAGTGGTCACTTCAGTTGTAATTCCATCACTAAAAGCATCATAAAACCAACGTATTTTTGGCCTAAAATTACCAAAGAATCTTTTACATGCGTAAATAAATGCATTAAATGCAAACTCCAATCATATCTCATTCACATCCCTAGTCAATTACTACAACCTGCTCAGGACTTATCGCCTATCTCTCAATGGGGGTTAGATCTCATTGGTGTAATTAATCAAATATCATCTCAACAACATCATTCCATAATCACACAAACTTAATACTTCACTAAATGGGTCGAATCCATCCCTCTGATCTCGACAAAATCTAGACCTATTATTAACTTTATTTATCAGAATATCATATGTAATTTTTCTATCTCACACAAGCTTGTCAGCGATAATGGAAATCCTTTAAAAATAAGGAATTTAAATAGCTATGTGATACATTTAACATCAAATGAAATTTTTCATCACCATATTATCCTCAAGAAAATGGACAAGCTGAGTCCTTCCTCTATCAAAACACTTAACAAAATCCTCATGAAAACACTAAACGATACATGAAGGAACTAACATATCCAAATCTTGTTTTCCCTTTGAGCCAATTGAACTAGTGTCCACACACCTATGGGTGCTACGTCCTATTCAATTTTCTATGGCAATAAAGCCATTCTACCTCTTAAAATTCAAATTCCATCACTTCACATAAATCTCAAAGATTTCATCCTCGATGAGTCTCCCCTTGCAAAATGGACTTTTCTAGAAAAACAGAATTGAGAAATAATGAAAGAATTGAAACAGAATTCCTACTATAACTTATAGGAAGTGAAGTACTATTACAAAAAATAAAACTAAATATTTTCTTTCACTTTCTGGAAATGGGATACTTACTTCATTATACAAATAGTATGCAATCATGTTTACAACAAATAAACAACATACAACTTCCAGATTCATCGTTCTGAATGCAAATATGAAGCTATAGAATACACAAGTAGCATTCAGCTTCCGATTGAATGAGTAAAACTATAATCCCAACAAGTTTTCAAATCAAAGCATGCCTTCCAGAAAAGGATAAACTACAAGTACACATGCATAGGGTTCATAAAAGCAGTTTGAACTACATCTTCAAAGAGAATATTACATCTCCAGAATGAAAGAAGGATTACAAACTACAAACATGCATGTACAGAATGGAGAAGATCTGCATAAAACTCCAAGTAGACATCTATCTATAGAAAATAAAAACACAGGAGCTCACACACAGGATAAAAACCAGAACAGTCAACAATTCCAGATACTATGCCAAGTCTATAGGGAAGTATTATTAGAAACAATGCTATGGAGTGATGTGCCCTCTCTACACTTTTAGAATGAGTCCAACAGTTACAAATATTACATCTACAAAGAGAAGAAGGAAAGGCAACAGGTCTATAATCAAATGGATGACTTATTTCCAAGCTTACAAATGCCCACTTGAAGAAGATACAAGTATACTAAAGAAAGTAGCAGGAAAGATCAAATATACATCTATAGATGCAAAGAAGTAAATGAAAAACAATAAGGTGTGCATATTTGATGATAAGATAAAATGAAAAGAGATCATGTTTTAGATGGAGAACAAATAGTATGCATCTACCAAATGTGAAACTGAGTTCGAGTATCGAGTTGTGAAACGAAAACAATTAATATTTCCAAGCACCGAGCCAAGACGCAGACAATTCATCAAAATGCACAGAACAAAGTTTCAACAAGTTTTAAACAATGAGTCAGAGTTTAAAAGTTCACTTCAGAATTAAAAGGAGCAAACCCACAAAATGCTTTCAATTTACAAAGATTTTACTAGTATTTGCAATGGGTTCAAAATTACAAGAACAAAACTTGAGCTCAAAAGGGGAAAACAGTGTTGGAACTCACCATTGCCCAAGAACGAAGCAATCAGATGAGAAAATTGGTGGCGAATTCTCTCTACAGGCTCATCCCTAGTTCATTATCTATCGAATACAAAAACCAGACAAAAAATAAGATGCCAAACAAACATTTATCAATCTATGAGGAAGAACATAGAAATTTAATTGATAAGTGATCTTCAAATCATATATAGGAGGGAAACTGAACATAGAAGAAAAAAACAACAAAAATACCTTTGAGATTCTTCAAAAAATGCATGCAACAGTTGAGCAATAATGGAATTGAGAGTTCAGAAACAAAATGCAAGCTTGAAAACCACCAAGTCTCCAAGCATTCATCTAAAAATCACAGAGCCATAAAAATTTTGCCAGGGCTTCACCCGCAGAGTAAAGATGCAAATGAAATGATCAAATTCCAAGCTCGAAGGTATAAACTCACATTCAAAACTAGGGTTCTAAACCAGAACTCATGGTCGAGATCAATGACCCATCAAACGCCAAGTGGAAGATCAAACGGTGGTCGTTCCTCACAGGGTCCCAGGTGATAAGGCAAAACTAAATTCCACTAACTGCATTAATTTCTCAAGCTAGAACCCTAATCAGGGTTAGAAGATCTATGGTGGAGAAAATACCAAATCACAGATCAAGGGTCCTAAAATGCATCACAAAATCTAAGTTAAAACCGCCATGGCCAGGTTCCATAGACCAAGGCTAAGCGAAGGGTGAGTCATCGTGGAGAAGGGGATAGCCCACATGGATGGTCAACATAATCAATTGCCAAGACTTTGTAAGGTCTAAACTATAGTCCACACCAAAAAAAAAATCAAACAAATAATATCATATGCCATGATCACCAAAAAGGTGAAAAGTGGTATTACATGCCAAGGCCCAAAGGTGGTGAACCAATTATGCATGGTGGGCTAGCCAAAATGGTAAACCCCTTAATTTTCATACATGCTAAAATCTACAATGTGGCAGCATTCCAAACTAGAGGTGGCCCCCACTTCACTTTATTTTTGCAAATATGGCTAAGGTTACATCCTTTTTCCTATACACAGGAGATGATTTTTACATTCCTTCACAACATGACAGAACAGAGAAGATGAAAAATGTGCATGTGCAAAGAGAGAAGACTTGCATAGCAAGTAATTTTAAAATTAGCAATTGTTCATCTTTCTTTCCTAAAAATAGAACAGTCAACTGCAGTTTGACTGAATTGTATCTAAGGCTAATAATGCTTATTTTTATCATGTACTTTAGTTTGTATATTATTTTGGGGGTTTTAGCAAGGGCGAGTATAGCCTTGAGGCTATTTTTAGGAAGGGGGTGAAATTTTTCTATATATTGTGTGTTCTTGCAAAGCACAACAAGGGGGGAGGGTAATTTTTTGGAGATTTTTTTCCCAGAGAACTTTCGATATGAGTACTGAAGTAATTTCTACCATTTTTTCCCTCTGAGTGTGAATTATTATTTTCCTTTCCAAGTCATTCTGCAGTCTTGTGTATACCAGTATTAATCTTGTGAGTTAATATTCTCTAATCAATCACTTTACCCTGCTGCAAATCTACTATTTTCTGCTTAATTTCATTGTGCATGTTAGCTTACTAGTGGTGTTGTTATTCTCCCTCAGTACAAAATAAGTATTCTTCCCTTATTTTCTATAGAAAGTACAAATTGGTTCATACACAAAGAATTCTTGATAAATCAGTTGTGTATTCCACTCAAGTCAAGTTCTCATTCAAATTTGGTGTATCACCATAGTATTTACTTCATTTTCAGTCACCTCTTAACCTTAAAACTCCAAGAAAATAGTTTAGTGAAAACCAGTAAGGAACCAGCCTTTTTAACCCTGAAGGTTCACCTCAAAATAGGTATACCCACAGACCTGAGGTGTCCCCATTGTATCTACGAGAGAGAGATATATTTTGCAGAGTTAGAAAACCTACTACCATCTCTTTGCTGGGTGCACTTTTGAGAGATAACAGTTTTTGGTACGCCCGATGGGACTACGAATTAGATCTGCATGTAAATTTCAGACTCTAGAGCAAATCAAAAGCATATTTACATCAAATAAAAGTTACTTTCGGGAGAAAAGCTACAAAAAATTTATTCTAAAGATTTTATGATCTTTTGGCGACTCTGTAAAGCTAATTTCAGACCAGTATTGTAGCATGTTCCATGCCTAAAGTGACTACAAGATCATCGGTAAGAGGAATTCCTCCTGAGTTTTTTTTTTACCTTTGAATTCTGCTAGAAGGAGAAGTGTTGGTAATACATTGCCTTACAATAGACCTGGTTTTGAAAACCCTCCTGATATTCCTTCACCACGTATACACTTTTCAATCAATATCCCAGTTTTTCAAATGGCTATTCAACCACCCAGAAATTTTGTGACCTTTACTAATGGCAACCCATTAGTAATTCCAGTGTACCATGATATTCCCAATTCTGCTTCAAATTTTTTTCCATCATTTACTGATGAAAATCAAGTTACACCTACTGAACACATTAAAGATGTTACAACCATATGTGCAGTCCATAATATCACTCATGAAGATGTAGCCTTAAGACTTTTAGCTGCATCCTTTAAAGGACAAGCCTTGCAATGGTATAGGAATCTAGAGATTGGAAGCATAATAACTTGGGATGAATTAGGTGAAAAACTGCTGAAACAGTTCCAAGATAATTCAGACCATTTATCCCTCATAGAACAACTATCTACTATCAAAAGAGCCCCTCATGAGTATATGTCTATCTTCAACATTCGTTTCGCTAGAACTTGGGAAAGAACCCTTGCTAGTGTTAAGCCTCAAGCTGATCATGCTTTCCTTTACTATCTCAGAGCATTGAATAGCGATATTGCAGCTATGATCCAAACCATGGGAGTTTTTACTCTTCCAGAGGCATATGACACTGCTATAAAATCTAAAAACAACCTTATCCAGGCTAGAAAATTAGCACTAAGGCCTACAATGCCATTTTTGGTAGATTTAGCTCTTGTCCCATAGCCTATTACAGTTGTGAATCCTACTGTTACAGCCCCATCCCCAGATATTTTTAAAGCTTTGCAAACAATGGGAAATAAGCTGACATCAATTTAGAATAAACTTGCATTGCCTAACAGACCTTATCAGGCTCTTTATCAGTAAAATCAATAAAATAGGCAACCTTATCAACAAAATCAGAATTATAGGTAGCCTTATCAGCAAAGACAGTTTGACTCTAATGTTCCTAGTGCATCTAACACTTTGGTTCCAATTAATATGGCTACAGAAGATTGGTTCCAACCTTTCAATCAGCCACATTCAGCTACAAATTACCAAAATGCATTCCTGAACCTAAATATTGTTGCATAACCTCAACTTGAAGCATTATTCATGCCTCAAATGGAGGGTGGGCAGCAAGAAATTCATGTTCAGAAAACACCTGAATAGAATTTGGTTAGCTTTAATGAGGAGAATCTCATTACTAGTACCACTAGAGCTCAAGAGAAAGCTACCAAAAATAAAAAACAACAAAAACAGACCTATGCTACCCACTATTATTTATATATCAACATCTACAGTCTCGAAACTAGCCAACAGTCCTGCTATCTCTCAGAAAACAACAAGTGTTGCAGCTGGTAAAGAGAAACTAAAATAGCTTCAACCTGATCCAAGAAGATTTTTAATCCCTCATATATCCAAGGCTTCCGAAGCAGAATCAGTTTTTGCTAAAGCTTATACTAAAACGATCGAGTCTATCTCTAAGACTGTTGCTTCTTTTAATATTATTGATGTGATGAAGAAGCACAATGTTAACATCTCAATGTGGGATGCCTTAAGCATTCCAGAACAACAGGATTTACTCTCTCATGAACTAGCTAATTTGTAGATTTCTTCAAAAACAGTAGGAAAGGAAGTCCAAAATATATATATGGTCCTCGGAACACTTGATCAGGATCACGTAAAGGATGTTAGATGGATGGTTTAGAAGGTTCTAAATGCTCATGACATAAATAAGCCACCACCCTTTTATCTATCTCTGATTACTGGAGAGAATTTAGTTCACAACTGTATGGTGGACAACGGTGCAAGCAACACAGTTATGCCTAAATCCATTGCTGAAAAATTAGGCCTGTAGTATGAACCTATGGAAAGGAGTGTTTTACAGCTTGATGGGACTACTACCAATATAGTTGGAATAATAAAAAATTTGGAGGTAACGTTACATGCTTGCCCAAATGTTTCCATTCTACAAGATGTTACCATTGTGGATTTACCTCCATATTTTGCCTTATGCCTATCTAGAGAATTTACAGCAAAAATAGGAGGCTATCTTTCTTCATATTGGTATTTCTTATTTTTTACTACACGTTATGGCACTAAAGTTACCATCAATTCAGAGCCATTGGCTAGATTTCATATTGAGCCTCATTCACCAAATGCAGTAGCAAATTATTCAGCTTTAGATCAATCTGATTTTGATAATGTAGCTCAGATTTCAACATTAGAAGGTGTTTCTAACATGTTTATGGATGAGAAAATAGTTGAAGAACATGCTCATGATCCTTTTTAGGGAGTTGAAGAACATATTTTCGGTGTTTACTCCATGCACAAAGAAAATGCAGCAGTTCCCTTGCTATCCAAAATATAAAAATCAACAGAAGGGATGTGGAAGCTTCATTTTGATGGAGCTAAGAATAAGAAACTACAGGGATAAGGTCTCATGCTCACTTCCCTAATAAATGAAATGTATTTTACATCTCCGATTCTTCAATTTTCATGCACTTGTAATGTAGCTGAGTACGAAGCGTTAATTCATGGCTTACTTTGGGCCAGAAAAAGAGAAATCAGCTCATTACAAATCTTTGGTGACTCTGAGTTAGTAATAAATCAAGTAAAAAACTTCAATGTATGTAAGAATCCATTAATGAAGTCTTACAGGCATAGAGTTTCAGACTTAATGGAAGATTTCGATGCCATTAATATTTAGTCTATTCCAAGAGCTGAAAATAGACATGCTGATAGACTTCCAGTAGTTGGTGCTAGTTTCAAAGTGCTGGAACAGATAGAAAACAACAAAGTTCAACCTCATGTTAAATTAATTGACAGGCCTTCAATACTTGATAATGAATCTAATTGGTAGGTTTTTGAAAGTGATGATCAAATCTGTAGGTTTTTGCAGCAAGAAACTAAATTTTCTGCAGTGAACCAGGAAAAATTACATCACCTATATGGTGACTAGATTGTTGAGTTAAAATCAAATAAGTTGCCTTGAGGACTTGTCACATTGGAAGACATCTTCAGCAATGATGACCAGCTAAGAAAAGATAAAACTAAGATGCATACTCATGCTGATAATTATGAGGAGGTTTCAGTTGATGAAGGAAAGAACTTATTTCATGGAAAGTTATGCTCCTTATCCAAAAAGCATTCTTTTATTAAGCTTTGCACTGAATTTAAAGATGTTTTTTCTTGGAGATACCATGATTTGAAAGGGTTTTACCCCAGTCTAGCGTAGCATATAATTGAGTTACAGCTAAATTCCAAACCATTTAGGTAGAAACAAAGGCATATTAATCCCAGAATAGAGCCTCTTATGAGGAAAGAGTTATCAAAATTGATTGAATCAAGAATTATTTTCCCAGTTAAGAATTCAAGTTGGGTAACAAATCTTGTTCTAGTTAGGAAAAAAATGGAGAAATCATATTATGCGTGGATTTTAAAGATCTTAACAAAGCATCATTAAAAGATCATTATCCACTACCAAACATGGATCAGATAGACTATCCCTTTTAGATGGTTACAGTGGATATAATCAGATTTTATTCTAAGGAGTGGACAGATATAAAACAACTTTTACCACTAAATGGGGTACTTACACTTACAAAAGGATGCCTTTTGGTATTTCAAATTCTGGTGCAACATTTCAACACATAATGGACATGGCTTTTTTTAGCCTATTAAATAAATGCATACTTGTTTAATTAGATGATGTTACCATCTTTTCAAAAGATTCTGATGAACATCTAATGCATTTGAGACAGAATTCTTATATCTATAGGCAATTTGGAATATCCTTGAATCCCAAAAAGTCCATCTTTTCGGTACATGAAGGTAATCTACCTGTCCATATTGTTTCTAAGCAAGGTTTAACAATTGATCCTTTCAGGATTGAAGTCATATAACAACTATCTCTACCTCATCACAAAAAGGCATTGCAGAGCTTTCTAGGAAAAATCAACTTTGTTAGAAGATTTGTTCCAAATTTTGCAGCATTGGTTAAGCCATTAACAGCCATGCTAAAGAAAGAGAAGACATTCTCTTGGACCAGTGAAGGGAGTAAAGGTTTTGAAACTATTAAAGAAGCTATTTCTTAGGTTCCTAATCTTGCGAATCCAAACTTTGATAAGGATTTTAAAATGTATGCACTTGCAGGAGCTGAAACAATCTCAGCTATTCTAACTCAGGTCAATGATGAGAACATTGAACAACCAATTGCTTTCTTTGGACAAAGTTTACATGATTACAAAACAAGGTACACATTTCTAGAAAAATAAGTACTTTTAGTAGTCAGAGGACTAAATAATTTTAAGTACATGCTTTCGAACAATAAAATTCATGTTCTTGTTTCTCATCCAAGTGTGAAAGCTTTCTTGTTAAACAAATAATTGAATGAAAAAAGAGCAGGATGGATAACAAAGGTTATGGAGTATGATTTTGATATCTGAGTTTCCAAGATAGTTTGAGGGAAAGGTTTATGTGAGAATTTAATTGTGGATATGGAGAAACAATAGGCTACACAACCTGAAGATTTAGAACAGCATGTTGAAACCACGTATCAGCAATCAAATGTTATATTGCAAACAAAAAATCAACAACCTGAACTTTCTCAGGAAATTTAGGAATCAAGATGGATGACTGATTTGGTTAACTATCTACAACACGACACCTATCCGGAAGGTATGGATAAGAATAAATGAATATATTTCAGGTTACAAGCTATTCCTTATCTTTTCATTGATGGTGTATTGTTTAAAAGAGATATAAATGGAATCTTGTTGCGATGTGTCGATTATGGTGAGATTCATAATATATTATCAGAGTTCCATGAAGGACCTGTAGGAGGTCACTTCTCAGCATGAACTATAGCTTTGAATATCATGAAAGGAAGTTACTATTAGCCTAGCATATTTAAGGACTGTTTTGAATGGATTAGAAAGTGTAATAAATGTGCTTTCTTTGTCGGAAAAGAACATTTAGCTCCACTTCCTTTACATCCTATTTCAGTTGATCAACCCTTTATGTAGTGGGGTCTTAAATTTATTGGGATGATTAACCCACCTTCTTCATAAGGACACAAATGGATTCTAACTACTACAGTTTACTTTACACGATGGACTGAAGTAGTAGCCTTGAAGGATGCTAATGAAGCTTCAATACTAGCTTTCTATGAAGGTATAGTCTACAGATTTGGTGTTCCAACAACTATCATATCAGATAATGCTTTAGCATTTCTCAGTGCTAAAGTAATAGATTGGGCTGTTAGCCATGGAATCTACTTGAGCTCTTCATCTAATTATTACCCACAAGGTAATGGTTTAGCTGAAAGCACTAATAAGAATCTGTTAAGGATCATCAGAAGAACACTCAAGGATAATCAAAGAGCTTGGCATCTATTGTTGAATTCAGCACTTTGGGCTGATAGGGTGACCCCTAAGAGATTAGTTGGAAACTCATTGTACAAGCTCGTATATGGGAAAGAAGTAAGGATGCCACTTTCAATTGAGTTACCTGCATTGGATTTACTACATCAAATGGAATTACTTGAGAATAAACCATTGCAGGTCCGTTATGTAGAATTGATGAAATTACAAGAGCTAAGAGATCAAGCTCATTTGAATATGGAGAAAAATTAGAAATAGATGAAGAAGACTTTTGACAAGAAAGCCAAATTCAGAATCTTCAATGAAGGAGATATTGTGTTGAAATGGGATGTTGATCGTGCTAAGCCAGGAAGACACTCAAAGTTTGATACAGTCTGGAGTGGTCCTTACATGATATCAACTTGTAAAGAACACAATTATTTTTAGATTTCCAAGCTGAATAGAGAGGAACACCCCATATTTGTGAATGGTATGTTTCTCAAACAGTGTTATTGAAAATCTTACAGTGATTGGTTAGAGTAGGATTTCCCTTTTAATAAGTGCAGTTTTGCACATTACATCATTCTTTGTTTAAAATAAGTGCATTCATGCACATGGTATGGTTTTCCAGATATTTTTCCCAACTTTAGTTGTTTTGAAATGGTTGGACCTTGCAGAAAAGGGTAGATTTTGGTTATAGATTTGAACTCCATACCCAATGGAAAAAAGTAAGGCACTAGTCTACAAGCTAGTAGGCAGCTTTCCCTGCAGCATCACTAGAAATGTTGACAATTTTTGCACTTGTGCAAAAATGGGAAACTTGAAATTTTGTTACGATGGATAGCTTTGGTGAAGTATACCTAAGCTAAGGAAATTATATCAGATTATCTTGTTATTGCTGATTTGTGAAAGAGATTAAGTGAAATCTGCAGCTATGTGTGCTGTTACAAAACGTAACAACTCACATAGTCTGTAATTTCATGAATATACTCTGCAAAACAACATAAGCCCCAAAGGAAATCTATGTTATCTTGATGAAGACACCCAATTACATAGTATGTAAGGTGTATAGTTTTGGAACAATAGACATAGTGGCAGTTTTCAAGTAATCAAATTCATGGTTATTATATGTGTGCCTATCAGATTTATTTCTCTATATTCATTAAAGCTATCATGATTAATGAGTTTTCATTTATCTATGCTACCATAAAAGATTACAATGTACTCCTTTCCTACTACTTCCATCAAGAAAATATTGACAAACAAACAGTGGCAATAATGTCCAAATAGAGATAGTAGAAAGGAGTCAAAACGAAGAATGGAAGCTAAGATAATCACACATCATTCAAAGAGACACATTTCATTAAATGATTATCCACTAGAGTTACAGATATTCACTTCAAGTTATCCCTTATGTTAATTCATTTTATTTAGATATTGAGTTGCCTACATCATTGTACAGTCAAAGGAAAACTGAATGAAGAAAAAAATAATCAACTCATTATTTCAATTTAATGTTTTATTCATAAGAGATCATAAGATTTCCCACACAAGCTGTGGGATATGACTAATTGACTCATCATATACATGGAAATGAGAATACTGCATGTGCTAAAGAACAAGAGTAGAGGAGTAAAAATGAACTCATCATTTCCTTTTCTGTCTTTTGTCTCCACTCTTCAACCTTTCCATCTCCATCTCAACTCTTCCATCTTCCGCTTCCATCTCCGTTTCTTAACACCTGCAAGACAAGAGAAGTATATGTCAAAATTGAGCTCAGGGTACAATGTTATTCCAATACTCATGTTCTAAAAGAAAATACATATTCTGAATTTAATGAATCTAATGGTACTTGAAAGAAAGAATTACAGATGAGCTGGCAGCACAGAAGAGGTAGAGTCCATAAAGTGAATCTGAAAAGAGAATATCAAAGAAGCTAAGGATTGATTTAGAAAGGAAGAATTTGAAGCAGCTTATGAGAGAAACAAATTTGAAGAATGACACATGTAGAAAGCTAGAAAACAATTGTAGAACAAGGAGAGAAAAATAAATAAACCACATGGATACAAGTGAGGCAAAAAATCCTATTTATTTCTAACTCATTTCTGAATTTTGCAGGAACAGGTTGCATCATTGATTGAAAATTAGTTAACTGTTTAAGAAGGAAGCATCTACTAGATAAAGACAAATATCATTTTCAGATGGTTTACCGAAGAAAGAAGCATCAAAATAAGTCAAAAAGATGTATTTTTACAAATCAGGATAAAAAATCTGGAAAAGGAGAGAGAAGAACAGGATTTTGGAAAAAAATTGCTAGAGTCTCCCCTTACAAAATGGAATTTTCTAGAAAAATAGAATTGAGAAATAATGAAGGAATTGAAATATAATTGCTACTATAACTTGTAGGAAGTGAAGTACTATTACAGAAAAGAAAACTAAATATTTTCTTTCACTTTCTAGAAAAGGGATACTTACTTCATTATATAAATAGTATGCAATCATGTTTATAACAAATAAATAGCATATAACTTCCAGATTCATCATTCTGAATGCAAATATGAAGCTACAGAATACATAAGTAGCATTCAGCTTCCAACTGAAGCAGTAAAACTGTAAATCCCAGCAAGTTTTCAAATCAAATCATGCCTTCCAGAAAAGGATAAACTACAAGTACACATGCACAAGGTTCATAAAAGTAGTTTGAAATACATCTAAAAAGAGAAGATTGCATCTACAGAATGAAAGAAGGATTGCAAAATACAAACATGCATGTATAGAATGGAGAAGATCTGCATAAAACTCCAAGTAGACATCTATCTACAGAAAATAAAACAAAAAGAGCTCACACACAGGATAAAAACCAGAACACTCAACAATTCTAGATATTATGCCAAGTCTGCAAGGAAGTATTATTAGAAACAATGTTATGGAGTGATGTGCCCTCTCTACACTTTCAGAATGAGTCCAACAGTTACAAATATTGCATCTACAAAGAGAAGAAGGAAAGGCAATAGGTCTATAATCAAATGGATGAATTATTTCCAAGCTTACAAATGCCCACTCGAAGAAGATACGGGTCTACTAAAGAAAGTAACAGGAAAGATCAAATATACATCTACAGATGCAAAGAAGTAAATGAAAAACAATCAGGTGTGCATCTTCAATGGTAAGGTAAAATGAAAAGAGCTCATGTTTCAGATGGAGAACAAACAATATGCATCTACCAGATGTGAAACAAAGTTCAAGTATCGATTTGGGAAATGAAAACAATTAATATTTCCAAGCACCGAACGAAGCCCATAGACAATTCTTCAAAATGCACAGAATGAAGTTTCAACAAGTTTTAAATGATGAGTAAGAGTTTAAAATTTCACTTCAGAATTAAAAGGAGCGAACCAACAAAATTCTTTCGATTTAAAAATATTTACTGATATTTGTAATGGGTTCAGAGTTATAAGAATGAAACTTGAGCTCAAAAAGGGAAAAAAGTGATGGAACTCACCATTGCCCAAGAATGAAGCAATCAGACAATCAAAATAGTGGTGACTTCTCTCTACAAGCTCGTCTCAAGTTTTTTATATATCGAATACCAAAACCAAACCGAAAACCAGATGCCAAAAAAAT
Source organism: Taxus chinensis (assembly GCA_019776745.2). Taxonomy (NCBI): domain Eukaryota; kingdom Viridiplantae; phylum Streptophyta; class Pinopsida; order Cupressales; family Taxaceae; genus Taxus; species Taxus chinensis. Next base: position 821,706,506 of record CM034147.1, read on the forward strand.
ATTTATCAATCTCTGAGGAAGAACATAGCAGTTTAATGATAAGTGATCTTAAAATCATATATAGAAGGGAAACCAAACATAGAACCAGAAAGACAACAAAAATACCTTTGAGATTCTTAAGAAAATGCGTGCAACAGTTGAGCAATAATGACGACGAGAGTTTAGAAATAAAATATAAGCTCGAAAACCACCAAGTCTCCAACCATTCATCGAAAAATCACAGAGCGGAAAAATTTTTGCCAGGACTTCACCTGCAAAGTGAAGATGCAAATGAAATGATCAAATTCCATGCTCTAAGGTATAAACTCGCATTTGAAACTAGGGTTCCAAACCCTAACTCATGGTCGAGATTAATGACCCATCAAATGCCAAGTGGAAGATCAAATAGTGGTCATTCCTCATAGGGTCCTAAGTGATAAGGCTTAATTAAACGCCACTGACCACATTAATTGCTCAAGCTAGAACCCTAATCAGGGTTAGAAGATCTATGGTGGAGAAAATACCAATGCACAAATCAAGGGTCCTAAAACGCTCCACAAAATCAAAGCTAAAACCGCCATGGTCGGGTTCCACAGACCAAGGTTAATTGAAGGGTGAGTCATCGTGGAGAAGGGGCCCACCCATGTGGATGGTCAACATAATCAATTGCCAAGACTTTGTAAGGTCTAAACTATAGTCCACACCAAAAAAAAAATCAAACAAATAATATCATATGCCATGATCACCGAAAAGGTGAAAAGTGGTATTACATGCCAAGGCCCAAAGGTGGAAAACCAATTATGCATGGTGGGCTAGCCAAAAGGGTAAACCCCTTAATTTTGTATACATGCTAAAATCTACAATGTGGTAGCATTCCAAACCAGCGGTGGTGCCCACTTCACTTTATTTTTGCAAATATGGCTAAGGATGCATCCTTTTGCCTATACACAGCAGATGAATTTTTCATGCCTTCACAACATGATAGAACAGAGAAGATGACAAACTTGCATGTGAAAAGAGAGAAGACTTGCATATCAAATAATTTTAAAATTAGCAATTGTTCATCTTTCTTTCCTAAAACTAGAACAATCAACTGTAGTTTGACTGAATTGTATCTAAGGTTGATAATGCCTATTTTTATCACGTAATTTAGTTTGTATTATTTTATTCCTTTATTTATTATTAAATAAAGGATAAAATTAGGATACATGGGCAAGTACAGCCTTGAGGCTATTTTTAGGAAGGGGGTAAAATTTTGCTATATATTGTGTGTTCTTGCAAAGCTGAACAAGGTGGGAGGGGAATTTTTCAGAGATTTTTTTCCCAAAGAACTTTCGATATGAGTACTGAAGCAATTTCTGCCAGTTTTGCCCTCTGAGTGTGAATTATTCTTTGCCTTTCCAAGTCATTTTGCAGTCTTGTGTATGACAGTATTGTTGGTCTGAAAATATTTCGTGAGAGAAGATCTATAGATAGACAAGCCAACAGTGTCCAGGGCATAGCCCCTCTTTGAGTCAGTAAAGTGAAACTGGTTTATTGCTATTCTACTAGTAGGAATCTTGTGCAAAACTCACAATATTCTTCCTTCAGGGGTTGGGAACTCATCCCAGTAGAGTAGTTTTGACAAAGAACAGAAAGGAATGAAGGAAATAAGGGAAGGAAGATGGATCTGAAGGGAGAAAATAAATGAATTCCAAAGTAGAAAGGTCAGAGGGTATATGTTTTGGGCTGGTAGTAAACAGAGCCGAACCTACTTGCATAGAAAAACAAAGCAATACTGATGAACAAATGACAAAAAAGTAGAGATAGATCCAACAGAATAAACACATAGAACTGACATAAGAAAGATCAGATGCCCATAACACATATATTCAGCACAAAGCCTCAATATTTGTATTAATATTTTCTTCTGTTACAAAAAGTACAAAGGCTTTTCTTCTCACTTCTATTTTTCATCTAAAAGATATCCACCCCGAATACAACAAGTATTCAAGTATTTATAGAAGAAGAGAAGAAAAGAAGGCAAAAACAAACCAACCACTTAATTACAAAAATATCTTACAAGAGATTCTAAAGTCATTTGTTGACTTTTTGACAACTTTGTTAATGACATCATCCCATGGTGCAACATGGATGATGTCATCGTTTGTTTCAACACACTTTAGATAATTACAAGGAGAAATTCGGGAAGAAGAAAACTATTCATCGTCGTCCCGCGGCTTAAAGGGAGTATCCTACTTTTGCTACTGCTCAGGTGATGAGATGTGGAACTGGGCACGGTATTCCATGAACTTGCTGATCACGGGTTGTAGTTGATCCTGGGAAGTATCCTTGTGTCGATCACTGATAGCTTCGCAAGTCTCCCACTCATCTGTGAGCTTTTCTGGGAGTTTGGAATAAATTTTTTATGCCTCCATTAGATAGCCAATGAATTCATGACAAGCCAGCAGGTTGTTGATGGATTTGGCGTCAAAAGTGACCTCTGGTCTCAGCCCTTGTGAAACAATCTCCTTAAAGATCCAAATATTTTCCTCTACCTTTCTAATGGCAAAAGGAGTGAGCAAACCTGGAGACATTCTAAGGACAGTCTACTCCATTTGATGCATTACATCCAGGGATTCCTCCTTTATCTTATCAATCTTCTCCAGGACAAACTCCAGCTGATCAACCCGGTAATCCAGAGTAGAGAGGATTTTGTTGAGGGCTCTGGGATGTCCAAAGACGTCGAACTTGACCAGATATTCGATTGAATAGTCGAGCATTTTCTGAAAGGTCTCATGCTACATCTTCCAATGGTCCATCTCTTTGGAGATGGGTCCTGCTATCGCCTGGAGCTCTCTGTTCACCTGATTGATATGCTGATATAATCTGGTGAACTTAGCAATCACTCCCTCACTTTTTTTGAGGATTTGGCTCCTCCAGGAGGAAAATGCCATGCCCTTCTCACCGATTTTGGTATACTCATTAATCTTATCCTGGTTCAGAGACTCAGGAGTTTCGGTGGTAGTTGTAGGAGGTGCACTACCCATTTTCTACAAGGCGTGGAGAAGATTTTTATTTTGCTGCTTTAACAGCCTTTTCTCTTCCTTTGCTTCCTAGAGCTTTTTGTAAAGGGCATCAACTGCAGATAGGGCCTCTCCTTGAAGGCTTTCCGAAGATGTTCCCATTGTGACTTGGGTCACTGTGTAATCTGTCAAAGACAGATCCTTTTTATCCTTTAAAGGATTGGGGTATGCTATCTCCATTACTCTCTCTCCTGACAAACTCTAAGAGAAGCGGGTTAAATGCTTTTGCTTCTTGGTCCCCTTTGATGGGATGACAGAGAAGTCCATCGGTGCAAAGGGAATTTTCCTCTTTTGTTGGGTCAGGTGGTAAGAGATCCATGCTGGACTTATGGGAGAGGGACCGGAAATAGTAAAGGGAGTAGATGTAGTAGTAGAAGGAAAATGCGTGGAGACACTTTGAGGTGGCATTGAGAGGGAAGCCGAGAAAGTGCTCACGGGAGGAAGGGATACTATAGGGGAGGTAGACATGGGAAAGGAAGGGAGCTTAGAGATGTGGGAAGAAATTGTGGGGGACAGCTCCGTGAGAGAAGAGAAGATGGATGATGAGGAAGGGGGAACAACAGAAGATGGGGGAGAGGACATGACCAAAGGAATGGTCACTTGGGTCACCTGAGGAGGGGAAGGAGGAGAGGGAGAACGGAAAAAAGGGACCTCAATGGTTACAGTAGTGGTAACATCCTGAGTGGATGTGCCTATCGGAACATCTTCTGCTGCTTCTTTCTCCAGGCTTTCCAGGATTACAACAAGTTCTTGTGAAGTGGAAGGAGGACTTTTAGGAGCTTCCTCTTGGGTGGAGCTTGACTCACCCTTTTTGTCTTTCCCTTTGCTCTTTGGTAGCTGTTTTGGCCTGGAAGGTGCGTTGCCCAATGGAGAAGTGGTGAAATCAATTCCGAGGTAGATGAGGCCATTCATTCTACACCAATGCTCTGTTCTCCACAGATTTTCCTTGACCCTTTCTATTGTCTGAGGCACTTTGGTTCTGTCAATTACAGCGAAAGGCCAATCGTCCCCACCTGTGTCAAGATATACCTAATCAACTTCTTTATCAGTAGTTTGATAACCGTTTGGGATGATGGCTATGCCATACTGGATGATTTCAGCCAAGGCCAATCGGGAATGGTCTTTCCTCCTGAGATCGACCTCATGATATAGGTCGATATAAATATCCTCGATCTGTGGAATGTGGATCGGATCGAGTTTGGCTCTGGGTAGCCAGTTCCTTGGGTCGAAAGTGGGCCTTGCCGGGAAGTTTTGCTTTAAATTTAGCAGCTCCAATTTTGCAAACATATCCCGTGCTTTGTGGTGAGAGAGACAAGTATACCTACCCACTGTGAGGGGGAAAGGAGTTCCACCCTTCTTTCTCTTTAGGCACTTCTCATGGTAGGTTATAAGTTGTCTTGACAGCTCCAACAGGATCAACTTGGGCCTGGCGTATCTCAGAAATTTGGTTGGTTCCCCCAGGAAGTTGGCTGCCCTTAGATAGGTAAAGGTGGGGAATTGTGTGAACAAGGCTCCCCATTTCTCTATAGCTGTAACAATGCTCTTAGTCATATAACTGTGAGTCATGTTTGGCCTCAAAAAGTAGACAATGCCGTAGAAGAAGGCATCGTTAATCTTTGTGAACTGGGGGATACTATTTTCCAGCTTTAGTTCTGGATAGTATTCATATATTTTGACTTGGGGCCAAATGCCGCACCGCATTAGCACTAGATAATCTCTTTATGAGGCTGCAGCATAAACTACGTAGGAGTTGATGTAGAACCTCCCCGTTGTGGTGAGTTGTTGGAGCTTCTCAGATATAGTGCTGCTTATGATCTCTGCGCACTCAAAGCGTTGATTTGGCACATTCTTGTTCATTATTTCCAAGTATCTCAGCATACATTTATGAAAGTAGTGGGCATCAGGAAGCCCAAATACTCTGCTTAGGAACGTGATTGTATCAATTAGTTCCTCGGAAAAATCACTATGATGAATGATCTGTGGCCATCTGGTCACCACCTTCTTGTTTTCCAAGTATACCACATTCATCAATTGCATACATTGGTCTTCATTATCCTCCCAAGCCTTGGTGCAGTATTCTTGGCTTATGGCCACAAAGTGACGGTGGTGAGGAATGCCAATCATAATTTCAAAGTGCTGGGTAGTGAGGTTGATCATGACCTCACCCTTCTCATTCAGGACACACCTGGTGTCTTTGTTGTAGCAGCGGGCCACTACCATCATGAACTCATTATTTACTGCACTGACTGGGATTCCTCCAGCAAAATACAAGCCATTACCTATCAGTTTATCCATCCAGGGACTTCCTGTGACCCTCTGGGTTCTGGCCCAAAAATCCTTCATATCATTGTACCCGAGCTCTGAGTCTCTTATATCCAGGTCACACTCTGCCTGGGATTCGGGCATCCTGACCCTCTGATATTTTTACTTCATCTCTTCTTCTGTAAGTTTGGCTTTGCCCTTGGACTTGGTTGGTCTCTTACTTGATGTTGACATATGTAGTTCTGAGCTTAGTTGCTGATCTGCAAGAAGAAGAAGTGAAACCCAATGCAGGAAAGTCATATTAGCCATTTGATCTCCCATTAAAGTGTTGACAGAAGGAAGAGTTAGCAATTTTAAGGTCTCAGGGCACATGAAAATTGCAACCTGTAGGGTTAAATAGTATGGTGCATAGAAAAGAGGTGCTGTAAGGGACAAATCAATGCCAAAGGGCGCATGGTCCATGAAAACTGTAGAGGACATTTTTTGTTGTTGCAAGCGGAAGTGCGCCTGCGCCATATATATGCATTTTATAACAGGCACTGATATTCTTCATGTTACACGGGAATAGGATGCGCCAGTGGCGCATATAATCTTTATGTTACATGTAAATTGGGTGCACCAAAGGGCACATATATGGTTTGTGTGACATATGTATTATGTGCGTAAAAGGAAACTCAGCGCAGTGCAAGGAAGGATTACATAACATTATGTTGATGTAATAAGGGATGCTCCTAGACTGTTAACAGTTTATACTTGGTGCAAATAAATTTTATGTTCCATGGATGCAGGGTGCACCAATGGTGCAAGTTTTTGTAATGTTGCACATGAGTTTGGTGCGCCAAGAGGGTGCAGGGAAAGTGGGTGTTGCAAGCAAGGAAAGTGCGCCTTGAGGGCGCAACTATTTTTTATGCAGCAAGCGTGGTGGATGCGCCGTTGGCGTGGCTATACTTCATGTTGCAATGGTGGTGAATGCGCCAAAGAGAAAAAAAAGCATTTTACCAAATTTTAAGTCTATGTTCTTCCTCTGGAGGGGTTATATGAGTTCAAGCCTCTTCTGCAGGTATTCTTCGGTGATAAACAGGATGTAATAAAGAGACCCAAGTGATTTTTTTAGAGGCAGAGTCCTCTTTACAACAGATCTGGAAAGGGGGAGAAGTGCATGGAGGAGGACAGCAAAACAACAAAGGAGGGTTTCATGGCTTCACAAATCATACAATCCAACCCCACAAACAAACAACCAAGAAACAAAATATAAAATATGAGAGCAATAAGGACCACATACCAGGATTATAAAATGTGAGAGGTGAAACTGAATCCATGAAAGCGACATGAAGATGACAGGCGTTTGACAGGTGCAAAGGAAAAAGATCAATCACGTGTTTTCTGACTGGTGAAAGTGACAGGGCGGATGCGCCTATATGTAGGCAATGTTGTAATAAATGCACCAACCTATTTTTGAAGTGGTGCACCAAAACACCTGTCGACACGAAGTTATGTGTGCCTTTGGCACACCAAAAGTGTTGTCAACACGGAAATATGTGTGCCCTTTGGGGCACCAAAATGTAGCACAACAAAGACATTGTTGACACAAAGGCACATGCACCTTGGCGCATGCAAGAAAGGGGCAACATGGTGAGGTGCCGTGAAATGTGTGTCGACACTTCAAACCGTGCACCAAAGGAATTAAAGGGGGCACAAGAACACTACATGTTGCATAGACATTAGGTGCGCATGACCAAAAAAACCAAAAATGGCTAAGTTCACAAAAATAGATTTCCCAGGAAGGGATTTTGCAATGTTCTGAACGCAAGGAGTCCCTGACGAGGGACTAGAACAAAATTTTGGCAGGGTTATCTATAAAATTGCCCTTGCCAATTTTATGGGATAACAGCTGGCTCTTTCTGGGGACTATCTTTGAGCGAACCTCAGGGGTAGAGAATCCTAGATCTTCACATGCCTATCCATTGGGTAACAAAGTCAAAAACAAGGGCGACCGAAAAGGGAAACACACAACCAACAAAACCAAACACATGACAAAAAAAAACACACAATTGAAGTAACTGTACAAAGAAGAGAGCAAGCTCTACTTCTTGAAGATTTTCAGATGTTGCCCATTATAGGGAAGCAGGAGTCTAGTTCCGTCTGTATACGAGAGATAGAAGCTATTCTCTCCATTGAGCTATTTGATCTTGAAAGGTCCCCTCCATAGGGAATCAAATTGTCGGTGCATGCCCTTTGGCTCTCTTCGTTTGTCCCACAAAAGGACAAGATCTCCCACCTGGAAATTTCTTTTCTTAGATTTTTTATCGAACAATCTTTTGACTTGATTCTGATGTTCGGTGATCTTGTTGACCACCCTTACTCTCTTTTCTTTGAGCTCTGCTAGATACATGATCCTCTTTTCAAGGTAATTTTGGAAAGTCTCATCTTCGATTGCCTGTGCCAAGCGCAGAGCAGGGAGTTCAGTGGAAATGGGAATCTCAGCATCGGTGCCATATAACACTTGAAAAGGTGACATACCGAGAGATATCTTGGGAGTAATGAGGTCTTCCCACAAAGTGTCGTATAAGGACTTGTGCCACATTCGTTGATTCTCATCCACTAGCTTTCGTATGATGGTTACTAAGTTTTTGTTACTGGATTATGCCTGACCATTTCCCTGAGGGTAATAATCTGAGGCGTGAGCCAAAGTTATTCCGTATTCATAGCAAAAACCAACAACCATTTGTGAGGAGAAGTTGGAAGTGTTATCAGCAACAATATTGTTTGGAACGCCAAACCTGACAATAATATTTTCTTTGATGAAACTGCAAACAACCTCGGAAGTGGCATGTTTGACAGGTATGGCTTCTACCCATTTTGTGAAATAATCTATTGCCGTCAGGACATAGCTATGTCCGGCACTCGATTGGGGATTGAGTGCACCGATAAAATCAATTCCCCACTGCTTGAATTGTTTGTCGACAACGACCGGCCTGAGGGGAAAATTAGCCAATTTGGGCTTGCTGACAAACTACTGGCAAGGTTCACACTTTGCTACCTAGGTAGCTGCATCTTGGAAAAGTGTCGGCCAATAGCACCTGGCCCGGATGATCTTGTGTGCCATCATAGAGGAGGAAAAATGGCCCCCACAGGCCAAATTATGAAAACTCTCAAGTAACTTCACTTGTTGTGGTTTGTCAACACATAGCAAGAAGATGCCATCTATTTCACGTTTATATAAACCGTCATCCCAGATGATATATCTGGCTGCTCTGAGCTTTATAGCACGCTTCTCCTTTATAGTCAGATGGGATGGGCATTCGTCATAGGTGAGAAAGAAAGCAATATCGGAATACCATTCGTCGCTGGTTGCGACAAATAAGACTATAGGCAGTGAATCAGTTTTCACCAGCTGGCTTTGCACTCCATTGGTGTAATCATCCTTTTCCTCAGAGTCTTCTGAATCTTGGTTTTCAGCCATAAGTTGACATAGGCCTTTGCCTCTTACTAACTTGGTTGGTTTTATATCCAGATTGTACTCCTAGACCTTTACAATCCAATTTCCTCGCAAGCTTCCTAACTCCTGTTGAGTTAAGATGGACTTTACTGCCATGTCAGGGACCAGCACCACTATATGAGAGTTTAAAATGTAATACCTGAAATTCTTGATTGCTTTGAGAATGGTGAAGGCATGCTTTTCCAACTGAGACATTTTTAATTCATGAGGCTTGAGGGGAGATCTCACGAACGCAATTGGGGATTCAACATCCTCAGAATTCTTTTACATCAAGATGGCAGATACAGTGTGCTCAGATGCATAGCTATACACGATAAAATCCTTGGAGAAATCGAGGCATACCAGAACTGGTGCGTGAGCAACAGAGGCTTTTATTTCCTCAAATGACTTCTTCCCTTCTTTGCTCCATCAGAAAGTTGGTGATCCTTTCATCATGTCTAATTAATGACAAGTCTTTTTAGCAAAGTCAGGAACAAAGCACCTGAGAAAATTCACCTTTCTGAAGAAAGAGTGAATGCTGGTCTTGTTTGTAGGTAAAGTAAGGCTCTGAATAGCCTTAACTCTTTTAGTATCTATCTTTTTCCCTTCTTTTCTAACAACATGACCCAGCAATTTTCCTTCTGTGACTCCGAAAATAGACTTTTTCGGGTTCAGGGAAATCCCATGCTCTCGGCATCTGGCCAATACTTGCTCCAAATGATCACAATGATCATTTTTCCGTTTAGAGAACACAGTTAAGTCATCCAGATAAACCACAATGACCTTCCCCATCATACCTTTGAATGCAAGGTCCATGGCCCGCTGAAAAGTGGTTCCAGCATTGGTCAGGCCAAAAGGCATCCTCCTGTAAGCAAATGTACCCCAAGGAGTAGTGAATGCTATTTTAAATTGGTCTTCAGGTGAGACTTCAATATTATTGTAGCCCGAGAAACCATCAAGCATGTACAGCATTTCTGATCCAGTTACTGCTTGCAGAACCTAGTCCATTATGGGAAGTGGGTGGTTTTCCTTCAGTGATTCCAGATTCAGGTTTCGAAAATCTATGCATATGCATATTTCACCGTTTTTCTTGCGCACTGGCACAGTGTTTTCCACCCAAGTACTGTGAAGGATAGGAAAAATGATTCTCACATCCAGCATTTTCTAAATTTCAGCTTGGATAGTACCTGAGATCTTAGGGTTATAATGCCTCTACTTTTGGTGAAAGGGTTTGACGTTTTCTTTCAACGGGATGTCATGCCAAATGTCCTTTGGCTTAAAAGACTTTAGATCGGCATAGGACCATGACAATACATCCATGTATTTCTTCAACAGTTTGACCAACTTCTGCTTCTCTTCAGGTGTGTAACATTTTCCGATGTTCACAAACTGCGGATGTTCTACCGAACCTAAATTAACCAGTTCGGTTTCTGGGGAGGAAATAGGATCATCTCACCTCTTATTTTTAACAAAATGATCATGTTTTTCAAACAACCGCTCTAGAGAAACCAGGCCCTTCGGAATTTTATTTCCTTTGAGCTGACATATGCCGTCGTTCCCTTCGGATTTATCGTTTTGACCGGTAACTGATTCACGGCACGTAGAAGTGGATCCTTCAAAATGAAGTTCCTTAAAATTTTCTGCTTTTTCTAGAAAGGCAATGAGTTGATTTTCATCATTGAATACTTGCCAATGCTGATAATTATCTGGCACACTTGGGTAGAAAACCATCTCAATGGTGTATTTGTCTGTTTTCAAACCTGGGTGAGGGAGCATGAGGGATGCTGAAATGGCCAATGAATCAGCCATGTCATTCTGAGCTCTTAGAATGGATTCTATTGAAAAAGTGTCAAACTCTTCGATGTTGTCCCACACCACATTGCGATAATTCCTGAGCCTTTCATTCTTCACTTGGTATATCCTCTTAACTTGATTTACGACTAGCTCTGCATCACCTTGTACTTTTAGATTTTTGATCCCTCTTTCCTTTGCGGCTTGCATGCCAAGTAGAAGAGATTCATACTTAGCAGTATTATTTGTGTTGAAAAACTATAGCTTGAAAGAGAGAGGAATAATCTGCTCTTCAGGAAATATAAGCACAGCTCCAGTGCCGCATCCACTAGTCGTGCAACTGCCATCAAACTGCAAAGTCCAGATCTTGTTAAGATCTTCTTCTTGGATGAGGACAAGAATTTTGTCAGACTCGGTAGACAAGAAATAGTTCCCAATTCCTGATGATTCGAAAAGAATTTGGGATTTGGGGTCCTCAGAGTTAGTAACCAAGTACTTCTTTTGTGATTCTGGCTCCAATGTCTGCATTACACCTTTGACGGGGATTCTAACCTTAGACCAGTCTATGTGAATCTCCCCACCAACTTCACTGCAAAAACTTCTTCCCAGCAAAATTCCATAAGCTGCCAGAATGTCGACAACGAGGATAGTCATTTTTACTCTTTTCTCTTGGAATGCCGCAAATGTGAACTGAGTGTCTTTGATCTGACCAATCAGCAGAACCTACTTGGTTTCCAAGGAATAACATCTGCCAAAAGGCTTGGTAATGGTGAGGCCCAGAGCATGGGAAACTTTTACCGGCATGACATTATCAGAAGCTCCAGAGTCAATTATCCAGTTACTTAGCTTGTGGCCATTGATTAGGAGGGAGAGATAGAAAGGTTCTATCTTGCCTGATGCAGATGTTGAAGCAACATTTATGTGGGATGTAGGAGGAGTGGAAAGGATTCTTTTTAGGGAGATCTGGGGAGATATGACAGCTTGACTTTGAATATACTTGGTCAACCTTACAAGTTGTTTGGGGTTTGACTGAAGGTACTCGGCTTCGGACATTTGAATCTTGGTCTTTTTAGCGTGGTCAATTATGTCAAATGTGGCCAAGGGTTGCATTGATGGAGGAATGAATCATTCATTTCGCTATGGTAGGGTAAAGTTACTGGTCTTCATGGAAATAGAAGAAGGCTGATTTGGAGGAGAGATGGGAGGAAAAGATTTCTTTGTAAAAGAATTAACAAGGGGTTGAGTAGGAAGAGGATCACCTCTTTTAGCAATAGTTGGGTGCGTGGAAGATGTAGCCTTTTCTTTCTGCACATTGGCAACGACCTCTGCGTCTTTCCTTAGCGAGCAGATAAAAACAACATATGATTGTCCGCTTGTATATCCTTGGGTACCATCTTCTTCATCAGATTCTTCCTCATCAAATTCCATATACCTAATAGTAGATTCGCTAGTTGGTTCACCGACATCTTGATCATCTTCACCTTGAGATGAAGGTTCTTCGTAATTTTGTTCCTCTTCTTCGATTTCAGCCAAAGCGTTGACCGGGGGAGCCTCAAGCACCAACCGCAGACCAGCTGCAGGAAGACACGGCCTATGCGGGATGCTGTTGGGAGTAAAATTTCTTCGTGGAATATCTCGGTATGAGGAATTGGAGGAAGATTTGGCTAACTGCTTCTTTAATGCGAGCAAGTCATTTGCCATCTTCTGAAATGCCGGATTAGATGAAGTGGCCTGAGAAGGACTTGCAGCTTTGAACTTGGATGACTCTCATTTCAATTCGCCAGATATTAGCAAGTTGTCCTCTATCCGAATGGTAGTAGCCTAGGCAAGAGGCAAGGTAGCTACTTGTTACTACAGGAGTAAGAAACTTACTTTTGAGCTCATAGCGTTTATGAAAAAACACTTTTGATTTTTCGGTGTTGGAAGCATGGCAACAGGCACACGGTTAATTAATGCATTGAACCTGGCAATAAAATCGTGCATAGTTTCATTGGCCTCCTTCTTTAGGTGAGTGATCTTTAGTAGTAATGCGAACGTGTCTTCATAAGGCTTATACCTGTCTTCAAAAGCATCCCACAAGGTGGCCCAACTAGTAATAGATCCAGCCAGCAAATGCTGAAACCATTCTGCTGCGGGCCCTTGCAAAGTTTATAAGAAGATATGAACCGACACATCTTCATGGGTCACATCTAGGATGCTGCATGACATGATGAATGTAGATATGTGTGAATCTGTGCTTTGGTTTCCACTCCCATCAAATTCAGGAAAATTCTTTTGGTTTCCATGTGGAAGTGCATGAATAGGATGTGGTAATGCCAAAGGGCCCATAGCATTTCCCCATGGTATTGCCATCTGGACATGTGGAAAAAGAACGCGGGCTGGAAATATAGTCTTGCTAAGAAATAGAGCACTGCAAAGGGATGTGGAGGCTCCTTGTGAAAACCAGTTCTTTCGTGGAGGTGAGGCACTTCTGGCTAATCGATCAGCTGAACTCAGTGATGAAAAGCACGCTGGTGTAATACTGAAGTTGTGCCTTTGAAGCAGATCGAAAATAGGATCAACTTCTCCACGAGCTCTCCTACTATGAGTAAATGGTTCACCTGCCAGTGTACCCTCCTGATCTGCAATATTGTGTAGCAGATTTAAAAACTCTTTTTGGTTGTACTTGCTGATTTTCTAATTTTTTTGACAAAAACCAGCAGCATGTACTTTTCTAAATATTTAAATTTTATCCCTCTTTTGAAAAATGATTGCGGTTTAATGACAAAGAACAGTGAAGATAAAACAATGGTAAAGCTTGGTAAGCTGATTTTTGGATCGAGAGTTGACTTTTTGAAGAGTTTGAAAATTTTGGTAAACTGTCAAAAACTCAGATCTATGGAAAAATACAGATTTTTATAAAAAATAAGAGAACTAAAGATCTCCTATTAGGCCCAATCTATGGATCCCTGAAGAAAATTTTCAGTTTGGATCACTTTTGCAAAAATTTTGGGTTTTGAACAAAAGTTAAAATTTGCAAACAGGTAGTGATTTTTTTTTATTTTCACTGATTTTTCAAACACACCACCATCATAGATCTAATAGATCTGTTCGATCCCCAGTAGAGTCGCCAAAAAACTGTTGGTCTGAAAATCTATCGTGAGAGCAGATCTATGGATAGATGAGCCAACAATGTGCAGGGCATAGCCCCTCTTTGAGTCAGCAAAGAGAAACTAGTTTATTACTATTCTACCAGCAGGAATCTTGTGCAAATCTCACAATATTTTTCCTTCAGGGGTTGGGATCTCATCCCAGTAGAGTAGTTTCGATGAAGAACAGAAAGGAATGAAGGAAAGAAGGGAAGGAAGATGGATCTAAAGGGAGAAAAGAAATGAATTCCAAAGTAGAAAGGTCAGAGGGTCTATGTTTTGGGCTAGTAGTAAACAGAGCCGAACCTACTTACATAGAAAAACAAAGCAATACTGATGAAAAAATGACAAAAAATTAGAGATAGATCCAACAGAATAAATGCATAGATCTGACATAAGAAAGATCATATGCCCATAACACACATATTTAGCACAAATCCTCAATATTTGTATTAATATTTTCTTCTGTTACAAAAAGTACAAAGCCTTTTCTTCTTACTTCTATTTTTCATCTAAAAGATATCCACCCCGAATACAACAAGTATTCAAGTATTTTATAGAAGAAGAGAAGAAAAGAAGGCAAAAAAAAACCAACCACTTAATTACAAAAATATCTTACAAGATATTCTAAAGTCATTTGTTGACTTTTTGACAACTTTGTGAATGACATCATCCCATGGTGCAACATGGATGATGTCATCATTTATGTCAACACACTTTAGATAATTACAAGGAGAAAGTCGGGAAGAAGAAAACTATTCATCATCGTCATGCAACTTAAACGAAGTATCCTACTTTTTTTGTTGCTCAGGCGACGAGATGTGGAATTGGGCATGGTATTCCATGAACTTGCTGATCATGCGTTGTAGTTGATCCTGGAAAGGATCCTTGTGTCGATCACTGATAGCTTCGCAAGTCTCCCGCTCATTTATGAGCTTTTCTAGTAGTTTGGAATAATCATTTTCTACCTCTATCAGATACCCAATGAAGTCACGACAAGCCAGCAGGTTGTTGATGGATTTGGCGTCAAAAGTGACCTCTGGTCCCAGCCCTTGTGAAACGATCTCCTCGAAGATCCGAATATTTTCCTCTACCTTTCTAATGGTGAAAGAAGGAGTGAGAAAACCTGGAGACATTCTTAGGAAAATCTGCTCCATTTGATGGATTACATCCAGGGCTTCCTCCTTTATCTTATCAATCTTCTCCAGGATAAACTCCATCTGATCAACCCGGTAATCCAGAGTAGAGAGGATTTTGTTGAGGGCTCTGGGATGTCCAAAGATGCCAAACTTGACCAGATCTTCGACTGAACAGTCGAGCATTTTCTGAAAGGTCTCATGCTGCATCTTGGCATGTTCCAGCTCTTCGGAGATGGGTCCTGCTATCGCCTAGAGCTCTTTGTTCACCCGATTGATATGCTAATATAATCCGGTGAACTTAGCGATCACTCCCTCACTTTCTTTGAGGATTTGGCTCCTCCAGGCAGAAAATGTCATGCCCTGCTCACCAATTTTGGTATACTCATTAATCTTATCCTAGCTCAGAGGCTCAGGAGTTTCGGCGACAGTTGTAGGAGGTGCACTGCCCATTTTCTGCAAGGCGTGGAGAAGATGTTTATTTTGCTCCTTTAACAACCTTTTCTCTTCCTTTGCTTCCTAGAGCTTTTTGCAAAGGGTGTCAACTGCAGATAGGGCCTCTCCTTGAAGGATTTCCAAAGATGTCCCCATTGTGACTTGAGTCACTGTGTAATCTCTCGAAGACAAATCCTTTTTTATCCTTTAAAGGATTGGGGTATGCTATCTCCATTACTCTCTCTCCTGACACACTCTAAGAGAAGCGGGTTAAACGATTTTTCTTCTTGGTCCCCTTTGATGGGATGATGGAGAAGTCCATCGGTGTGATGGGAACTTTCCTCTTTTTTTAGCTCAGGTGTTGAGAGATCCATGCTGGACTTATGGGAGAGGGACCGGAAATAGTAAAGGGAGCAGCTGCAGTAGTAGAAAGGAAATGTGTGGAGACACTTGGAGGCAGCATTGAGAGGGAAGCTGAGAAATTTCTCACGGGAGGAAGGGATACTGTAGGGGAGGTAGACATGGGAAAGGAAGGGAGCTGAGAGATGAGGGAAGAAATGGTGGGGGATAGCTCCACGAGAGAAAAGAAGATGGACGATGAGGAAGGGGGAACAGCTGAAGATGGGGGAGAGGACACGACCAAAGGAATGGTCACTTGGGTCACCTGAGGAGGGGAAGGAGGAGAGGGATAAGGTACAGAAGGGACCTCAATGGTTACAGTAGTGGCAACATCCTGAGTGGATGTGCCTATCGGAACATCTTCCGCTGCTTCTTTCTCCAGGCTTTCTGGGATTACAACCTGTTCTTATGAAGCGGAAGGAGGACTTTCAGGAGCTTCCTCTTGGGTGGAGCTTGACTCACCCTCTTTGTCTTTCCCTTTGCTCTTTGGTAGTTATTTTGGCCTGGAAGGTGCGTTGCCCAACGGAGAAGTGGTGAAATCAACTCTGAGGTAGAAGAGGCCATTCATTCTGCACCAATGCTCTATTCTCCATAGATTTTCCTTGACCCTTTCTTCTATTGTCTGAGGTGCTTTGGTTCTGTCAATTATAGCGAAAGTCCAATCATCCCCACCCGTGTCAAGATATACTTGATCAAATTCTCAATCAGCAGTTTGATAACCTTTTGGGATGATGGCTACGCTGTACTGGATGATTTCAGCCAAGGCTAAGTGGGAATGGTCTTTCCTCCTGAGCTTGACCTCATGATATAGGTCAATATAAATATCCTCGATCTGTGGAACGTGGATCGGATCGAGTTTGGCTCTGGGCAGCCAATTCCTTGGGTCGAAAGTGGGCCTTGCCGGGAAGTTATGCTTTAAATTTAGTAGCTCCAATTCTGCAAACATATCCCATGCTTTATGGTGAGAGAGACAAGTATACCTGCCCACTATGAGGGGGAAAGGAGTTCCACCCTTCTTTCTCTTTAGGCACTTCTCATGGAAGGTTATAAGCTATCTTGATAGCTCCAACAGGATCAACTTGGGCCCGGCGTATCTCAGCAATTTGGTTGGTTCCCCCAAGAAGTTGGCTGCCCTTAGATAGGTAAAGGTGGGGAATTGTGTGAACAAGGCTTCCCATTTCTCTGTAGCTGCAACAATGCTCTTGGTCGTACGACTGTGAGTCATGTTTGGCCTCAAAAGGTAGAATATGTCATAGAAGAAGGCATCGTTAATCTTTGTGAACTAGAGGATACTATTTTCCAGCTTTAGTTCTGGATAGTATTCATATATTTTGACTTGGGGCCAAACCCCACACCGCATTAGCATTGGATAATCTCTTTCTAAGGCTACAACATAAACTACATAGGAGTTCATGTAGAACCTCCCCATTGTGGCGAGTTGTTGGAGCTGATCAGATATAGTGCTGCTTATGATCACCGCCCACTCAAAGCGTTGATCTAGCACATTCTTGTTCATTGTTTCCAAGTATCTCAGTATCCATTTATGAAAGTAGTGGGTATCAGGAAGCCCAAATACTCTGCTTAGGAACGTGATTGTATCACTTAGTTCCATGGAAAAATTGCTGTGATGAATGCTCTGTGGCCATCTGGTCACCACCTTCTTGTTTTTCAGGTATACCCCATTCATCAATTGCATACATTGGTCTTCATTATCCTCCCAAGCCTTGGTGCAGTCTTCTTGGCTTACGGCTACAAAGTGATGGTGGTGAGGAATGCCAAGCATAATTTCAAAGTGTCAGGCAGTGAGGTTGATCACGACCTCGCCCTTCTCATTCAGAACACACTCGGTGTCTTTGTTATAGCTGCGGGCCACTACCATCATGAACTCATTATTTACTGCACTAAATGGGATTCCTCTAGCAAAATGCAGGCCACTACCTACCAATTTTTCCATCAAGGGACTTCCTGTGACCCTCCGGGTTCTGGCCCAGAAATCTTCCATATCAATGTGCCCGAGCTCTGAGTATCTTATATCCATGTCACACTCTACCTGGGATTCGGGCATCCTGACCCTCTGATATTTGTACTTCATCTCTTCTTCTGTAAGTTTGGCTTTTCCCTTGGACTTGGTTGGTCTCTTACTTGATGTTGACATATGTAGTTCTAAGCTCAGTTGCTAATCTTCAAGAAGAAGAAGTGAAACCCAATATAGAAAAGTCATATTAGCCATTTGATCTCCCATTAAAGCATTGACAGAAGGAAGAGTTAGCAATTTTAAGGTCTGAGGGTGCAGGGCACATGAAAACTACAGGCTACAGGGCTAAATAGTATGGCACACAGAAAAGAGGTGCTGTAAGGGACAAATCAGTGCCAAAGGGTGCAGGGCGCATGAAAACTACAGAGGACATTTTTTTGTCGCAAGCGAAAGTGCGCCTGTGGCATATATATGCATTTTATAACAAGCGTTAATATTCTTCATGTTACATGGGAATAGGATGCGTCAATGGTGCATATAATCTTTATGTTACATGTAAATTGGGTGCGCCAAAGGGTGCATATATGGTTTGTGTGACATATGTATTATGTGCGGAAAAGGAAACTCGGCACGGTGCAGGGAAGGATTGCATAACATTATGTTGCTATAATAAGGGATGCGCCTGCATTGTTAACAGTTTATACTTGGCGCAAATAAAGTTGATGTTGCATGGATGCAGGATGCGCCAATGGCGTAATTTTTTGCAATGTTGCACATGAGTTTGGTGCACCAAGAGGGTGCAGGGAATGCGGGTGTTGCAAGCGAGAAAAGTGCGCCTTGAGGGCACAATTGTTTTTTATGCAACAAGCGTGGTGGATGTGCCATAGGCACGACTGTACTTCATGTTGCAAGGGTGGTGAATGCACCAAAGAGAAAAAAAGGTAGTTTACCAACGTTTGAGTCTACATTCTTCCTCTGGAGGAGTTATATGAGTTCAAGCCTCTTCTGCAGGGTTTCTTGGGTGGTGAACAGGATGTAATAAAGAGACCCAAGTGATTTTTTTAGAGGCAGAGTCCTCTTTACCAGAAGATCTGGAAAGGGGGAGAAGTGCATGGGGGAGGACAGTAAAATAGCAAAGGAGGGTTTCATGGCTTCACAAATCATACAATCCAACCCCACAAACAAACAACCAAGAAACAAAACATAAAATATGAGAGCAATAAGGACCACATACCAGGATTATAAAATGTGAGAGGTGAAACTGGGTCCACGAAAGTGACACAAAGATGACATGCATGCTAACAGGTGCAGAGGAAAAATATCAATCACATGTTTTCTGACTGGTGAAAGTGACAGGGCAGATGCGCCTATATATAGGTAAGGTTTTAATAAATGCGCCAACCACTTTTTGAAGTGGTGCACCAAAACACCTGTCGACATGAAGTTATGTGCACCTTTGGCGAACCAAAATTGTTGTCAACATGGAAATATGTGTGCCCTTTGGTGCACCAAAATGCAGTGCAACAAAAACATTGTTGACATAAAGGCGCATATGCCTTGGCGCATGCGCCTTGGCACATGTAAGAAAGGCACAACATGGTGAGGCACCATGAAATGTGTGTCGACACTTCAAACCATTTTCCAAAGGAATTAAAGGGGGCACATGAACACTACATGTTGCATGACATTAGGTGCGCCCAACCAAAAAAGACCAAAAATGGCTAAGTTCACAAAACTAGATTTCTCGGGAAGGGATTTTGCAACGTTTCGAACGCAAGGAGTCCCTGACGAGGGACTGGAATAAAATTTTTGTAGGGTTATCTGTAAAATTGCCCTTGCAAATTTTACAGGATAACAAGTATTAATCTTGTGAATTAATATTCCCTGGTCAATCACTTTACCCTACTGCAAATCTACTATTTTCTGCTAAATTTCGTTGTGCATGTTAGCTTACTAGTGCTGTTGTTATTCTCCCTCAGTACAAAATAAGTATTCTGCCCTTATTTTTTGTAGAAAGTACAAATTGGTTCGTGCACATAAATAATTCTTCATAAATCAGTTGTGTATTCCAATCAGGTAAAGTTCTCATTCAAATTTGGTGTATCACCTTAGTATTTACTTCATTTTCAGTCACCTCTTAACCCTAAAAGTTTAAGAAAATTGTTTAGTGAACACCAGTAAGGAACTGGCCTTTTTCACCCCAAAGGTTCACCTCAAAATAGGTATACCCACAGACCTGAGGTGTCCCTAATGTATCAACGAGAGAGAGAGATGTTTTGTAGACTTAGAAAACTTGCTGCCATCTCTCTTCCGGGTGCACTTTCGAGAGATAACAAAGCTTTCAAACCATCCACAAGTGGATCACAAAACACTGGATCCTCCTTCTTGATGGAAGGTTTGAGCTTTATCCTTATGCAAGGGGAACATTTATTGTGTTGTTAATTCAATAATTGATAAGTATACCATAGATGGAAGTATCTGGGCATACCAATCACACTATCATGTCATGAAAACATGGTTTGTGTCTTTTATTCTAACCACCAAATATGTTTCTTACAAACCAGTTTGGATTAGATTGCCCCACATACCTCTAAAATTTTGCGACTCAGCATGTATTTTCTCTATTGGAAATTTTTAGGTAACATGTTATGAATTGAATCTAAAATCTATGATTTTACTGAGTCAAAATATGCCAAAATTATTATGGAACTTGATACCTGAAAGAATCTTCCTCCCAACATTGAGCTAAAAGCCCTAAATAAAACTTGATCCCAACCTCTTGATTATGAAGGTTTTCTTTTCAAATGCAGAAGATGTTTCTCTTTGGGACATATTATAGTTGATTGTGTGGTTGTAAATGGTAGAAATGAAAGAACAAATTGGTGTTAAAATTCTCTCTCAATTCATCTTATCCTTGATAGTATGGAATATTTAATCACAAATGATGATTTGGAAGAATTAGTTGAATCAGTCCCTAAAACCCATCTTAGGGAAATTTTAGATGTAGGAAACAAAGAGAACATAAAAGAAAATATTCAAGAAACAAAAATGTTGAATCAAAATTCATTGAAGTGGCCAAGGAAAATGTTCGTATAAATGTCAATACATATAAAGAAATTTAAGAACTTAAATCTATGCTTCCTATCAATGACATCATAGATGGGTGGAGAAAGGTGTCGTGAAGGAAAAAAATCCAATCTCAAAAATTCCTTTTCCTCTAATTAAATGTTTCTCTCTTGTTTATTTTTGTGCTCAGTGTTTTATGTGGGGTATTATACCTTCTTTATAATTGGGTAGGATCCCATTCAAAACACCACCTTTTACCTATTATAAAAAAACTATGGGCCAACTCAAATTTTAAAAGGTACTTGAGAAAAACACATGGAATAATAGAACAATACTGATATGAATATGACCATATGTTGAGAAATGAAAAGAAGAAAGTTCAAATAGAAATATATAAATAATTTACAAAATTAAGAGTTTAAATTCAAATATAATAACTGAACACTATAAATTTGAACAACACAAGGAACATGCGCTTATAAAAAAATTTTCTAGACCAATGATTCATACATAAATACATAAATGCGTATATGCATACATACATATATACATATAAACAAATAAAGATAGATAGAGAGCGATTGTGTGTGTATGTTTTTGTGTGCATGCACACAATTAACTATAACTAGATTATAATAGGTTCCCTTCAAGAAATCCTAAAGTTATAATAAAAATCTTAGTCTATACAAAAATTCATTAACCTTGAGTTAGCTATCGAAATCATAGTGAAAATATTTTCTATTGAATGAGTTAAATATGAAATTTTGTTGACCCCAACACTAAACCAACACATATGTTTGCAGCTAGTTTAAAATAACCATAAACATTTCCAGCTAGAGATATTTAATTAGGCTAGTCCATATCGAGGCGAATCAAATATTAGTTAAACAAGTGAAGCTAGGTATAAAGAATTTTGTAAGGAAATGAAATATCAATAATCAGTTAGAGACTTCTCCAAACAAATCAACATAACTAAATTAAGGCCTCTACAAATGATAATAATAATAATTTTGTGAGAAGAAAATAAGAAAACATCTTCAAGCCCTAAAATTCCATAGGCGAGCACTACCACTAGCCTATCTGCAATCCCTAATCTTATATAAATCCATTACGTCAATAAATTTACAATCCAAACTCCTGGTGGATGAATAAGATAAAATGTACTTTATCATCCTAATCCAAATACTATAACAACAAAAAATGAGTAACTATGAAATACAAAAATTACACCCAAGAAACTAAGCAATAAATAATGAAACCCTAATTGCAAAGAGAAAGTAGGAAACATTAGTTGATTCATATATTTCTAGAGATTGCACAATGTTAGAAGACTAAAAGATAAAGCATTGACCATCACATTGGAGATAAGAAAAATGTAGATTTCGAGTAGTAGGATGGATAGAGGTGCCTAGAGAGGGACAGGGGCACCCACAGACTCCCTTGACCTTTTTCTGGGTGCCCGGGTCTATGGAACTTACCAAAAGATATCCTTTGATGTGTTGTAAGGTGTTTTTCTTTAGTCACTCCAAGGTCACATGAAGATTTTCATGGTTGCTGGAAACCCGCAATGAAGAATGAACTGTCGACATTAAAATTTTCCTCCGTAATTTCTATTTTATTAATGTATGTATTAGGAATAGGATGTTGTTAAGTATAATTAGTAGTAGCGTCTGATAGAAGATAATGGCATTGCCATCAGTATTGACGCCGCCAATAATATATAGTACGGTAATAGTCAAAAGTACAATAGGAATGTTGTGGTAAAAGAGTAAATATTTTTCTGTAAGTGGTCCGGTAATGTTAAAATGTCAAAGTTGGGATAAGTAGAGAAGTAGGGTCTACATGATTAGGAATTAGAAATATTATATTGGTAATAAGGACAAGGAGTGAGGTCATAAATATTTTGTGTATTTTATTTGTAAAAAGTCTAAAAATGTGGAACCCATGTGAAATGATAAGGTTTATCTTATCTTAAAAGATAAGCTTACATGTACAGATAAGAGTTAAGGTATGGAATATGATTCGTCAGAGTGGATTTCTTATCCTATCTTAGAGATAAGATGGATAAGCTTGGAAGTTCTATAAATAAAGAGGCCACCCCCCCTCATTTAGCATAGAAGGAAGTAGTGAGAAATATTGTATGAGTAAGTGTGTAAAGGAAGCCATCAATTTAAAGGTGTGTTGAAGAAGCCATTAAAAGGTGTAATTGTAAAGTTTCTCCCATAGTTATTGGTGGAAGACAAGTGAAGTCAATAACACTTGAAGTACCTCATGGGTGAGATTGTAACAATTTCATGTTAATATTATAATTTACTTTGATATTTCAGATTTGTCATCATTCCTTCTTATCATAGTCGATGGTATTCTTATGTTATGTTTGTTGTTTTGTTTCCAAATTACATCCACCAAACTAAAGGCTGTGCATTAGTAAATAATCATAGCACGAGGAGTTTCCCCATGAAGAATTATCATAGTGCCGGATTGGTGATGACATTTTGGTTCCATTTCCGGGACCATTCCTCGTTGGTGGATTGTCTGGAGAGATATTCCCACTTAGTCAAAAAATCAATTGGAGGGTAACCTTGTTTTTATTGTGCATAGTAGTTACCATGGTAAAGTCATTTTTGCTGTGAATAGTAGTTACCATGGTAAAGTCATTTTTGCTGTGAATAATATTTACCATAGTAAAGTCAATTTTTACCATGAATAGTATTTACCGCAGTAACTTCACTTTTTACTGTGAATAGTGTTTACCACAGTAAAGTCAATTTTTACTGCAGTAAGTCAAGTTTTACCATAGTTTACCGTGGTCATTTCTATTTTCTATTATAGTGATTTTAATTATTAGTGCACATAAGTCTTGTTGATTGTACTTTTGGGTTGGTATTTCACTGTGGTTACTTTTGAAAATGGGGAAGATTCCTGTTTTTTCAGCCCAATCTAATGAACATGCTTCCTCTTTCATTCAAGAGTTTAAACGATCTTGTATTTGTAAAGGCCTTATAAGAAGGGAACAATGGACTGAATTTTTTCCTACTTTTTTAGATGGTTCAACCCTTAGGTGGTTTGAAACACTAGGTGATAATGTGAAAAACTCATGGGATTTATTAACTGAAAGGTTTCTTGAAGAATTTGGTGAACAACAGAGATATGCAGATCTCATGATCGATATCACAAAGCTAACCCAAGGAGAGAAGGAGAAGATAAGGGATTATCATGCTTGTGTTCTAGAGCTAAGGAGGAAGCTCGATGCCCAGATCCGGAAGGAAGGATTAGCGGATGGGTTGATGAATGGCATGGATAATCTCCTATGTAAGCACTTCATTCTTGGGATGAAGCCAAAGATTAGACAACGAGTGAAGTATGACTGCCCAGCTACCATTGAACAAGCAAAGGAGATTGCAAGAAGGCAAGAAGAAAGCATGGAAGAGGAGCCCAAAGAAATTGTTGCTAAAGTAGAGCCTACACCAGCACCTTTTGTCTAGAATCCACAACCACCCTTGGTGAGCACAAATCTTTCACCTAGTACATCTACTGAGTATGAAGATCTGCTAAAAAAGATGGGTTAGTTAACTATTAATCTTCTTCAAGGAAAAGAATTTAGTTCTCAGGGAGGAGATAGAGGTCCAAAAAGAAATATTTCTGAAGTTGTATGTTATGGTTGCTATAAAAAGGGTCATTATAAGTATAATTGTCCAGATAGAGCTTCTACATCTGGTAAAGGAGATAATGATAAAGGAAAAGCACCTGTGAATTCTTTTGATGTAGTAGATAAGAGCAGAAATAATGAAGTAGATGTGTTTGTAACAAAAAGAAAGAAAGAAAAAGATAATCAAGATGGAAATGATCCTAAGAAGATGAAAGGAGAAACTAGTAAGAAACATAGGAGAAGAAAGTTGGGTGTGGAGGATTTTCTGATTTCACAGGGGCAAGGACCATACTCCATCTTGGAAGATCTATCCAAAAGGCCTACAAATATTACATATGGTGAACTCTTGGCTATGTCTTCTGGGAAGAGGCGGGAGCTGCGAAGTGGACTCAATGCTCGACGAAGGAAGGAGGTTGAGGTCCCTGTTTTGGAGGCAGAGGCAGATCCCTATGTTCCACAAGCTGAGGTATTATGTAATGGTATTTCAATTCATGATGTCTTAGTTGATGGAGGTGTTGTAGTTAATGTAATGACCGAGTCTGTAATGAATATGTTGGGTTTAAAAATTGATCGCCCTTCAACACTTATGTTAAGGTCATTAAATAAGGGAAAAACTAAACCAGAAGGTGTAGTTTCAAATGTGGCAATATCTGTTATGGGTGTTGTATGTGTGGTAGACTTTCATGTGATGAAAAATGGTACTGTTGTGTACCCAATGTTGCTGGGAAGACCATGGCTAAGGAGAGTTCATGCAAGAAACTACTGGAATGAAGGCTTCATGACACTTGGACGTGGTAGAGAGAGGGTGAAGATAAATGTGATCCCTTGACATCATAAGGCAGAACCTATGGATTCAAGTGATGAAACTGATGATTGGACATTGTCTGATTACTCTAGTACCAATGAAGTGGACACTGAAGATGAAGAAAGTGAGGCTGATGTTTCAGTCATGGATATCCTTCCAGTCACACCGACTCATGACCCCATAAAATTATCTGAAGAAGAAGTTGATGGTCGTCTCCAACAAATAAAAATTGGTGATGATGTGATGGAGAGTGAAAAGGAATCCTACCTCCAGCTCTTTCAAAGGTACATACTCATATTCACTTTTGATTACAAGGAACTCCATCAAGTAAGTTGGGTAGAACATTCTATTGAGCTGGTAGATGGTGCTAGGCCTATAAAGCAAATGCCATATAGAATGAATCCTAATTTTTCCAAGACTGTAAAAGAAGAAATAGATAATTTGCTTGATGCAGGATTCATATTTGCTGTGGAGAATTCAGAATGGGTTTCTCCCATTGTGATCTCAATAAAAAAGAATGGGAAGCTACGCATTTGTGTTGATTACAGGAAGCTCAATAAGGCAACAAAGAAGGATCATTACCCTCTTCCATTGTTAGATCAAATCTTGGATGAAGTAGCTGGCCAGGAGTGTTATAGTTTTGCTGATGGATATAGCGGATACAACCAAGTCCGTATAGAGGAGAAAGATCAGCTGAAGACCACGTTCACCACTCCTTGGGGAATGTTTTCTTATAGAGTTATGCCTTTTGGGTTGTGTAATGCTCCAGCAACATTCCAATGTTTGATGAATAGGGTGTTTGAACCCTACATTGGGACCTTCATTAAAGTATTTCTGGATGATTTTTGCATCTATGGGAGCAAGTTGGACCACCTGCACCAGATGGAGACAACATTTCAAAGGATAGATGAAGCATAAGCCTCACTAAACCCTACAAAGTGTGTCTTTGGATGTTCTAAAGGTGTTTTGTTAGGGCATGTTGTATCTAGAGATGCTATTGGTACTGATCCTGATAAAGTTTCAAAAATCAAAGAGTTACCATTTCCTATGAATAGAAGTAAGTTGAGATCATTTTTAGGCCATGTGGGGTACTATAGAAGGTTCATCAAGAATTTCTCAAAGATTTCACAGCCACAAACCCAGTTCTTGAAGAAGGATGTTACTTATGAACCAGGAAATAAGGCACATGAAGCTTTTGGACAACTGAAGGAAGCCCTGGTGTCTTCACCTGTTTTAAAGAATCCAGATTGGTGCAAGCCATTCATTGTGTACACTGATGCCTCAGATGCAGCACTAGGAAGTACTTTGAGCCAAAAGGATGAAAATGGGAATGAACATCTAATTTACTTTGGGAGCAGACAAATGAGCAGTGCTGAGGTAAATTATAATGTAACTGAAAAAGAGGCTCTAGCTATCATTTTTGCTATAAATAAGTTTAGAAATTACTTGCTAGGGCATAAATTTATAGTTGTAACAGATCATCAGGCTCTAAAATATATTGTCAATAAGCCTAACCCATCAGGGAGGATAGCAAGATGGATAATTTTTCTACAAGAATTTAAATTTGATATTATAGATAGGCCAGGAAAGAAACATGTCAATGCAGATGCACTCTCTCGAGCCTATGATGGTTTAGGATCATCTTGTGATGATGATGATTTCCCCGATGTAGCATTGTTATCTCTTGACAAAATCCCTAGTGAATACATAGATATTTTGAATTATCTGAATGAATTCAAGTTTCCTGATGGTGCCAATGCAAAGACTAAGAGAAAGGTTACTCAAGCCAGTCATCCATATTCTATTCTGCATGGAGTATTATTTCAAATAGGACATGATGGACAGTACAATAGGGCAGTTGGACGTGATCAAGGGAAGGAAATGCTAGAAGAATTCCACAATGGTACATGTGGAGGGAACTTATTTGGACAACTTACAGCAAGAAGGATCTTGGATGCAGGTTATCACTTGCCCACTCTTTTTAAAGATCGTTATAATTATTGTAAGACATGTGGTATTTGTCAAACACATGGTAACTGTAAGACTTCATTAGCTCCATTATGTCCTATTCTTCCACTTGGTCCCTTTGAAAATTGGGGAATAGACATTGTAGGTCCACTTCCAACTACCTCACGCCAAAATAAGTATATTGGAGTTGCCACAGATTATTTAACCAAGTGGGTTGAAGTTAGGCCATTGAAAACAACGTCCATGGATGAGGTGTCAAGG
Source organism: Taxus chinensis (assembly GCA_019776745.2). Classification (NCBI taxonomy): domain Eukaryota; kingdom Viridiplantae; phylum Streptophyta; class Pinopsida; order Cupressales; family Taxaceae; genus Taxus; species Taxus chinensis. Next base: position 821,733,903 of record CM034147.1, read on the forward strand.
TTCATATATGAACGCATTGTCACCAGATTTGGTTGTCCATTAGAAATTGTAACAGATCAAGGAAGCCACTTCATTAATGAGGTAGTAGAAGCCCTAGTCAATAAATTTTCTATTAAGCACATGAAGGCAACAACATACAAGCCAAGCACAAATGGACAAGTGGAACGAACAAATTTTGTGTTGTGTCAAATTCTAGCAAAAGATGCAGCCTTGCAGGTACATAAGTGGGATAAAAGGATTCATGCAACATTGTGGGCATATAGGGCAACATCAAAGTCAACAACAGGATACTCCCCATTTCAGTTGGCCTATGACATTGATTCAATTCTTCCTATTGAGTTTGATATTCCCATTGTGAGAGTTATGAAAAATGAAAGGATGGATGAAAGTGATTCAGTAAAATAAAGGTTGGTACATCTTCATTTGCTAGAGGAAATGAGGGAAATAGCAAAGGATACAAGCCATAAGAAGTAAATGAAGCAGAAGGAATACTTTGATCAAAAGATCCGTTGGTCTCCATTTCATGTGAATGACTTGGTTCTAGTATATGATTCCAGATACAAAAAAAGAAGACAGAAAATTTCTTCCAAAATGGATGGGGCCCTACAAAATAACAGCTGTGCATGAAAATGGTACGTACCGACTGGAGAAATTGGATGGCACTCCCATTACGAAATGGGTCAACCACGACAAGTTGAGTATTTTCCAAGCACCAGAATAATCTACTCCGAGGACGGAGTAGAAGCTAGGAAGGGGGAAGATGTCGACACTAATTTTCCTCCGTAATTTCTATTTCATTAATGTATGTATTAGGAATAGGATGTTGTTAAGTGTAATTAGTAGTAGTGTCTGATAGAAGATAACAGTGCCGTCAGTACGATGCCGCCAATAATGTAGAGTATGGTAACAATCAAAGTACAATAGGAATGTTGTAAAAAGTAAATATTTGTCGTAAGTGGTCCGGTAATGTTAAAATGTCAAAGTTGGGATAAGTAGAGAAGTAGGGTCTACATCATTAGAAATTAGAAATATTATATTGGTAATAAGGACAAGGAGTGAGGTCATAAATATTTTGTGTATTTTATTTGTAAAAAGTCTAAAAATGTGGAACCCATGTGAAATGATAAGGTTTATCTTATCTTAAAAGATAATCTTACATGTACAGATAAGAGTTAAGGTATGGAATATGATTCGTCAGAGTGGATTTCTTATCCTATCTTAGAGATAAGATGGATAAGCTTGGAAGTTCTATAAATAAAGAGGCCACCCCCCTCATTTAGCATAGAAGGAAGTAGTGAGAAATATTGTATGAAGTGTGTAAAGGAAGCCATCAGTTTAAAGGTGTGTTGAAGAAGCCATTAAAAGGTGTAATTGTAAAGTTTCTCCCATAGTATTGGTGGAAGGCAAGTGAAGTCAATAACACTTGAAGTACCTCATGGGTGAGATTGTAACAATTTCATGTTAATATTATAATTTACTTTGATATTTCGGATTTGTTATCATTCCATCTTATCATAGTCGATGGTATTCTTGTGTTATGTTTGTTGTTTTGTTTCCAAATTACATCCACCAAACTAAAGGCTGTGCATTAGTAAATAATCATAGCATGAGGAGTTCCCCATGAAGAATTATCATAGTGCCAGATTGGTGTGACAGAAGCATAGCACGTGAACGAGTGTTGTAGTTGAATGAATTAGATGAAATGCGGATGGAGGCACAACAATAGACCGAAATCCTACAACATCAGTGGAAAGCTTGGCATGATGCTCACATAAAAAAATGGATATTTCGTGAAGGATAGTGGGTTTTACTCTTTGATTCCCGCTATCAGTAGTTTAAAGGCAAGTTGCGTAAGCATTGGTTAGGTCCCTATCAGGTAAATCATGTGTTTGATAATGGCTCTATTTGATTGATACCGATTGATGGAGACAAATAGACTCTTCTGGTAAATGGGCACAGGCTCCAAGTTTATAATGAACCACTAGATAGGAAGACTTTTATCAATGACATTCTGTTACGAATAGAAATGCATGTTGAGGAGGCTCTTTTCCTCTCACGTATGGAATAATCAATATTTTACAAAATTCAATAAAGGAAGATGGTCCTTCATTCGATCTTCTTCCCTTAGTTATCAGTTTTTCTAATAAATTTCAGGAATTTTCCTTATTTCTACTGCCACTAATCATGTTTCATCCCAAATTACAGGGCGTAGGAATCTATGGATATCGACTAACTAAATGTAGCATGGGTAAGTGCATTTAACTTGCTAATGATATTTCTATACGAAACATTTCCGCATGTAGTCATTTTTCATTATGATGCCATCATGAAATTATTGTTATGATCATTCTGGATCTCTTCCAAATCCGGCTCTATGAATGATGGCATAAAAGGAGTAATGGCTCATAAATCTCCACATGCTTTGATGTGTCACACTCTCCAATGTCAGGACAGATGGCCCATGCTCCTCAACCATGGGATATGTGCCGCTGCAAAAATCTTTATCTCACACAGGTGGTCGGTCTCATCACTATTTTTTCACCGTCATCTTTGCTTGATGTTACGCTAACCAAGGAATATGGTGTCATTTGAAATTTAATGCTCTACAACCACTTCTTCCCATTGTGGTATGCACATCAATCATGACTGGTTTTATCAAACACTCGACGAGAAGTGGAAGAAACACTCTGCTCTGGTTTTTCTGCTACTGTGTATTTCTTACTTTTTGGCTCAGCATGGGACCGCGAAAGACATCAGAACCTGCTTCACCTGATGCCTTGCTCTGGAATGTCGCTCTTTCGCAGGTATTTCATGATGTCGGATGGTTAGATTTCATTTGGAAATTTGAAGGTTTTGATGAGAGCGTTGTGGAAGAGTTCTTGAACAATTTTAAGTCCACATGCTCGTAAGATTGGTGGACAAAGAGTTGAAATTACCAGTCAAGTCATTTCTAACCTATCTGGCCTGCCACATTTTAGTTTAAAGGTTATGACGAATGCACCTTTGCAAAGTTTGATTGCTCAGTTCCACAATGAAGGAGAGGCACTCTCGGAGGTCATCCTGACTCCATTGGGTATCTAGAAGGGTGTTAAGTGGAAACATTTTCCTGGAATCTGGGGTGAGATTGCTAAATGGGTCAAAAGGTATTTTATATGTGATGGCTAGGCCTCTATCATGGGTGGTGATGCGCTCAAAATGATCATTCACCTTAAAAAGGGACATGTAAACAAGGCCCTTTGGGTTAATTTTCCAGAGTACCTCGCAGATTCTATCATTAAGGTATGCCAGAAACACTGGTCTAGTGGGGGCAAGTCTATGCTTAAGCACCCAGGGTTAATTCATCTGTTGTGTTCACACCAAGTTTTATTTCACGCAAATTGGAGGCTTGAGGGACGTGTTGGTGGTGAAGGGTCCAGGCCTAAGTAATTAAAATATGGCCTCTCTTCTGCACCTTGGTCTACCCTTGCATCGAGCCCTTCACATAGTCAAGTAGAGGTAGCTGACATTCTTGAGCATGCCGACACGGTTCGTACTCCTGAGGGACCATCCCCATCCATTTATAATTCAAAAGACAAGTGTCCCATGGCCCCATCTTCCTCCATGCAACTACGGTCCTGGTGGCTTGGCTCATTTCTACAGACATGAAGTTTCCAATTAGAGTCCTTACTTGATGACACCGCCCACATTCAGGAGGAACTACATACAGAGGATATCCTGGCCGCTCTAACATCTGCTTTTCCGTCATCTACGGAAACTCACACTGTAACTCCATAAATGCTTGACACTCACATGGCACGTTCTTACAACTATTTGGAGGAGATAGCCCTGCTAAAATATCAGTTACAAGGTATGGAAGAATCCACCCTTTTATTACAAACTAAATTTACACAAAAGACAGTAGAAAAAGTTTGGGAGATTGCTGCCCTACAGCATGAAGTGAGTTGTCTAAATTGATAATGTGATAAGGGTCTTACCCTCTTGAATAATTTCCAACAATTGTCCCTTCAGGAAAGGGAATTGCGGAAAGAAAATCAAAAATTAAAAAAGTTAAAATAATCTCTGGAAGAGGAAAAACAAAAATTAACATCTATCTTAGACTCTGTTTGTCCTTTAGCCATCAAACTATTGTCCTGTAGGAAACCCTCCTCAGTCTACAACATGTATGTCCAAGAACAATTTTACTCTTGGAAGTTATTTCAATTGTGTTCTCAAGCCCCTCACGAAATTCCCGATGGACCTAATTTTTTATCAGTCTATAAGAACAACACTCCGGAAATTCAAAATTTGCTCTGTGAATTTTATCTACATAACATGATAGTGACCAATGTCCCTGATTTCTTGATCAACCTATTTGTGGGGGATTTTAAAATTAAAGCATTTCAGTCTGTATTGTGGAATTAGATAATTTGGAGGTAGCAAATAGACAGTTTCAATAACACTGCTCAGTCCATCGGCTTTTACATTCACCCAAACCATCACACAGATGTCGCCCTACGGAAAAAATTTAGATCATTGTACTACCAGGTAGGGGTTGGGGTGCATACTTCTCAGATTTTGCTTTAGTGTATTATTCATTTTGAAAATTATAGTCAGGAGAATTTTGGGGCTGCTTGGAAAGCTTGCGATACGAGATGGGATACTTTAAGCTTGTATTTAAAACGTAGGGAGGTCCTCTCTCCTCAGAATTTGAGCCGGAGCATGCGAAGGGGTGATTCCCTCATCACCATTATCAAACAGACTACAGAGAAAACCAGCCAGCAATACACTGATGAATGGGTAGGCCTCCAAGTCTGGCCACCACTCCTCTTAAGCCCTCTCACGACTTGGCAGAACAATGCAACATAGTCCCATGACAGTTTCACTGCCTGGGTGGAAATGACCTCCAATACTCAGGGCTGCAAGAATACCACAAAGCAATAAGCTGATCAATTCAAGGAGTATGACATGGCTGACCAACTTGGTAGGAGAGCAGGGTGCAGATGAGTTGCATTAGGACATGCAATAGTAAAGTCAGGGGGAAAATGATGAGTGCATTGTTTGGCTCATTTATATCATTTCTTCAGACTTGAAATACTCTTTGTGATATGACTTATTAGTATATGGGGATGTTTTGTGTAGTCATGTCTTAGTAGGTTGATGCATTCTCCTTGTTATTATTTATGAAAACCATTTATCCCATGAACTTCCTACTAACTACCTTTATGAGATCAAATGTGATGATGTGTGCAGGGAATCATGGAAGTTACTGGTGGATAAGAAGCCCGAGTTCGAAGCATGCGGTTGAAGACTGTTTCCATCAAATTGACCTATTAGCTTGGGCTTGACTCTAACATCCCGTAGGAATCTATGAGTTTTAATTGATATTTGATGGACAGTGTTTTATGCCGCCTGATATAGTGGATCTTGTAACCAACATTATCTATATGAAGACTTTGTCTTCAAAACTTGAGTACCACATTTTTTATTATCGAAGAAGATTATCTGCATACTGTTCTGGATTTGTTTTTGATATGTTATGAACTCATTTCAAAGTTAATGAAAGCTACGGTATTTTGAGAATCAGAAGTTGTTGATCACTCTATCCCGAGGAAGAGCAAGGGCCCACTCAACCGAGGAGATACGAGGTTACTTTGAGTTTTTCATGCATACAATCCTTCAATTAGTTTTATTGCAATTACCATTTGATGAGTTTTTGCATGCATGCTTTGATTAACTGTCCCTATTTTCTCCATTACCACTTTTACTTAAAGTAGATGCTTTTGTTATGCAAATTTAGTTCATGAATAGTCTTGCTTTCTGCTGAAAATTCTAGTTATTCAGTTATGGTTTAAATTGTTAAGAATAAGTGTGTGCGTATATTTTTTTAGTAGAAGATTAGTTGTTGAATTGCATTATAGTTTGATTGTGGATAAAACGTTTCATATTCTAGGATGCACGAGCTCACTAGGGGAGTCCCTGATATACCTTGTGGTACGTGGGGCCCAATTTCATGTTGTAAGGATGTTATCTAATGCCTAGGTATTGGGACGTGAAATCCCTCACTCACATTGCTCTTAAAATAAGCAAGCACTTAGCCAATAACGACAGTTGTCTAAGAACGTTTATACCCCGCCGGAACATGGGGCATGTCTATGTGCATGGAGATGAAGCCCATTGTAATGAAACCCCTAAGACTATGAAAAGTGTGTGGATATAAATTCCACATCATGTTTCCCCTAGAAAATAAAAATCAGGAAGGCTAGCCACTTTAGATCCTCAAGACCTTCTTAGGACGCAAGAGGAGAGCATACACGGTTTTTCCTTTGGGATGAACAAGAAACAAAGGAAAACACACACAAAAAGGATGATAAATGCAATATAATTAAATTCTAGATGATAAAATGAAATGATATAAATATTATTATTTTGATGATTTTGTATTCAAGAGGATGCCCTACAAAATAAGCGTTAGTAGTTTAAATTTTGAACCCAATATTTTGGAATAAATGAGCTACAAAACAAAAGGATTAGTAGTTTTGAATCCTACAATCACCAAAAAAAAAGGTAGATAAAACAAGATAAAAATATGAAAATGGACATAATTTCCCCTTCTTTCTGTAAAAAAAACCACCAAGAAAACTTGAAAACAAGGTTAGATTGTTATTCACAAGTAAAAATCGTGATTCTGCAAAGGTGTTGATTGACAGCTCATAGGTGCCATTTTGTGCAGCATAGGCACCAATGTATGTCAAAACACTGAAATAGGGATAAAACAGGAAAACATACAATTTCATAGTTTCAAAAGGTAACAAAAATGTGTTAAAACTTGTGCATAGGTGTCATTATGTGCAATATAGTCATTGATGTGTGGAAAATGGATGAAAAATGGTCAAAACAAGGTTTTAGTGCTAGAACAAAGGCGTTGAAGTATCATCATAAGTGTTATAATAGGGAATAGGAATCATTTTAGGGCATAGACACCATTATATGCTACATAGGTGCCAATACATAGAGAAAATCCATTGTTTCATGTTGGAAACAGAATCTTAGTTCAAAATTTCAAGTTTTAAAGGGTTAAATGACAACGAAAGTTCTTAAAACTTTGATATCATGTCCAAGAGATCAAATAAGATTGAAAATGATTAAAAATGGGGGGAAGGCCCCATTTTGGGCATGAAAAATGTAATCCATAAAAATTATTAGATATATTTATGCAAACTAGAAACCAAAAAAAGATTTCATTTCCTAAATGTAATAATCTTAAGAACTACCTCAGATTGAAGAAAGATGATAGGGAGATAGATACAATACCTATAGCTTAACAAAAAACAACCTCCATTAATGTTGTGGTTATGCTCATGGTGATTGGATAGATTTGTTTGCTTAATATTTTTTGGAAGTAAGTGACAAAAATTCCCCTTTGTGGAGTGAAGATTGCTTATGAATGCTTGATAAATATGAAAATGGATATTAGAGAGCAATCTAGGAATTTTAGCAGCACTTTTTTATGATATCTAAGGATTGGTTTTCGTGAGGGTGGTGAGCCAAATTTGTAGGTTATGGAATGAATAATGAAGGGTGGAGATTGGTCCTTGTATGATATGGATCAATGGTTGAGGATTGGTGAGAAGGATGGAGAGATCTAGACTTAGAGAATTCTAGAAATTAAGAGAAGCCTCCATTGAAATTAAATAGAGGAATGAAATTTATTTCAATTTGTAAATAAAAAGGAGGAAAGTTTGGAGAGGCTTCTAAAAATAGAAGCCTCTAGATTTTGGGGTGGAGCATTTGATTAGGCTAGAATTAGGTGAGATTAATTGTGGTTAGGGATGTGATTTCTGCAGAGTAGGTGGGTGGTAATTTTAAATTCTTAGAAATCGATAATACAAATTAGTGATAGGATAATAAGATATTAATAATGGATTAAATGCTTAAGGATGAGATGGATTATTGGGTGAGTAAATAAGAATATTTGATATAATGATGTATATGATAATATGGATATAATAATAAATCTTGCAATTAAATGGTTACTGATGGGGGGATTAATAATGTATAATAAGTGTTTCATTTATTAGTGAAGTATGTTGACATTTTACATGTCTACACTTTCAATTTTTGGAGAAAGAAAAATTATAGTACTTATGGCACATGAGAAGGGTGCCATGATAACATTTGTAAGAGAGGATCTAAAAAAAGGAAGATCTATTTTCTAATCCATTGAGAACGTAGAAAGTAATTCAAATATTTTGAGTTTTTAAACAAACGTTAGTTAATACATATGCACAAAACTAAAAAAATGAGTAAAACATTGGAAAAAACACCAACTTCAATGAAAATAGTGGAAATAGGAAATAGTTTTTTAGAATCCCAAATGTAATTGATAAGGGGAACATGTTCATATAAATCTATAATATGTAGGTAATGTATGATAAAATACATAAAATCCCTTCAATTAAATGTAGAAATCAGCTAACTAATGCCCAAAGAAGCATAAATGATTATAAGTATTTAAATTGAGGAAAAATAAACCAAAAGGTGTAGTTTCAAATGTGGCAATATCTGTTATGGGTGTTGTATGTGTGGTAGACTTTCAGGTGATGAAAAACGGTACTATTGCGTACCCAATGTTGTTGGGAAGACCATGGCTAAGGAGAGTTCATGCAAGAAACTACTGGGATGAAGGCTTCATGACACTTGGACGTGGCAGAGAGAGGGTGAAGATAAATGTGATCCCTTGACATCATAAGGTAGAACCTGTGGATTCAAGTGATAAAACTCACGATATGGACATTCTATGATTACTCTGAGTACCAGTGAAGTAGACACAGATGATGAAGAAAGTGAGGTTGATGTTTCGGTCATGGATATCCTTCTAGTCACACCGAATCATGAACCCATAAAATTATCTGAAGAAGAAATTAATGATCATCTCCAACAAATAAATATTGGTGATGCTGTGATGGAGAGTGAGAAGGAATCCTACCTCCAACTCTTTCAAAGGTACATACACCTATTCACTTTTGATTATAAGGAACTTTGTCAAGTAAGTTGGGTAGAACATTCTATTAAGCTGGTAGATGGTGCTAAGCCCATAAAGCAAATGCCATATAGAATGAATCCTAGTTTTTCCAAGACTGTAAAAGAATAAATAGATAAGTTGCTTGATGCAGGATTCATATTTGCTGTGGAGAATTTAGAATGGGTTTCTCCCTTTGTGATCTCAATAAAAAAGAATGGGAAGTTACGCATTTGTTGTTGACTATAGGAAGCTAAATAAGGCAACAAAGAAGGATCATTACCCTCTTCCAATCTCAGATTAAATCTTTGACAAAGTAGTTGGCTAGGAGTGCTATAGTTTTGCTGATGGATATAGCAAATGCAACTAAGATCATATAGCTGAGAAAGATCATCTGAAGACCATTGTTCACCACTCCTTGGGGAATGTTTGGCTTATAGAGTTATGCCTTTTGGGTTGTGTATTGCTCCTGCCAACGTTCCAGCGCTTGATGAATAGGGTGTTCGAACCCTACATTGGGAACACCATCAGAGTATTTTTGGATGATTTTTTCATCTATGGAGAGAAAGATGGACAACCTGCACTAGATGGAGACATCATTTCAAAGGTTAGATGAAGCACAAGCCTCACTAAACCCTACAAAATGTTTCTTTGGATGTTCTAAAGGTGTTTTATTACGACATGTTGTATCCAAAGATGGTATTGGTACCGATCCTGATAAAGTTTCAAAAATCAAAGAGTTACCATTTCCTATGAATAGAAGTAAGTTGAGATCATTTTTAGGCCATGTGGGTTACTATAGAAGGCTCATCAAGAAGTTCTCAAAGATTTTACACAGCCACTAACGCAGTTCTTGAAGAAGGATGTTACTTATGAACTAGGAAATAAGGCGCATAAAGATTTTTAACAATTGAAGGAAGCCCTAGTATCTTCACTTGTTTTAAAGAATCCAGATTGGAGCAAGCCATTCATTATGTACACTGATGCCTCAGTTGCAACACTAGGAAGTACTCTGAGCCAAAAGGATGAAAATGGGAATGGATCATCCAGTTTACTTTGGGAGTAGACAAATGAGCAGTGCTGAGTTAAATTATATTGTAAATGAAAAAGAGGCTCTAGCTATAATTTTTGTCTGCAAATAAGTTTAGAAATTACTTCCTATGGCAGAAATTTATAGTTGTAATAGATCATCAGGCTCTAAAATATATTGCAAATAGGCCTAAACCATCAGGGAGGATAGCAATATGGATAATTTTGCTACAAGAATTTGAATTTGATATTATAGATAGGCCAGGAAAGAAGCATGTCAATGTAGATGCACTCTCTCGAGCCTATAATGGTTTAGGTTCACCTTGTGATGATGATGATTTCCTAGATGTAACATTGTTATCCCTTGACACAATCTCTAGTGACTATATAGATATTTGAAATTATCTGAATGAATTCACGTTTCTTGATGGTGCCAATGTAAAGACTAAGAGGAAGATTACTCAAGTCAATCATCCATATTCTATTCTGCATGGAGTATTATTTCAAATATGACTTGATGGAAAGTACAAGAGAGTAGTTAGACGTGATCAAGGGAAGGAGCTGATAGAATAATTCCACAATGGTACATGTATAGGAAACTTCTCTGGACAAGTTACAGCAAGAAGAATCTTGGACATAAGTTATCACTGGCCCACTCTTTTTAGGGATTGTTATAACTATTGTAAGACATGTGATATCTTTTAAACACATGGTAATCTGTAAGATTTCATCAGCTCCATTATGCCCTATTATTCCACTTGGTTCCTTTGAAAAGTGGGGAATAGATATTGGAGGTCCACTTCTAACTACCCCCACACCAAAATAAGTATATTGTAGTTGCCACAGATTATTTAACCAAGTGGGTTGAAGCTAGGCCATTGAAAATAAATTCCATAGATGAAGTGGCAAGGTTCATATATGAACGCATTATCACTAGATTTGGTTGCCCATTAGAAATTATAACACATTAAGGAAGTAACTTCGTTAATGAGCTGGTAGAAGCAATAGTCGATAAGTTTTCCACTAAGCACAGAAAGGAAACAACATACAAGACAAGCACAAATGGACAGGTGGAACGAACAAATTTTGTGTTGTGTCAAATTCTGAGCAAAAGATACAGCCTTGCAGGTACATAAGTGGGATAAAAGGATTCATGCAGCATTGTGGGCATATAGGGCAACATCAAAGTCAGCAATAGGATACTCCCCATTTCAGTTGGCTTATGGCATTAATCTTGTTCTTCCTATTGAGTTTGATATTCCCATTGTGAGAGTTATGAAAAATGAAAGAATGGATGAAAGTGATTCAGTAAAAGAAAGGTTGGTACATCTTCATTTGCTATAGTAAATGAGGAAAATAGAGAAGGATACAAGCTATAGGAAGAAAATGAAGCAGAAGGAATAATTTGATCAAAAGATCCGTTGGTCTCCATTTCATGTGAATGACTTAGTCCTACTATATGATTCGAGATACAAAAAAAGAATACAGAGAAAATTTCTTCCAAAATGGATTGGGCCCTACAAAATAGCCGTTGTGCATGCAAAAATGGTACATACCGACTGGAGGAATTAGATGGCACTCCCATTACAAAATTGGTCAACCACGACAAGCTAAATATTTCCCAAGCAGCAGCTTCAGAATTTCCATAAGATTCTACTCCGAGGATGGAGTAGAAGTCTAGGAAGGTGGAAGATGTCGACACTAAAATTTTCCTCCATAATTTCTATTTCATTAATGTGTGTATTAGGAATAGAATGTTGTTAAGTATAATTACTAGTAGCGTCTAATAGAAGATAACGGCACTACGTCGGTACGACGCTGCCACCAATAATGTATAGTATGTTAATAGTCAAAAGTACAATAGGAATGTTGTGGTAAAAAGTAATTTTTTGTCATAAGTGGTCCGGTAATGTTAAAATGTCAAAGTTGGGATAAGTAGAAAAGTAGGATTTACATGATTATGAATTAGAAATATTATATTGGTAATAAGGACAAAGAGTGAGGTCATAAATATTTCGTGTATTTAATTTGTGGAAAAGTCTAAAAATGTGGAACCCATGTGAAATGATAAGGTTTATCTTATCTTAAAAGATAAGCCTGATATGTAAAGATAAGAGTTAAGGTATGGAATATGATTCGTCAGAAGTGGATTTCTTATCCTATCTTAGAGATAAGATGGATAAGACTAGAAGTTCCTATAAATAGAGAGGTCAATCCCCTCATTTAGCATATAAAAAAGTAGTGCGAAATATTGTATGAGTAAGTGTGTAAAGGAAGCCATCATTTTGAAGATGTGTTAAAGAAGCCATTAAGAGGTGTAATTGTGAATTTTCTCCCATAGTTATTGGTGGAAGGCAAGTGAAGTCAGTAACAATTAAAGTACCTCATGGGTGAGATTGTAACAATTTCATGTTGATATTATAATTTACACTGATATTTCAAATTTATCATCATTCCTTCTTATCATAGTCTATGGTATTCTTGTGTTATGTTTGTTGTTGTGTTTCTAGATTACATCCACAAAACTAAAAGTTGTGCATTAATAAATAATCATAGCATGAGGAGTTCTCCAGTGAATAATTACCATAGTGCCAGATTGGTGTTGACAGAACCTATAAAACCCTTAAATAGACATAAAATGTGAAAAAATAAAGATTGAGAATGAGGGTTCAGATTGTCCTAAATTGTCACAATGATGAACTTATGAATGAGCACTATAATATATCTCATACCTAATGTAGTTCTCTATGTATGAAAGTTTTTCCTCTAGGTATCTCTTCTGTTTGTCACACTTGGATACAAAGAAAGTATCTAGATGTAGAATTCAATAAATGTGTGCATGGAAAAGAATGAACTTCCCTCCTATGAAGTTTGATTAAGAAAACATGCCGTTGTGTCCCTTTTGATGGAGCTAAATGGATGAATTGGAGCTCTTAGATGCCTTGATGGATGCAACCTTAGGTGGTGATAGTTAATGCTTAGTGCTTGGTCCTTTATTATGATCAGATAAATTTATATTTATGTGATTCCTTTCCATGAATTTTGTAATTAACCCCAAAAAGGCTAACTACAAATAAAATAAGATGCCCAAAAGGCTAGAAAGGACCCAAAAGTTTTGAGTAAATTACAAAGAGGATAGGTGTGTTGCGAGGGGACTAGGTAACCTCATGTTGGTGTCCTGGTTAGGCGATGTTGTCTAGGTTTAAAAATACCAAAGATTAAAAAGGAATATTGAGAAAGTACGGGTGTCATACCAAAAGATGCAACAAAAAGCAAAAAAAGGTAGTCAAATACATTGTCTAATTAGTACTTTTCTTACTTACGAATCATATGAATAGTAGTATATAATGAGTACTAGATAATTACCCAAAGTGATTAATTTTGTGTCTATGTTTTCCCCCACTTTATTATGGTGAGCAGAAAAATTGGTAACATAAAGTAGATAGATATGTGTACCTAAAAACTATGTAGATAGATGATGAAAAGTGTACTGAGGGACTTGACAAAGTGTGGAATGATGAAAATGTGAACTGTGGATGGTAAATAGGAGAAAATGCAAAGAGTAATGAAAATGAACCTAGGGAGGAAACGCATGTGTAAATGTCATGATGAACATGTTGGTAATGTTGATGTTGTTGTTAGTGTGTGTGATATTTTGATTGTTGATGTTGAATGGGGATTCCCATATGAATGGACTTACAAAAGAGAAGTCAAACAAGTAGTCAAATACACGTGTATATTATCAGACTATGTAAAAACATTTGTAAGTAAAGTATCTAAAAATGTTGAAAGATTAAAAAAAGGAACATGTGCACCTGATTCGTGATGAGGAATGGGTTTAGAAAAGGATCCTGTAGATGATGTCAACATGTGAGTTTTTTGGGCGATATTAGGCCAATGACATGGAATAAGTGTAGGGAGAATAGTCTCATGTCATCCTCCAACCTTGAACTACTTTCCATATTCTATAACACCTATGCAGATAGTGTGTATAAACACATGTGCTAAGGACTCTCTGCTTTTTGAAATCCACTATGTTCAACTAAATATCACTTTTTTACTGCCCCTTAGTTTCAAGAATCTAGGAAACACTATTGTTTTAAGGACCCAAGTCTAATTTTGAGCCCTGTATGAAACTAAAAAAAATGTCTTATATTGGTACCATGATGTGTGTAATGTTGTATGGGGTGACTGATTTACCAAAATTATTCCCCTCTCATTTTGGGTACATGCGACATCATTGAAGGAGTATGTGGCCCAAAAGAGGACTGGCCATTGTGCTGAAACTATGCCTTGCAGGAGGAAGGGAATGTGATTTGTATAATCCAAGGCACACACAAAATAATAGGCTAGGAAACAAGTGTAAGTGAAGGAAAAGAAAAACATGCAAGTATAAAATGTAAGCTAACCAAAGAATGTATAGGCCAAGACACAAGTAGATAATGTAAAACATATCAGAAGATAATGTACACCATAAAAAGTGGTTTATAAAAATGGGATATCAATCACGATGTTGAAAGAAAATCAAAGTCGTAGTGGCTGAAAGCAACCATAGAATAATAAAGACATAGGGAAAATCCCACAAATAATGAAAAGTCACAACATGCAAGAATAATAACTTATCCACTCTAAGGGAGGAACATCTAAACCATATAATAATATTGATGTGCACCCTTGATTTGCATGCTAGAAAGATACTACTCTATGACAAAGAGTTTATAATCCCATAATTGAATGTGTTAAGAAACAAAAATGAATCAATAACACTTATGATGAATGAAATTGGATGCCCCCAAGAGCCGATGTGGGATTAGAAATAGGTACTGCGCTAAGCATCCCTATTGCATGTAATAGATTTTTAGAATATGAGATCACAAATATAAATTAAATTGAACATTCATGTGTGTATGATAAAGTTAATGAAATACAAGATATCTATCTAACATGTGTATTAAAGTGTAATTTTAATATCATAACGAAGAGTCGATGCAGCCTATATATCTAGTATGTGTTGAATGGGGTGGAATGGAATGTAGAGTGAATGATAGGAGAAGCATGCCCCATGAGTGGATGTATATGTATGAGATGAGATTAATTTACCTTTATGCCCCCTCAGTAGTCAAGAATGAACTGTAAACAAGAGTGCTTCATCGAGAAATGGTTTGGATAATGTGTTGTATGTAGAAAGAGTTGATGAATTGAGCATGGAGCGTTGATTGTAGAATGATGTTGTGGTGATGATATTGAATGTGAAATATGTATGATTAATCTTTAATATATAAAATGAGGTACTAGAAGGTGTGGTGATTTAGCCTAAAGTGTATAAACTAGATGTGTGAGTAATATGCGAGTAAAGATGATGGTGTAGCTATTGATGCCTAATCACAGCACCCCTGAATATTTGCAACTCGATGGGTTAAGGCTCTTAGTGTGATTGCATAACATGAAAGCTTCTCCTAAAGTGTGGGAATTTGCAAATCAGGAGAGGCTCTCTGAATGTAGATGGGTTCCTATTCCTCTCTTCAGGTGCACACATTCATATTGCAGAGGATCTACTCTAAAACCTACTCTAACTTGCCAAGAAGATAGGTTAAGGAGATGCAACGAATAAAAACTAAACTAACAAGGGTGATGCACCAAAGGAATACTGAACACCTCCCTTTGCCATTTAATACAAAACCATCAAAATTTTAATACAACCATCACACTAAAATAACCAAGATTGCAATGAGAGATTAGGAAGATACAATGAACATAAGAGAGGGTTGAAATCATCCACAGACTTATACTATTTCTCCAAAGATTTGATACATTCCATTACAGTGGCCAAGAGGCAAGCTTTCATTTTACAATTTGAATGGGAGGTTCAAGCTCCACAAATTCACTTGTCATAAAGAGAAGAAGGGAGGGTGCAAAGAAAAAATGTCCAACCTTTTAGAAAAATGCCCCTCCTTACAATATATAGGAAGAATGAGAGAAGAAAGGAGAGAAAAATTCAAATCCTACCTCAACCACCCCAAAAGAGCATTGAATTCAACTGCAACAATGATGGGTTCCATTGCAAAAAAAACCTATGCTTTCATGTGTTGTTCTTTTTTGGCAAAGAAAGGAAGCTCATAGTTCATTAATTTGGTATGTAAGAAACCTGATAGCCTAAAAAATGGAAAACTATATTTAAAATTATTAGTGGGCTTCATGATTCATCTATCAATAGTGGTGGTAGGTGAGTAGAATATGTTGAGAGCTTTCCAAAAGGTCCTCTCTTGCTCAAATCAGAGCTTCCAGTCAAAATTTATGATCATCTGAAGGTCAGGGTCATGGAATTCCACGCGGTCTCCCGAGACTTTATATGTCCAGGATCCACGTGGAAGCCCTGCACATCCTTAATATTTTTCGCTGCCTTTTAGGGTCCTAGGAATTGGACTTGCCGACACTTGGCACTATCTGTGAGCTTTCTTTGATTACTTTTTGTTCTACCTAAGTCCCTTCTGTTTGGTGAAGATAATATGTCCAACACTAGACACATGGAGGGCCAGCAATGATTTTTTGGGGACCTCATCTTTGGGTTTTTCCTTTGAATTTGCGGCAAAGAGACATGTGGAGGCTTCCCCTAACTCTTTGAAATTGTGATTTATTTTCTTAGAATTTTCAAAAGCCGGTGCAAATTTGTTGAATCCTAGACACGTGGAAGGCCTGCAAACGTTTGGGGACCCCGACTTTGGGTTTTACCTTTGAAGGTACACTGATGGGACATGTGGAGGCTTCTATTGACCCTTTTTATTCTTAGCCAATTCGGGCCTCGAGTGAAACTTTCCTTGGGTTTGGAGTCTATCCGTGCAACTTGAAGTTGCACTAGTTGGACAGTTAGCATCATCAACTTACCTGCTATGTGCTAAGATCCACGTGTGGGGTTAAGCACATCCCTAGGCTCTCTACATTTTTTATTGCCTTTTGAAAGTGCACTGAGCTAACACATGGCACCTTTTGTGGTTATGTTGCTTTGCTTCGATTCGACTCGCTTTAGGCTCAACTTTACTTACCGAGTTGGCTTTTCTTCAACATATTTATTGGCCATTCATTTCCCCACCTTCCATTTCCATTTCTGAGCCTACTTGTAACCTAATTATTAGATTTGAAATGTGGGGTCGCATGACTGAACTGACCCGTCAATTTTCTCTTGTGCAAGGTCATGTTTGATTAATTTTTCCTGAGGGGAAAATTTTGATAACAATTTGGTGACTCGCGGGATCACCTACCTGCTAGGTGAAAATATTAGTTTCCTTCAAGTATCCATTCGGCACAGAGTCATGAATGATAGCTTGGTACTGATCTTGTTCCTAAAACCTTGAGCCTAACTGCTTGTAACCTATCGGCCCTTAACCTACTCCGCTGCTTGCACTCTCAATTTTCGTAAGAAACTCTTGAAGGTGATATTTCTGAGAGTAGAAAAATGTCTTGACCTGGAGTTTTCACGTGTCATAGAAATGGATTGTTATAACATTCACTTTTGGAGGCACACTGAAGTACATAGTGATACAGCCTTGGAGCAACAAGACCTGTTCGGAAGCACTTAGGGAAACTAAAACCTACACTACAATAAGATAATGTGCACACGCACTTATAGGAAATAAAATCCTAGGCTAATATTTACAAGGGTGAAACCTTCCTTTTCAGTAGGAATGTTTAAGATGGATCCCTTTTGACTAGAATAAAAATTTCCTCTCCATCCAATGTAGACAATTGGAAGGAATTTCTACTTTTACTTCCTGTGACCATGTAGGGGCCACTCCAAATGGCATCAAACTTGGAATTCCCTCTTAATTTTTCTTGATCTGCATCCCACTTCATAACTAACTCCCCTTCCTCAAAGGTCCTTTCTCTTACTTTCTTGTCAAACCATCTATTAATTAAAGGTTAATCCTTGTCCATTGCTTTAAATGCATGTTCTTTGATCTCTTTCGGTTCCATCATCTCTACATACCTAGCCTCCATTGGTTCAAACTCAGATAATTATAATTGCTTCATGAGATCCAATATAGGGAGCTCTAATGATATAGGAAACACAACCTCTTTCCTATAGAAAAGATTGTAAGGGGAATTACCTTTAGACATATTTGGTGTGATCCTATCAACCCATAATGCTTATTTGAGCTTGGTATGCCATGTCCTTTTATTTTCATCTAGAGTCATTTTGATGATCCTTGGAAAATTCTTGTTCATGGACTCTGCATGCCCATTACCCTGGGGGTAATATTTTAAGAGGTGCTAAGGTATGTACCAATTTTGACAGCCCATTCAATAATTCTGGTGCCAAGGAATGCTAAAGCATTATCTGATATGATAGTGGCAGGGACACCAAAACATTGTGACCATCCCTTCATAGAAATCTAAGATGTTGGATTCATTTGCCTCCTTAAGTGCCACTATTTCAGTACACTTGGTGAAATATTATGTGGTTGTAAGTATCCATTTGTGGCCTTGACTTGAATTTGGATTTATAACTCCAATGAAGTCCAATCCCCATTGCATGAATGGTTGATCCCTTGAAATTGGACGAAGAGGCAAGGCTGCTAACCTTTCCTTCCCTATGAAGAATGTGCATTTCATGCATTTCTTGATCCATGAGTAGCAATCATTAAACACCATAGGATAATAGTAACCAGCCTTTATGATTTTGAGAGATCTTACTCATGGAGAAAAGTGGCCTCCTGATTCTCCGTCGTGAAACACTTGTAACAATCTCTCAATTGTATTTGTTCTAATGCATATCAGTAGAACACCATTGATGTCCCCTTTTAATAAAACACCATCAACAAGAACATATGGAATAACATGTAATATGAAGTATCTCCTCTTTTATTTTCACATTTCTGGAGGACACATGCCTGTTTGTAGGAAGTGTATCATGTTTTGAGTCCAACAGGGAATAGGAACATTATCATTTGTTTGTTCTTTTTCATCCTGTAGTAAAAAAAAAACCCCATTTTCATTACTTGCACCAACCTTTTGGCTTGAGGATAGCTATTCACAAAGTCCCTTTCCATGAACCAACTTAGTGACTTTAATTTCAATGTCATATTCCATGACACGATTGATCCATCCTACATGTTTATCATTTAGATCCTTGTTCAGAAGGAATTCCTTGACTCCCACATGAGAGACTAACAATTGAATTTTGTTTTTTGAAATGAGGTGTTTGAACTTATTCAAGCTCCTGATCACTACAAATACATTATTTTGATGAAGGAGTATCTCACTTCATAGTCCTCTAAACTTTGACTAAAGAAGGAAACAGGTTGTTCAGATCCCTGTTTGTTTTGTTGCACTAGGATTGTAGAAATTGTGTCCCCACTACTAAAGGCATAGAGCATGAAGTCCTTGGATAATTTTGGATTGATGAGAGTTGGAGCTTGGGATATATCCTCTTTTACTACTTTAAAACTTTTTTTTCTTTGAGTTGTCCACCTAAATTCCATGCTCTTCTTCAACATCAACATTATTGGCTTCACAAGACCAGAAAAATTTGGCATAAACTTGCGAACAAAATTGATCCTTCCTAGAAAGCTCTGAAGAGCCTTCTTATGGATTGGCAAGGGAAATGCTCAAATTTTATAAAATCTTGCTGGGTCGATCATCAATACGTCATTTGACATAATATGGCCTAAAAGATTTCCTTCGTGAGCCAAGAATATGCATTTTTTGGGATTTAATGATACCCCAAATATCCTACCTCTTTGAAATACCTGTCTCAGATGAAAAAGGTGATCTGCTGCACTTTTGAAGGACACATTGATATCATCAAGATATATTAGCACTATTTTTTTGATCAACCCCTTGAATTCCATGTCCATCTCCCTTTGGAAAGTGGCTCTGGCATTTGACAATCCGAATAGAATCTTCCTGTAGGCATAGGTTCCCCACTTATTGGTGAAATCCATTTTGAACTAATCGTCTTCTTTCACCATTATCTGATTATACCCTGAGTATCCATCCAGGAGAGAAAATTTTTTTGATCTGGCTACTACGTATAAGATTTGTTCCATTACAGGAAGTGGATAGTGGTCTTTGAGAAATGCCTTGTTTAGGTCTCAGAAGTCCACGCACAACCATATTTCCCCATTCTTCTTCCTGACCGGTACTAAGTTTGCAACCCATCTTGAATGTTTGATTGGAAATATAATGCTAGCCTCTATTAGCTTGTTTAGCTCTTTCTTCATTAGAGGCTCAATGTGAGGGTTAAAAGGTCTTTGCTTTTGCCTGATGGACTTAGCATTTGGATCCAATTCTAAGGTATGTTGTGCTAGCTTCAGATTGAACCCTCACAGGTCCTCATAACTCTAGGTGAAGACATGTGGAAACTCTTGCCAAAGTTGTGCAAGCTCGTATCTCTCTTTTTTAGTGGCCATTTTACCAATTTGAAGTGTTTTACCTTCCCACTTGAGATTGGATCTAAATCCTCTCCTTTGACCTGTATGTTGGTTTTCTCCTTACGAAACTGGTCATTAGGATTGAAAATGGATTCCAATGTTACTAAAAACTTGGAAAGCTTGTTGGTCTGAAGCTACACAACTTGATCCCCATACTGCTG
The DNA here is from genome assembly GCA_019776745.2 of Taxus chinensis. NCBI lineage: Eukaryota > Viridiplantae > Streptophyta > Pinopsida > Cupressales > Taxaceae > Taxus > Taxus chinensis. Next base: position 821,754,518 of record CM034147.1, read on the forward strand.
CTCAAATTTATCTTGACTCCTAGCTGAGAATTCAGCCTCTTCTTGTAAGAAATTATCAATCTATTGATTGTTATCAAACACTTTCAGCTTGTGTTATTGTCTAGAACTGTTGGCCTTATAATCACATGGATATGTGGTTGTGTTTTGTCTCTTTTGATGCTGTCAACCACATCAAATGCTGCTCTACCTACTATGAGCCTATCTACAGCTTCAGTCTTCTTCTTAGGTGTGGAGATAATGTTTAAAGCTTTGAAATCCTCAATGAGGTCCCATACCCTATTTTTTTAGCTCTTGAGTATGCCATTCTTTGCAACATGTTATCCTGTGACTTGATTGAAGATTAGCTAGATATCACCAATACTTGCAAATTATTTATGCCTCTTTTCGTAGCCCAATGGATTCCATGAATCAAGGCCTCATATTCACTTGTGTTGTTTGAACAGGAAAATTGCAAATGAAACGCTGAATAATACTCGATGTTATATGGTGAAACTAACAATGCACCTCCTCCAACACCTTATTTGTTCCTTGAACCATCAAATAATAATTATCATACTTCATTGTCATCGTTATTTTCCATCTTGATGATGTTAGGAATGGGTGATTTTTTCTTCTTGTACACAATATACACCCAATTTAGATTCTTCTATTTCCTTAAATGGGTTAAATGCATGCCTTTGGTTTTCGCATTCATCTAGAGTTAAATCTAGGATATCCTCAACCTTAGTACCTATTTATAGATTAGTTGTACACTCCTAATTGAAAGCTCAATAATTTGCATTGACAGGGACTTGGCACATGAGGCTCAATGTGAAATTTTGTAATTGGTTCTAACCTGATGGTTACCTTAGATCCTTACCTTGTTCTGAATAGCATGTGTGACCAATATGTTGATAGATATCCACCAATTTTGGTAGTGAAGTCTCTTGACAGACACAGTGTAAAGAGTGGGTGGGAGGTCATTTACAAACACATCTTGCAAGAATGTGAAGTTGTTACAGGCATGTAGTATTAGGCTTAAACCTTTGATGACCCCAACCATTCCTACTGTTGTTACATCTAGTGTGCACCACTCCTTTTAGCACTGGTGCATAATTTAGAGCCAATTGATCTACTATTTGTTTTGGCATAGCTGAGCTACTTGCTCCTGAATCAATCATGAAATTATGTACCAACTTATCTCCTATGATCAATGAGATATAGAATGGTGGTGGATTCAAATTCTTACCTTGATGGCCTCCATGATTTCATTCTTGATGAGATGCATTGGTGAGAAATTTTCCTTATTGATTGGGTGGCTGATTTGATGCTAAATTTTTTTCCTTATTAGCTTGCAATAGGTCTCTTTGTCCTGGGATAGCCAATAAATCCCACATCGAGATGTTTACATTCATTTTCTTCATTTGGTTAATGATGTTAAAAGGGGATGAATTATCTTTCTGCTTCCCCTTGCCTTACATATTCTTCTCTTACACATGGACCATTACAATTGACGCTTGAGTTGGTCTATAAAGTGGCTTGGGTTGAACTTGCACATTAGGAGCTGCACTTTGATTATGAATACCTTATGGAGTAATAGAAGATCGTGGATCCTTTGATTTGGATGATTGTTCTTCTCCAATATTTCCTTTCTTGGAGCACGTATTAGTAGCTACACCTTAAGAAGGGGTTTGATTTATGCCACAAAAATTCTCAGCCTACCAATTGACAAGATTGGTCTCATTTGGATGTGCCTCTTGCTAATTTAATTCCTGCTGCTGATTTAATTCTTACCCTAGTTCTTGGGACACACCAATGGTCTATACCATCAAGGCCTGGTTTAGTGTGTTGTTGAAACATGTTGATTGATTGTGAGGTAGATTGTAAGGGTAACACCAGTCATATTCCTGTGCCATGTTGTTTTGTGTTATAACCAAGGCTCTTGACATTGAAGCCACATTTGGATCATATGGTCAGAATGGCCTGACAGCCTGAGGTTGTCTTTGGTTCTGGTTTTAATTTCCAGCCTAATTTTTTGGTCTATTTTGCTTATATGGGGGTCTAGCTTGATATTGAGTTTGAGGTTGATATGGCATATAACTCTAAGCTTCATGTCTCTTGATAGTCACTAGGTCATTTCCTAAGTTCTGTAGTTGTTTCATAACCTCTTGTAGCTTTTTTGAAGTGCTTGAAGAAGGAGAAGCTCCTCAATATTACTTTGATTTCTAGGGGCGGAATGGGATTCAATTCTAGTGTTTAATTAGTCATAGGAACTCCCATGTCTGGATATAGAGGCATAGGTGTACTAGGTGCGAGATTACCAACTTGGATCAAGTAGTTTTATGCTCTAATCACAATATTCTAGGTTATGGGTAAGGTTATACCTCCCAATGATTGGATCATCATAGCAATATCAGAAATTAAAGCTTTAAGGAAGTATAGAAAAGCACCTTCAGCTGTTGGTCTCACAGATAATGGAATCCTATCCCATGTCCTCTGAAATATGAAGTTGAAGTCCATCACCTGCTCATTAGGATCTCTCGTGATTGTTTTTAATGACTCCAATAAAGACAGATTATCCCCCTTTTCTCCAGATTGATTATAGAGAGCTATGCATAAATGGTCCCAATTTTGGATGGATCTTGTGGTTAAATTTTTGAACCACTGCAAATCTTTAACCTTAAAGGAGGATGCTAATAACTTGATATCAATGTCCATTTCAGCAATCTCATGAATTTCACAGATGTTTGTAATTTCCTGGATATGATCAATTGCAGTTGTCTAGTTATCTCAAGTAAAATATGGAATGTTCTTCAGTGCTGCAACTGGAATTGGATTTTTTTTATTGAGAGCCAGCAGGCTGCTGCTAGTGAAGTTGATGTAGGTGTTGGGCTATGCCATCCTGATTGGTTCAAATAGTCTAATTGATTGAATCAAAGGCCTACCAGGTGGAGTTGTTGACAAGGTTATGTTTGGCAGAGATGGAGATCTTTGAGCTCTTCTTCATCTCCTTGCTCTTTCTAGGGATAAATGCAGATAGACAAACAATACTTCTTCTAATAAACCCTAAAATCCTGGAATGCCAAAATGAGTGGATTCTACCATTGTTGGAGTCACCAAATGTGTAATTTTATAGCTTCTTACAAGCAAGGAACTTACACCAAGTGCAAATCAATCTTGCTGCAATAAAAATGAAAACTTCTTGGTCCCACTAGGTGTTCCAAAACTTTTGATGCGTAATCACAACACGCTTGAATGTCTACAACTCGATGGGTTAAGACTCTCAGTGTGATTGCATAACATGGATCTTCTTCCAAAGTGTAGGAATTTGTGAATTGGGAGAGCTATCTAGATGAAGGCCGGTTCTTATTCCTCTGTTCTGGTGCACACATTCATATTGTAGAGGATCTACTCTAAAAACTACTCTAAATTTCCAAGGATATATGATTAAGGAGATGCAAGGAATAAAACCTAAACTAATAAGGGTGATGCACCAAAGGAATCTTGAACACCTCATTTTCCATTAAACACAAAACATAAAAAATTTAATACAACCATCATGCATAAATAACCAAGATTGGAATGAGAGATCAAGAAGATATAATGAACATAAGAGAGGGTTGAAATCATCCACAAACTTATACTATTTCTTCAAAAATTTGATATATTCCATTACAATGGACAAGAGGAAAGATTACATTTACAGTTTGAATAGGAGGTTTGACCTCCACAAATCCACTTTCAAAAAGAGAATAAGGGAGGGTGCAAAACAAAAATGTCTAACCTTTTAAAAAATTCTACTCCTTACAATATATTGGAATAATGAGAGAGAAAGGAGAGAAAAAATTGAATCCTACCTCAACCACCCAAAAAGAGCACTAAATTCACCTGCAACAATGATGGGTTCCACTAACCAAAAAACCCATACTTCATTAATGTGGTAGGTGAGAAGTCTAACTACCTAAAAAATTGTGGACTATATTTGAAATTCTTGGTCTCATTAATGGTGGTAGGTGAGTATCAGACACCAAGAGATTTCCACAAGGTCCTCTCTTGCTCATATCCAAGCTTCCAATCAAAAGTTCTGATCATCTGAAGGTTAGGGTTGGGTGTTCCATGCGGTCTCCTAAGACTTTATCTATGCAAGATCCATATGGAATCCCAATGCATCCTTAAGATTTTTTGTTGCCTTTTAGGGTCCTGAGAATGTGACGTGCTGACACTTGGCACCATTTATGAGCCTGCTCTACTTCCTTTGTGTTCTACCTAAGTCCCTTCTATTTGACGAAGATACTATGTCTAACCCTAAACATGTGGAGGGCCAATATTCGTTTGGGGACCCTTCCTTTAGGTTTTTCCTTTTAAGTTGCACCGAAGAGACACACGGAGGCTTCCACTAAACCTTTTTATTTTCTTAGACTTTTCAACCACCGGTACAACTATTAGCACAAAATCACAGGCACCCCTAAATGGATTTGAGTTGAATCACGGAATTCGGTGTGATTACACAACATCGAACCATCTCTCAAGTTGTGGGACTTGTAAAACTTTTGACGAACCTCTAGAGAAGGCTAGTTCCCACTTCCTTATCTACCTACCACAAGCTACTTGAGTGCAGGCAGAACCTATCTAATCCTAATCTAACCATCCAAGAGGATAGAGAGAGAGAGAGGGTGAAAGAGAGCCTACACTAAGTGGTGATACACAAGAAAAGAAAGTGGCGAGATACTCTGTTGAGGGAGGTCATAAAGAAGTGACATAGACCCAGATCCAAATCTACCATCAAAAGTCCATGAAGCACAACATATTACACCTAAAAATGAGAAATACATGCATAAGAAGTGAATCCAAAATGAAGAGGCACAAAGAAATAACAAAACAATGAAAAGGGTTGAAGAACACCACAAATACACAATTTTATTTCTCTATGAGGTGCACAGACCATTACATGGATGCTTAGAGTGACAGATACACTTGTTAGGTAGAGGAGAAGGCTCACAACTCAAATGGAGTTGGGAAACAAATTCTACAGAGTTTCCCCACATCCCAGAATGTCTATCCCTCTTAAATGAGAAGTGTTTACAATATATAGACGATGAATACTAGAGAGAGAAGAGCAACTCGATTTATCTCTTAAAGTCAGACCACCAACCATCAATGCCCACTGTGAATCCACCCTAAATCTATCAAGTTTTCCTCTCAATGTTTGTCTAGCGTGTTGAAGAGGGAATAATGGTAGATCAAATCAAATCGTATATGGTTTTTGAAGCAATCAGATCATACATTAATGGCAAAAAATACCTTTTCCCATTCTTCACCTACCTAACCTCATCAGAATTAAAGTTTCAAGCTCCCATGGCGTAGAAAAGGTCAAGACCTTTCCAATTGTACCAAATTTGTCAAATTTTGAGTGTTGGGTCAAAAGTTATGCCCATTTGAACATTTCAATCAAATCCGTACAAAAATGGCATAAAAAAAAGTCTTGTAAAACAGATCCGCGGGCTTAAGATTCACTTTTCACATTTTGTGAAAAAATTACAAAAGTGCAAAAAATCCTTATGGCCACACAAGCCAGAAATTCACTTTTGGCAAAATTTCCCCTCGCGATCCGGCATATCCGCTTGGTAAAAGAAATCATCCTAGGCCCCTTAGCCAACATTTTCAATTTTGGTGAAAACTCCTCCCCAGGTCTGTCGACCCTCTTGTCATTTAGGCTTAACACGTGGCTTCTCTAGGAATCAGTGGAGGTTCAGTTCACTTTTGTACTTTACACCTTTTCGAAACAAAATCTAAAAAATCCAAATGGCCTTCGGTGACCCACCTTTCCGCTTGGACATGAAACATGGCCGTGTCTCCCTTTTTGTTTGGCGGGGTGGTCAAATGTCTGATTTTTAACATGTGGAGGCTCAACACATTTGATTCTACCTCTTGAGTTTTAACCTTTTGGGTCGTACTGAGATGACATGTGGTTGTGTCAACTAGCCCTTCTATAATTAGTTAATTTAAATGGCCAACTCTATTTCCTTTTTTTTGGACACATAGAGGCTCAACACGTATTTGGAGACTGCTTCTGGATTTGATCTTTAAAGTTTCCCTGAGATGACATGTGGTACCTTCTTTTGCCTCTACCCTGTTTAGACTTTTAAATGTTCGATTCTACCTTTTCGGATCCTGGGACACGTGGAATCTTGGTGCTCATTTGAGTCTCTACTTTGGGCCACACCTTTGAAGATATGCTGATGAGACACGTGAAAGCTTCAACTGGACCTTCCATACTTAGCCGATTTGGACCTGCTACCTTTCAGACCCTGGGACACGTTGAAAGATGGTGCTTGTTTGAGTCTATCCCTTGGGTTATTCTTCTAAATTTACGTCGAACTGATATGTGGCACCTTCCACGAGTCCTTTGAATTTTAAAATTCTGACTCTATTTCCTTTACGGACCTGAGACACGTGTGTTGGTGATCAAAATTGTCTTGCCCCATTTTTGCCTATGAAAACTTATTGATTTACAGCATCTATCATTTTCTCCTTCCCCGTATTGTGCTTGGTTATCTTTGCAGCTGTTTTTAATTGGTTCCTGTTATAAATCACTTAGGGGTCCATGGTTTGATCCCTGTCTCTTTTTTCCTCTAGAAAGGGTCTGTAATTTGGGTCCCCCTTTCTTTGGTCATGAAAAATTCTAGTTTCCCCATGTTTTCTATTCTCCATGATCGGGATTTGTCTCTCTTATCATTTCTACCCTTGATACTTGAAGAAGAATGGATTGATGCATCCCTGAGGAACATATTTGAGCCCTATAACATTTCTAAACTTTCTGTCCTTGAAGAAAATTTCATTCCTAGGCTCAAAGGGTCATTTTTCTATATTTTATGGTTTGGCAGGTGTTTCTCTTGGTCAAATTTACATTTTTGTATCAATAGGGGATGTGGCACCTTTTGGTTGGATGCGGCTCAGATGGGTACTTAGTAAAATTCATGGAAATCCTTAACTCAAAGTGTGTCCATGTGGAGGCATGACACTCATTTGAAGATCTACATTTTGGTTTTTCCTTAGAGTAGCGTCGGGAGGACACGTGGAGGCTTCCGCTGATTGGCCTAGACTTAGAAAAAATTTCATGCAGTTGGAGCAGTTAGGTGGAACAAGACAAGTGGAAAGCTCATTCTCATTCAGAGTCTCTGTTTTGGGCACCATCTTGAAGTTGTGTCATGGAGACACGTAGAGGAATCGTGCATGTTTAGGGACTAGCCCTTGAGTTTCATTTTAAACAAGCACCTGGATGACACGTGGAGGCCTCTGCTCACTTTGCATTTTACTTAGACTTTTCAATGACCAAAAGGAAATTTCCTCGGAGCATGACACGTGGCATCTTCCACTGAGCTTCAAGCATTCAGTCAGACTATTTCGGAATAGGACACGTGGCGAGCCTGCGCTCATTAAAAGTATCAAATTTTTTAGACCACCTCAAAGTGCACCATGGTGACATGTGGTAGTTTGAAAATTCAAAAAGGTGGGGAGGTAGGGCATCGGAGGAAACTTGGATTTCTTTCCCCTAAAGGATTGGAATTTCAAAATGGTCCGCAAGCCTAATGAGGGAAAACATCAATGATTTACCCTGGTCAACTGCAGAGGTGTGGGCTCTTAGTAGAAATTTGGAAGAATTTTCTTTTGAGGAAAAAGAGTCAAAAGTAAAAAAGCAAGCACAACCCCAATCCAATCACATTTGGACATGTGTCAGGCTCATTTGCTGAGGGCAGAGCTATGGGAAAAATTCATTAAAAAATTCCTTTTCCAAAAAGAGAGTAAAATTTTAGAATTTGGGCGTGGTTCCGTTCCAATCACATTTCGACACATGTCAGACACGTATCCTGACGGCAGACGTGCGGAGTAAAATGGGAATTTTTTTCATTTTTTCAAAAAATTGTAAAAATTCAAGGGAAGCCCCCAGCTCTGTTCTAAAGTTTGATTCTACCACATTGATGGATTAAATTCAAAGTAAAGATCAACAGCTGTTATGAGTCTAAATCTGATTTTCTCCCCCATTTCTATGAAACATGTCTGGAAGTGCTAGTATCCATGATTTCTTTGTCTTTTCTACATGCCAAACAGAGAAGAAAGTTAAGGCTGATATCTGAAGTTTGGTGGGAAGATCTGAAGGACATCTTTCACCATTAAAAAGGTCTGACTTTCATGCCTGATCAGATTTTGCATTTTTTGTCTCTCGAGCATGCAAGGGGCTGGATTTGACAGATTAGGGGTGGAAGTGTTTGGTAAATTGAAGGAAGAGTGATCTACCTTAGAAAGGAGTTGAATGTGGGAGGCATTTGATGAAATATACCCCCTCGAGAACCTAGAGACTTTTACAGATCTGATTCTACAAATCACAAAAGAATCATGGCGAGCACTAGTTTATTAAACATTTTTATCTTTTCGGAGGAAGGGATCTACTATAAAGGTTATAAATGGCACAAATTTCTCATGCAAAAGGGTTGGGAGGTTGGAAGTTGGAGGTCAGAGTTCTAGAGGTCAAAGAAAATCCCCAAGAGGAAAATTTGACTAAGCCTCTCTTTTGAGAATCAATTTGAGAATCTATCTTATCTCTTTTTGTATTAAGTTTTATTGTGTCAAGGTGGTTACAAGTGTACAACCATTGAAAATATCTGAGATTGTTCTGTGAAACTTTTCCCTGCTAATAGACTTAATAAAATTTGAGTTATTTCTGTGTTGTCTTGAGAAAAATGTGTTTGATTTATTTCTGAATGTCTGCAAGTATTTTTTCTTGTTTCTATTGCAATTTTGTATTAAAATCTGATTCAATCACATAGGCCTCAATCCTTGTGATAGTTTAGTGGCATCCAAAATTCCATTTCTTAGAAGAGCTTTCATTTGGGATTGGAATAAATGATTTAAAACCATTTTTCTCTCATCTATTGATAGAGATTGTCTGTAAGCCTTTGGGTGTACCTTAGGCATGATTTGCCTCAAATCTTGATGCTTTGTTGGGTTTTCTAACTTGAGCATTCATGATACAATCTTAGATATTATGTGAAAGAGTGATAATATAGGCCTCCATTAAAGCACATATTCTAGTTGAGGAAACATTTTAGCTATTCTGTGGCATTATGTTGGTCTGACTTTCCATTTTGTAAGTTTCTTCCATGATCTGGTGAATCTAGTTTCACCTTGCCCCATCTCTCACAAAAATATTCATTTAACAACAACCAATCCTTCCCATACTACCCATGGTTTGTCATGTGTGTATGCCAATGCACAATCCTCATCACCAAAGCATGTAGAAGCAATCAGGGTCTAAAATGTCTTTAGTAACCTTTGCCTTGTTGTGAAAGTAGCTCCATGATCTTAAAGTGACAACTTGTGAGAGTCAAATCTTGTGTGTTGATCATATTTTCCCCAAGGTATTCTCTATAAAACTAATGCAAAGAAAGGTACTTGTATCCCCTTTCATATAACAGAGGTTACAAAATAGGTTATCTTACCTTGGTTGAAAGGCACAACCTAAAATAGTTAGGATTAGATCACATCCTTTTTAATGTTCTACCCAATCACTTCAAAGTTTGAGTACCTACAAGTCAGATAGATTTCTTCCCCAGCTACAAAATGACATACATGATTGTCTATCTGCCTCTAAGTGTCCAACCTAATCCATGATGTTGCTTGGTCTTTGAAGGAGGTTAAATTTGGGTACAAACATAAATGGCACCGTTTCCAGGGATATTGTGATTGCAGTTCATTTTCAAAACCTGGTAAAACATTTCTTGTATACTCCAATTGCTATGTGAAGTTACTTCAATTTTCACATCTAGTGCACTAGCCTTTATTTGATAAATCTTTATAAAGAAAGGTCACAATCTTTCCATTTCCAGTTTCTTACATTGACAGACATTTGACATACCTTATTTAGTGCATTTGCACAACTGAGGTGGAAATCCATAGTGGCGACTCCCTGTTGATCTAATTTTAATAAGTATGAGTGTCTTAAGACTTTGTCAAAGTCAAATTTGTTACTAATATTTAAAAATCTGGAAGGAAGAATATATTTTTTTGCTAGGGATCTTGCTAGGACATTGTTTCCAGAGCTAGGAAAATCAAAATCAGAAGGAAGAAAATCTGGAAGAGATGTTGAAGATCACCAGAAAAGGAGAGTGATCTCCATTGATGAGAGTGAGCGGCCTATTATTGAAGACTACCATTCAAGTGACTTTGAATCATGTAGCCTCTTTATGGAATTGAACTCCCTAGCTGGAGAGGAGCCCTCATTTGATTTTGAAAGTTTTGTTTCACACTTTGTACATGTATTTTCTGAAGTTAATAAGGTTTTCCAAGAGACAAGGGCTTTGGGATATTTCCATTTTGAAAATTGTACTCCAAGAGACAAGGGCTTTGGGATATTTCCATTTTGAAAATTGTACCTGTGTTCCAAGGACCTTTAGCCCCTCATCAAATTTTCACCTCTCTAGGGTCATCTCCTCAAAGAAACATGGCCCAGCCTCCACCCAAAAACCTTTTTGTTGTAAACACATTTGGACCTATAAATTTTGTGGGGATGACTAATTATCCAAATGCAGTGCCTCAAGATGTAAGGAACATAATGCAAAATTTCCAAGGAAACAATGCTATAACTGGTTATCAGCATCTAAAGCTTTTATCAATATGATGGAATATTTTGAGATTGAACATGAAGATGTATATATCAACCTATTTATCCATATATTGGAAGAGGATGCTAGGGAATGGTATAGATTGAACATGAAGAAATAATTGCCAGATAACTCTATTGACTCTTTGAATGAAATGAGTAATGCATTCAGATTGCAATGTGGTGATTGACCTGACCCTAGGTTTCTCTTGAAAAATTTTGTAAACATTAAGAAGAACCCTAATGATTTAGTACATGATTTCAACACAAGGTTTAATAAGACTTTTAGAAGATTTCCTGTTAGAATAAGGCCTTGTGATGAGTCATGTTTGATCAAATATACTGATGCATTTCATAAAAAGGCTGCATATTATCTAAGAGACAAAAACCCCATAAATTTGATCCATCTTCACTTAGGCTTTGCAAATAGAACCCCATAAATTTGATCCATGCCTTCACTTAGGCTTTGCAAATAGATAACAATATCAAGGCAATTGGAAAGCCTCCAAAGAGGGAAGGTGTAAAGCTGGTTAACCTAGAGTAACCCATAACAAGCAAGGTTGTTGATTTGGAAGAAGTTGTGGAGACTTTGGAAGGGGTTGTCAAAGAGATTTCCTATAAGCTAGCCTGGGCTGAGAAAGGAATTGGGAAGAGTCCATAAGGTCAACATACGCACCAAGGCCAACATAGGTTCACAAATCACTAAATATTTGATGACAAAGGCAAGGGACCTGTTTTATTTGGAAGGAGACAGTCCCAAGCCAGGGATAACAGAATGATACCTAATCCTTTGGCTACTAGAGTTGTTGTTGTGAAGGAGACAAATTTCATTGATTGGTGTGACAAATGTTTCATGCCTCATTCTCCTTGTGAAAAATATCAGCAAGAAGAATAATGAGCTGGTAATGCTAATGATGATGATGTTTGCATGATGGGATGCTCCACTAGCTCACAACAAGGAGCAACCTCAAGTCATGTGATAAGTGCTAGAACTGCTGCCACCTTTTGGAAATGGATTCATAGGGTATCTATTCTTCCTCTCTCACGCACTTTAGAAGTAGATAATGTACATGCTTTTGAATTTTTGATTAATGATTTTATATATTTAAGGGCTTTGATAATCAACAAGTATGATGGAGGAATCCCATTTAAGGAGGATAGAAAACTGCTGAAGAATGTTTTTGTTGCTCAAGAGAGGGAATATAACACAAGAAGTAAGGTTGGTAGAGGGAATGGCCTCAAGCCAAGACTAAAGCTCCCTTACTTTCAAATGTTCCTAAAGAGACTCCAGGAAAGAGGCATCTGCCAAAAGCCCTGCAGTTCTAAACAAGAATCAAACCCCTCCTCATGCCCAATTTGTCAAAGGTCCTGTACCACCTAGTTAGTTTTTTGGCTTTCGTTCCAATACTACCTTGCCAAAAAATGTCCCATATGATATTGTCCATGTGTTGAGTCAAATCAAATTCTTTTTCCCAATTGTTGAATTGCTTACGATTCTTGTGAACAAAAGAGAGCATTTAAATACTTATGGTTGAAAGAAGAGAAGACTACCCTAGGTAGAAATGTAAATATTGTGGAAACTCCTCCAATCATTGAAGAACTAGGAGCACCACTAGCATTAGAAGAGATAGATGAACCACCTAAGGTATATTTGGGGACATCCTTAGTGGACTCTCAAATGAATGTGGATACATTCTTTAGCACTTTGATCATAAAGGATAGACTGCTACACAATTACATGTCTTTTGAAGTCATGAAAGAGATAAACATCAAAGTGACAGAAGCATATGCGAAGTGCACTGCCATGAACTCTAGAGAAGTGACAGTTATGGGATGTGTGAAGGGTTTGGTGGTGCAACTTTCATCTTATCCAGGAAAAAACATAAAACTTGAAGTGGTCATTGTTGACTGCCCAGCCAAGTGGGGCATTTTACTATCAAGAAAATAGGATGTAAGTGTTTTTGGGAGTGTCCAAATGGATATGTCTTATTCTACCATTCTAGTTGAGGGCATCCTTGTCAGGTTGCATAGAGAAAAGAAAATGCTACACATTATTGAGGATCCCAACAAATCATCCTATGAGGTATTGTACACAAATGTTGATGCAGATAACTTTGTGGGACTTTTTGATGGAAGAGATCACAAGATTAAAGAATGCAAATGCCTTGAACAAGCGGGATCTCCTTGGATTCTACTATTTAATGGAGCTTGCTCTAAATTTTGAAATGGTGTTGGTATTGTTTTACTTTTTCCTCATCAGGAAAAATTTGTTTTTTTCCTTCAAACTAAACTTTGAATGCACCAACAACATTGCTGAGTATGAGGCACTATTTTTGGGTTTAAGAATTTCTTGGAACTATGGTGTCAAGGACATCATTGTCAAAGGAGACTCAAAATTAATTGTGAAACGAGTCAAAAAATTGTATTCCATAAAGAACTAGCGAATGAAGCAATACAAGAATGTAGTTTGGGACTTCATTGAGATGTTCGATTCATTTAACATATTGCATCATGATAGGAAGTTCAATGAATTGACAGAAAAGCTTGCAGTTTTGGGGTCTCAATTTCACAATTGCACAATGTCCCCATATTGTGAATATGAGGTTAAGGAATTTACTAGACCTTATGTTCCTAAAAACATCAAACATTGGAATTTTTTTATGATGATACTCAAATCAAAATATTCCTACAAAAAATAGGAGAATTTACTGATCAAAGTATTGATTGCAAGTCAATTGTTTGTATAAGAGATGGAAAAGAAAACTTGTTTGGGAAGGATATCATCCAGCTAAAAAAAAATACCATTCCTATAGGGTTAGTTGCTCTTGAGTCCAATTTTTATAATGCCAATCGCATTGTTAATCGGTACATGATAGCTTCAAGGGATATTGAGGACCATGATCTTGGTACAAAAGGAAAAGCCAAGGAAAATATGGGTAGGTAGTAATCTCAACAAGGAGGAGAAGCAATCATACATCCAACTGTTGAAAAAAATACCAAGATTATATGGCTTGGACCTATTCTGAACAAAAAGCATAAAGAGAGGATTTGTTTCAACATGAAATCCCCTTGGTGTCTAATGCAAAGCCATTTAGGAAAAAAATAGAGGTCCCATCAATCCACTCTTGTCCCTAAAAACTGAAAGAAGAAATGAATAAGCTAAGAGATGGTGGGATTATCAAGCCCAAGAGGTTTTCTTCTTAGGTTGCTAACCTAGTACCATTCAGAAAGAAGAATGGTGATATCAGGTTATGTGTGGACTTCAGGAATCTAAATAGAGCTTCAATGAAGGACAACTATCATTTACATAACATGGAACACCTGCTGGACTTAGAAAAGATGCTGATAAGATGTAGAGAATATGCCATCTCACTTAATCCAAAGAAATTCCATTTTGGAGTGTAGAAGGCAAAGTTTCTTGGTCACATAGTGTCACAAGAATGAGTCATGAATGATCCAGAAAGAGTAGAGGCCATCAGCAAGGTCCCAATCCCTAAAGATTAAGAAATGAATTTAGTATTTCTCGTTGGGCAGATAAAGTTCATTAGAAGATTCATATCAAAAAATTTTGAACTGACCATCCCAATCACTTTCATGTTGAAGAAGGACCAAGTCATCAGATGGGAGAAGGTTACCATCCAAGCTTTCAATGGGATTATAGATGCACTCAACAATGAACCTGTATTGGTGGCTCTAGATTATAAGAAGCCTTTTTTAACTATTCTATTTTGCTTCAGAGAACACTATTTCTTCTGTCCTACTACAGAAGGATGATGAAGGGTCTTAGAGGCCAATTGCCTTTTTCAGTAAGGCATTGCAGGAGGTAGAACTAAAGTATACCATTATGGAAAAGTAGACATTTTCCTTGGTAAAAGAAACAAATGTTTCCAGGCCTTATATTCTAAGTTTAAAGGTTGTTGCTTATGTTTCGCATACCATGGTAAAGGACATCTTGTCAGAGATTGAGGTCTCAACCAAAATATGTAGATGGGGTGAACAAATTACAAGAATATGATATGGAAATCCAAACCATGAAGCTGGTGAGAGGTTTTGGCCTGGCTAAGCTTATGGCTAAGAGAAACTTGTAAAAAATTGAGGTAAATGAGGGTAGAAGGAAGAAAGGGGTAGGTGTATTTGAAAGGTTGATGAATTCTGAGTGGTATAAATATGTAATCTTTTATCTCAGACACCTGAGCTGCCTAGAGCACTTAGGTAGGAACAAGAAGAGATCCCTAAAGTTGGATTCCAAAAAATATTTCATCAATGATTTTGGGCTAGCTTGGAAGAACCTAGAGGGAGTCCTCTTAAGGTGCGATTACTGAAGAAGAAGCCCCCAAGATAATTGTTGATCTCCATGGAGGAGTTTGTGGGGGGAAATTTTGCTACAAGAGTCACAACACATAAGATCCTGAGGGCTATTTATTGGTGGCCAATTATTTTCTAGGATACACCCTTGTTGTTAGAAGATGTGAAATTTGTCAATGCTACTCTGGAAGACTAAATGCTTTAGACTCCCTCCCTTTGCAGTCTGTATCAATTAAAGCCCCATTCAGACAATGGGGATGGATTTCATTTGTGAGATTTCAGACCCTTCAAGTGTTGGCCATAGATGGATTCTTGTAGCAACTGATTATTTTACTAAATGGGTGGAGGCCATCCCCACCAAGAAGGAAACACACCAAGTTTCCATGGATTTTATGCTAAACAACATCATCTGTAGGTTTGGGGTACCAGTCAAGATTATAGCTGACAATGCCACGAGTTTTTCAGAGCTAAACCTTTGGTGGAAATACGTAAAGAGTATGGGATCAACTTGACATATGACTCTAATTACAATCCTTAAGGAAATGGAAAAGCATAGTCCTAGTAACAAAAATTTGTTGAATATCATTAGAAGAACATTGGAGAAGAACAAGATAACGTGGGGGGAACAGTTGAAGTTTTCTATTTGGGGAAGATAGGATCACTGTCAAGAGGGTCACTAGGAAGATTCCATTTGAGTTAGTATATGGGACTCAGGCCCTACTGCCTCTTCATATGCAACTGTCTTCATACTAGTTTATGCAATAACTAGAAGATCAGGAGGTAGGCCCTTATGATTCCTACATTAATCAGATTGCTGAGCTTGATGAAGAGAGGGAGGGCATCCCACCAAAGGCATATGAAGTTCACAGAGAAACTGAAGAAGTTATTCGATAAGAAGGTCACTACACCAGAGCCTTCAATGTTGGATATCTTGTGCTATTATGGGATAGTAGACATGAGGATAAGGGCAAACATGGGAAAATTTGACTCATTATGGGATGGGTCCTTACTCTATTGATATCAGAATTGGGGATAATACCTTCCTCCTTAAGGACTTAGATGGTGAACTGCTCGAGTTGCATGTTAATGGTAGGAATTTGAAGCATTTCTTGGATTAATTCTTCTGGATCAAGAAGGTCTTTTGTACAGTGTATAGTTTGTCATTTATTTCCTATCCTTTTCTATTTTTGCTTGTTTTGGTCTTCAGTGACCTATTTTTCTGGTTTCTCTATATTTTTGAGATGGCTTTGTTTCTCTGCTGTACAAGATGAATCCATTTCCCAATGGATATTTTGGCACTTGGTCTAATTTTTTTCTTGTGGTACTCACAGGGAGTGCCCCATCCCTGATTCGGAGCCTATGGTTGGTGCCTCAAAATTGTCAAAGCCCGTTTTGTGCCTATGAAAACTTATTGATTTACGACCTCTGTCATTTTCTCCTTCCCCGTATTGTGCCTGGTTAATCTTTGTGGCCATTTTTAATTTATTCCTGGGTTGTAAATCACTTAGGGTCTATGGTTTGATCCCTATCTATTTTTTCCTTTGGAAAGGGTCTATAATTTGGGTCCCCCTTTCTCTATTCATCAAAAACTTGGGTTCGCCCATGTTTTATGTTCTGCACAGTCAGGATTTGTCTCCATTATCATTTTTCCCTTGATACTTGAAGAAGAATGGATTGATGCATCCCTAAAGAATCTATTTGAGCCCTATAACATTTCTAAACTTTCTCTCCTTGAAGAAAATTTCATTCCCAGGATCAAAAGATCATTTTTCTATATTTTACCATTTGACGGCCATTTTTCCCAGTCAAATTTGCATCCTTGTATCTATAGGGGACATAGCACCTTTTGGTTGGATACAACTTAGTTGGGTACTTAGAAAAATTCATGGCAAGCCTTAACTCAAATTGTGTCCACATGGAGGCACGACGCTCATTTGAGGATCTACTTTTTGGTTTTTCCTTGGAGTATTGTCAGGCAGACATGTGGAGGATTCCACTACTTGGCCTGGACTTAGACAAATTTTCATGTAGTTGGAAAAGTTTGGAGAAATAGGACACATGGTGATGTCACACTCATTCAGGGTCTCTACTTTGGGCACCATCTTGAAGTTACACCATGGAGACATCTAGAGGAATCGGGCATGTTTGGGGATCAGCCCTTGAGTTTCATTTTAAACAAGTGCTGGGATGACAAGTGGAGGCCTCCACTCACTTTGCATTTTACTTAGAATTTTCAATGACCAAAAGGAGAATGCCTCAGATCATGACACGTGGGGCCTTCTGCTGAGCTTCAAGCATTCAGTCAAAATTTTCCAGAATAAGATATGTGACAAGCCTACACTCGTTCAAAGTATCTAATTTTTGGGATCACCTCAAAGTGTGCCATGGTGACATGTGGCAGTTTGAAAAGTCAAAAACGTGGGGAGGTGGGCCATCAGAGGGAACTTAGATTTTTTACCCCTTAAGGATTGGAATTTCAAAATGGCCGGTAAGCCAAATGAGGGAAAAATTCAATGATTTTCCCTAGTCAACGACGAAGGTGCGAGCTCTCATGGGAAATTTAGAGGAATTTCTTTTTGAGGAAAAAGATTCAAAATTAAAAAAGGAAGCATGGCCCACTCCAATAACATTTGGACATGTGTCAGGCTCGTTTCCTGAGGGTAGAACTGCGGGAAAATTTGGAAAAGTTTCTCTTTTCCAAAAATAAATTAAAATGGTAGAATTTGACCATGGTTCCATTCCAATAACATTTGGACACATGTCAGGCTCATATCCTGAGGGAAGAGGTGTAGAGAAAAATGGAATTCTTTTCCATTTTTCTGAAAAATTGTAAAAAGACAAGGGAAGCCCCCCGGTCTATTCTAAAGTTTGAATCTACCACGTGGATAGTCCAAATTCAAAGTAAAGATCAACAGCTATTGTGAATCTAAATCTAATTTCCCCCCCATTTCTCTGAAACACATCTAGAAGTGTGATTCTCCATGATTTCTCGGTCTTTTTTACATTCCAAACAAAGAAGGAAGTTAATATTGATAACTTAAGTTTGGTGGGAAGATCTGGAGGATATCTTTCGCCATTAAAATGGTTTGACTTTCGTGCCCGATCAGATTTTCCATTTTTTCTCTCCTGAGGACGCAAGGTGCTAGATTTGACAGATTAGGGGTGAAAGTGGTTGGAAAATTGAAGGAAGATTGATCTAATAGAGTGAGGAGTTAAATGCGCGAGGAATTCAATGAAATCTACCCCCTCGAGCACCTAGAGACTTTTAAAGATCTGATACTGTGAATCATGAAAGAATCATGGTGAGCACTGGTACATTAAACATGTTTTGTATTTTGGGAGGAAGCGGATTTGATGTAAAGGTTATAAATGCCACAAAGTTATCATGCAAAAGGGTTTGGAGGTTAGAAGTTGGAGGTTATAAATGCCAAAAAATTCTCATGCCAAGAGGAAAATTTGACTAAGCCTATCTTTTGAGAATCCATTTGAGAAGCTAGGTTATATCTTTTTGTATTAAGTTTTATTGTGTCAAGGTGGTTGGAAATGTACAACCACTGATAAGATTTGAGATTGTTCTGTGAAACTTTCCCCTACTAATAGACTTAATCAAATAAGAGTTATTTTTGTGTTGTCTTAAGTAAATTTTTTTTGTTTTATTTCTTAATGTCTGCAAGTAGTTTTTCTTGTTTCTGTTGTAATCTTGTATAAAAATTTGATCCAATCACATAGGCCTCAATCCTTGTGATAGTTTAGTGGAATTTGAAATTCCATTTCTCATAAGAGATTTCATTTAGGATTGGTATAAATGATTTAAAATCACTTTTCTCCCATCTGTTGACAGAGATTGTCTCTAAGCCTTTGGGTGTACTTCAGGCATGATTTGCCCAAATCTTGATGCTTTGTTGGGTTCTCTAACTCGAGCCTTTGTGATAGAATCTCATATATTGTGTGAAAGAGTGCTAATCTGGGCCTCCATTAAAGCACACATTCTAGTTGAGGAAACATTTTACCTATTCTATGGCATTCTATTGGTCTAAATTTCCATTTTGTAAGTTTCTTCAAGGATTTGGTGAATCTAGTTTCACCCTGCACAACCTCCCACCAAAAAAAATCATTTAACAAAAACCAATCCTACCTATACTACCCTTCTTTGTCATGTGTGTATGCTAATGCACAATCCTCATCACCAAAACATGGAAAAGCAATTGGGGTCTAAAATGTCTTTAGTAAACTTTTCCTTGTTGTGAAATTAGCTCTATGATCTAGAAGTGACAACTCATGAGAGTCAGATCTGGTGTGTTGATCATATTTTCCCCAAGGTCTTGCCTATAAAACTTATGCAAAGAACGGTACATGTATCCCCTTTCATATAACAGAGGTTACAAAATAGGTTCTCTTACCTTGGTTGAAAGGCAAATGCTGAGTACCTACAACTTAGATAGATTGCCTTCCCGGCTACAAAATGACATACATGATTGTTTATCTGCATCTGAGTTTCCTGCCTAATCCATAATGTTGCTCGTTCTTTGAAGGAGGTTAAATTTTGGTATCAACATAAATGGCATCGTTACGTGGGATATTGTGATTTTAGTTCATTTTCAAACCCTGGTAAGACATTTCTTGTATGCTCTAAGAGTTATGTGCAGTTACTTCATTTTTCACATCTAGTGCACTATGTTTTATTTGATAAATCTTGGTATATATAGGTCATAATATTTCCATTTATAGTTTCTTGCATTGAAAGACATTTGATAGACCTTACTTAGTGCATTTGCATAAATAAGGTGGAAATCCTTATTGGCGACTCCCTATTGATCTAATTTTAATAAGTACCAGTGTCTTAAAAATCTGTCAAAGTTAGATTTGATAATAATCTTTGCAAACTTGGAAGGAAGAAGATATTTCTTTGCTAGGGATCCTACTAGGACATTGTTTCTAGAGCTAGAAAAAGAAAAATTAGAAGGAAGAAAATCCTGGAGAGATGTTGGAGATCAATAGACAAGGAGAGGGATCTCCATTGATGAGAGTGAGTGGCCTATTATTTAAGACTACCGTTCAAGAGACTCTGAATCAGGTAGCCTCTTTGTGGAGTTGAACTCCCTAGCTAGAGAGGGGCCACCATTTGATTTTGAAATGTTTTCTTCAAACATTGTACATGTCTTTTCTGAAGTTAATAAGGATTTCCAAGAGAAAAGGCCTTTCGAAGATTTCTATTTTGAAAATTGTACTCCTGTGTTCCGAGGACCTTCACCCCTCATCAAATTTTCACCCCTCTAGGGTCACTGTACACTGAAAAAGTGACAAGCAAGCATGGGAATCTACAGGTAACTCTTCCGCGTACCCAACCTCCTGAGGTCATGCTGAGACAACGGGTGGGGATGGAATATGCGTGGTATATAGACAGACTAGTTAGGCAGTCTGATGTCTTCGACACGCACTAATGGAATCTGCGAATCTAAGGCAAAGAAGGCCCTTCTAACCTCGACTGGTGTGATAGATCGGTCAGCAAGGATGACTGCTCGAAGGCTCCAATCAATATCGAGCTCTGGCATGATTCGATCTATGGGTTGTGGAATACGTGGAAAATTACCCGGTATAGTTTCGTGTATTTCTCCGGATAAGGTCATATGGTGGATGGTAAATATAGTCAACTCTATGGATGGTTCTTTGGCCTAGTCCAGAATTCTCTAGCTTTGTTAGCTGCTGTATCCAGCAAGGATAATTGTTCGATGATAATAGGTGGAAGTGGAGTAGACTGAAATACTAGTGTGCGTAGGCCAGTATCTATGTCTAATTCTCTTATGGATTCGTTGGGTTGCAGGATCTGTGGGTCACAACCATAGGTTTGTGGTTGTCGTGGACCAGCTATGGTCATGTGTGGAATCAATTCCTGATCCCTAGTATCTAATAATCATACGCTTTCTCAGTTTCTATGTTTAGAATCAATAGTTGTGCGATTTTCTCAGAATACCTCACAGGCATTCTTACAACCTGGATTCTTAGGCCGGTATCTATATCTGTGAGGGTGTCTCCTGCGTCTGGTTGTGGAACTAAAGGGTCACACCTGAATGTTTGTTCTCTTTCAAACCCTTCCACAATCATGTAGATGTTTTTCTAGGGTAGTCTGTAGTTTGGCTGAATTGACCAAAACGTATGTGCTTGGTCGTCTTCTATGTTTAATCCTCTTAACTGAGATCTTATCTACTGGAAGTCTGTTGTTGTTTGGAAGACTTGGATTCTAAGATTCTGGTCAATATCAGTTATTGCTGTTATGAGATTAGGCTGAGACACGATTGGCTCGAAAACTTATTCTCTGGGCTCCCTAGGTCCCGTAATTGTCATACAAATGCAATAATATAAACAAACTGTAATAAAGTGAACTCTAAGTATACGAAATGTATTTATAGCATATATGACTTCTTTTTGTATTTTTTTGATGATTTATAAGAATTTAAGAAGGCAGCTATTTAAAATATTTAGAATTGACAACTAAACTAATAATTTAAAACAAACAAAATAGCCGAGTGTAGCTATTTTTCTGTGTAATTTGTATATCTATTCTAAACAATGAAATAACTAATCTATTTGCAAGATTCTCGATCCTACCTCAGAAGTGAGGAGTGAATCATAGTTTCTTAGAAACTATCAATCCCCATAGCTTCCCTGGTAATATCGAGAATAGAATTTACTGAAATAAAGTGATTAACTACTCTATTTGATATGATTCTAACTAGAAATTTGAAAGCTAGAACCTAGATTCCGTAGAACAGTGGCGAATCGGATGGTGTGTGTGTGTGATCTTGTCCCCTCGGTATGATCTCTTCATTCTTTGTGCTCACGTAGATCCAAAACAGTGTGTAATGCTTGCATCAACATGAGTAGGTGTTGGAACAAGGGACAACCTTTAGAATACAGACTGAATAGAATGCGAATAGGAGAGGGATAGCGCAAGAGTACAGAGCTTGGCTTATGCAGTTCCTAGCGGGATCTATTGCAAATCATGCAACATAATGCATCTAGAACCTGAAACTATCCTATTTGAGGAGCAAAACCTGCAACATTAATGGCTTCCTAAGCTATTCTACTTCTAATGGATTAGATAGAATAGCAACACTGTTTGCACAAGCTGGATATGTGGCTTACCAATAGCTAGACAATGCTAACTAAGCATGCAAAGAACTAAAACTATGGCTTCTAAATAGAATAATAGACTAAGCTATGAAAAAGAGAGCATGAAAGTGAAATCAGGGGCAGACCATTTGTTTGAGCACAAGCCATGCATTTATAGGAATTCAATCACCAAAAGATCAAAACCAAACTGAACTCCTAAACAATAAACAAAGGAAAAAAACTATTCCAGGGGATCAAAAACATAAATGCAAGCTTAAGTCGGCAAGGAAAGCTGGTGAAACATTGATATTTCACATGAGTCGTGTCAAAAGAACGTTATGGAAAATGCGTAAAGGACCGTCGCCCTGCTCAGGGTGGCAGTTACAGGACCACCGCCCTGTTCAGGGCAGCGGTTACAGGACCGGCACCCAGTCAGGGCGGTGGTTTCGTTACTAAAGAGAAAAGGGGAAAGAAAAGAGGGGAAAATGGGAAAACAAAGCACGCGGGGGCTAAGCAGGGTATGCGGGATGTTAACGCATATTCGGAGAGCTTTTCCGGACCACGAACACCTTGCGAAGAGACCTGTATCATCATTGGGGCACTTATTATGCTGTTCTGCAGTACAGTACCTTACAATTTTGGGTACATACATATTGCCCCATCGGAGAAGTATTTTAGCCATGAAGAGGAATAAAACGGTGGGTCCGAGTATGGTAGTCCAGAAATGGGAAGGTAGAAGTTATACCTTACACGTCCGTGTCTTGAAATTACACCATCCAAAATTCCCACTATCTGCAAAACGAAAGGAGAACTCAAGTGCAGATAGATACAATAATTTGGAAAATAAACGCTAAAATAATAGGGAATGAGAATGTACCATTCACACAGAGATAGGGACTTACCTCCATCAGTGCTCCAAACCTGCGAAAAAGTCTTTTAAAATGAATCAGGGTGCTATATATATGAAAGTGGGCCCATTTTCCTATTCATTTGCACGATTTGAATTGGTTGTTTTTGATCTCTGGGACCCACGGCGACGGTTTCTTGCGTGAGTATAGTCAAAATGTCTGCAGCGAGATCGTGATCATGCCTCCATGCACAGAACACCGCCCTGCTAGATCACAGGTTGGTTTTCTTCAATTTTGTGTTTTTCCCCCTTTAAATTTGAAATGCTAAATTTGTTGTAATGGGGGGGTTATTTTTGAAAATATTAGGTTCAAAAGGTCCACCTAGGGGGGGCGGCTACTGGGTAGGCTCCATTTTTAGGTCAAATGGTCATTTTTTGCTTGTTTTAGGCTTTTTAAGATTAAAAACCCACGTGGGTTTTCAGACCACGACCGCCGCCCTGTTCAGGGCAGCGGTTACATGACCATTGCCTTTAAGGCGGCGGTTACAAAACTGCCTCCCTGTTCAGGGCGGCGGTTCTGCACAGAATGCAAAAGGAACTTATATTTGAGATTGTGTTTGTATTTTTTTTTGCACTTCTACATGTTTTTATGACCTTCTTGGTATTGTTCAGATATTAACTTGCTCTGTTTTGTGCATTTTTGGGTGTATGCAGGCGAGAGAGGATTATATTAGATGGATTAGAGAGAGAGTGTGTGATTGGCTCTTAGGAGTACTGGATGCCCTCTTGCAGGATGAGGAGGACACACTTCAGAGGGCTGGTATACTACGTATATCGCGTGTGCCTCATGTTGCACCATCTAGTCACATCCTTTGTGACTTATTCTCTTACTGGGATGTAGATCGGAACACCTTCCGACTACCAGGGGTCCGTGGTGAGTGGACCATCAAACTCGAGGATGTCTACCGTATTTTGGGGGTCCCGATCATCGGGAGGAGACTTATATTAGAGATAGCAGGCTCACAGGCACAGATTACACAGTGGGCAGCATATATGGGAGATGCAGTTATCTCCACAGGGTCGAAGAAGGGAGTGATAGTTTGATCCATTCCTTCTTTGCCTATCCCCGTACTTCAACAGGCCATCATGGGGATCCTTGCCTCGAGACTGATCGGGGACAAGGGAGGGGATACATTGTTATACTGTTGGGCCCCCATCATTGCGCAGATAGAGGGGCACAGCCGGATATACGCCTAGGGTGTAGATATTCTGGGGACCACCTACCTTGATTTATACAGGGTGGTCCATTTATAGGGACAGTCATTGAACCACCCGACTTTAGTCATGAGTTAGGTGTATGAGCGTTTTATCCCTTATGGCAGAGGCATGGAGGTGGCAGATCCTGGGGCTGTGAGGGAAGCCAGATGGACAGATATGTCAGTGCTTAGAGCACCTAACCAACCAGTTTCCTCCCTTACTACTGCAGACATGGAGGCGACACCGTACCGGCTTATGGCCGGCATATGGGGAGAGGAGACTCTTACCTTGATCTCTTGCTCCACCACAGGGCAGCTCATTGATCGAGTGGGATGAGTAGCGGTGCATCCTTTTAGCAGGGTTCCTCAGCAGTTTGGCCTACCATATATGGGCATGCTTCCCCTAGTGGCTCCAGTTTACAGATCATTTCGCGAGGCCAGAGGGGGGCCTAGAGGCTGTGGTTGGACAGTGATCACTCCTGGCATTCCCATTGCAGCCAGGAGGATAGTTCGTTCTAGAGGGAGAGCTGGTGCACCTCAGGAACCTTTACCTCAGATTGTTGTGGGTCTTGCTCATAGTAGCGATTACCCCATAGATATTGACTCTGACTCCGAGGAGCTTACAGAGGGAGGGTCGGAGGAGCAGACTGATGAAAGTGATCCTGAGTGGCATGACACTCAGGACATTATACAGGCAGAGAGGGCTGAGGAGAGCGCAAATAGGGTGACTCTACTTTCAGAGGAGCCACTCTCTCAGGGCCATGGTGGAGAGGATGAGTCAGTTGCAGGGCGACATGTTGCCCCTGCCACAGGAGTAGCCCCTCAATCGGTAGCGGCATCCACGGTAGGTGCCGGTCCCACCGACCCATCTTGGAGGCCCGGTGATCCGAGTAAGTTATCCTTTCTTCCTTCTTTAACGTTTGCTTAATTTAGGATTTTTTTTAATTATTATCTCTCCTTGTGTTTTTATCTTGTATCTTTTAGCCTCTTGCTTGGTTTCTGATTCGTTTTTCTTCTTTGTTTGCAGAGACTGTTGACGAGTGGCGGGATCTGATCTACAGGGTATGTACCAATTCCCTGATGATCCCCATGGATAGGACTCGTACGGAGCTATCTGCAGATGCCGGGGAGCCCTCAGTAGCTGGTAGACATACTGATGTCTTCGCTCCCATTTGGCACGTGGCTAGGATGGTGTCGACCCTGCACATAGAGTTAGCGGGCTACAGGACGGCTGAACGCCTTATGAGGAGCCATTCTCATGGTGAGACCGCGGCTGCCCCTCGGGACCCTGAGCCCTCCATACATTCAGAGCGCCAATGTAGCTGGAGTCCTAGGCGAGGGCGGGCACCTTCGGAGGGGTCGCGTAGGGGTTGAGAGGCCATTTGGCCCTTGTGTATTTTGTACTATTGTGTATCACGGGATATTTGAGTGTTTTGACCATGCCTAGTGCATGATGGCATTGTATATAAACATTGATTATTTATATATATGCATTTGTCTTTGAATCAAAAGCTTGTCACTCATGTTTTCCCTTTCTATTTCCAGCTTCTTTGTGTATACTATGATGTATGGTATGCTTTTTAGAATGTATGCAATGGGGAACAAATGATGTAAATGCTTGTTTTCTTTTTGTGTTTCATGATGTTGATACATGATAATGTAGATATATTGTGATTTTGAATCTTTAGCTTCTGTGAGCAATATGGATACCTGATGTTTGTTTTGGCAAAGTGATGAAAATAACCAATATGATGAATAGATTAACTTGCCCCACTCCTAACTCCACGCAACTAGTAAGATGCGAGGGCTCATCACCAAGAGCCAAGAAGGGCGCAAGTTATGAAATGATAGTGATGAAAGACAGACAAAGCTTTGGCGGAACCAAATTGGAAGCTACAAGCCAACTCCACTCAAGTGACTTCATAGTTTTGGATGCAACTTGCTTTGCGGTTTATCCAGACTTAGACCCGTAGATGGCCACATAGTAGACAAAATCTAGGTTTTTAGGATTTTAACTCTTTTGGGATTTTGAACATCTGTTTCATTTGTTTTTGACTCAAAGTTTGAAAATTTGAATTGTTTGTGTATGACCATTTGTACTTATTTGTCAAGAAGACCCCCTACACTTTGCCCCATGCTACTAGTAAGAAGCGTGGGTTTATCACCATTGGCAAGGTATAGGTGAGTAAGGGCATTTCCATCCTTTCCCAACTGTACGTCACTAGTAAGAGATGCAAGCTCATCGCCGAAGGCTGGTGGGGCAAGGAAATGTGTAAAATTAAAATTTTTTGTTTAATTACTTGTTGACTTGTTTTTTTGAGTAAAATGTCAGTATGTGCTTATTCCCAAAGAGATATGCATATGGGATAGATGTGACACCATGAAGCTTCTAGAACAGACCATAGGCAAGACACCCATCCTAAGAAGAAATCAAAGCGAGAATAAAATTGCAAATCTTGGTATGGTTACTGTTAATACTTTGTCATGTCTATCTTTATTTGATAAAAGATTCCGAGATGATTCTATGATATATGAAGATGGAGAGGTATGATTAAAGAGCTTTATGCCAACAACATCATGAGTTTGTAGTGAATTGCTTTGAGAATAGATTCCTTAATCACAATTTATGTAAGAAACAAGTGGACAAAATGATCTTAATCTGTATGAAGATGCAATGTAGATAATTATACAAGTAGTGCTAGTTGCTCATGCATAGAACCGCTTGAGGTGCAGGGAATTGACTGTTTCACCAAATTCCTCACCTTCTAGCATACATAAGAGGTAAGCACCATTTCCATAGTCCTTCATGACTCGGTATGCGCCCAACCATTTAAGCCGGAATTTCCTTCCTTCGCCGGTCTTCTTGTCGATCCGGCTGTCTAGTCTTAGAACTAGATCACCTTCGTATATATCACGTTCATAGACCTTCTTGTTGTACTGCCGGCACATTCGGTTAGCATAAGCTCTATGCCACTGCTCAACATCTAACCTATTTTCATCTAGGCTTTCTAGTTGAGAAAGACGTGCTTCTCTCTAAGCGTCTTCATCCAGAATCCTTGTAATGAAATGCGGAGACTGGGTATTTCAACCTCAAGTGGGAGAACTGCTTCTACCCCAAATACTAGCGAGAAAGGAGTTGCTCCCGTTGGTGTTCTTACTAAGGTTCGGTGGGCCCACAAGGCTGGATATAACTTCAAATTCCAATCTTGTTTGTTTTCTTTCACCATTTTAAGGAGAATGGCTTTCAGTGTCTTGTTTGTTGCTTCAGCCTACCCGTTGGCTTGGGGATAATATAAGGAAGCCGTATGATGGCTTATTTTAAATTTATTGCATAGCTCACAAACCTCTTCATTCTTAAAAGAAGTTCCATTATCGGAGATAATGACTTGCGGGATACCGTACCTGTAAATGATTTGGTTCAAAATGAACTTGGCGATTACAGAACCAGGTACAGTGGTAAGAGGCATAGCTTCTACCCATTTGGTGAAATATTCAGTGGTCGTGATTATAAAATTATGGCCGTCTGTGGATGAGGGAGAGAATTTCCCTATTAAGTCTGGGCCCCATGTAGAAAAGGGCCATGGAGTAGCGATTGGTTGCAGGACTTGTGCCAGCATGTGGATCTCATGTGAGAATTCTTGGCACTCACGACACCTGCGTACAAACTCTATTGCGTCAGGTTCTAGAGTGGGCCAGAAATAGCCCATTCGATGTATTTTTCAAGCAGTGGCGTGGCCACCGAAATTACCTCCACATATTCCACTGTGAGATTCATGGAGAATATTCTTGGATTCCTCCGTGTCGACACATCTTAGGAGCATTCCATCGAATGCTTTTCGATAGAGCACTTGCTCTATAATGACGTATTTAGCTACGATTATGTGTAACCGCCTTCTTTGTTGTGGTGTAGCTCCTTCTGGATATGTATGGTCCATGATATAGTTAATGATATCAGCATACCAGGGACACTCAGAGATAGCGGGTCGGGTTTCAATGTAGTATACGCACTCATCTGGAAAATTTAAATCTACTAGATCACCTCCATCTAATGGGTTGTCAGCTAACCGATCTGTAATGATTTGTCCCTTAAATGACTTCTGATTTACAAACATTAATTCGAATTCTCCCATTAAAGTTATAAAATGTCCAGCCTTTTTAGACAAGGACCCTTGTGTGAGGAAGGTTCGTAAGTGGTCCATTTTTACCACGACCCTTGTTTCTTGATTTAGCATATAGTGTCTTAGGCATTTGGTTGCAAAGACTATGGCGAGACATTCTTGTTCTGCTTTTGTATAGCGTGTTTCATAGTCGAGCAATGTTCGGATAATGAAATAAATCACGCGTTCTCTTTTGTCATCGTCTTCTTGGGCCAACATGCAAGCTAAAGAGACATTGGTGGCTCGTGAGTATAAAATCAACGGGCGGTCTAGCTTAGGTGGCATTAGTGTAGGTGGTGACAGCAAGAAACGCTTAACTGCGTTAAAACCTTCATTGCAGTCTTCGGTCCAATCAATGCTATAGTCTTTCTTGAGTAAATTATTAATTGGATGAATAGCAAAGCTCAAGTCTGGGATGAATCTTCGGATTGCACCTAGCTTTCCGAGGAATGACCTGATTCTAGAATCATCTGAAGGTGCAACCATTTTGAGGACGGCCCGAATTTTGGTTAGGTCAACATCTATCCCTCGTGACGATATGATATAACCTAGGAGCTTCCCTCCTGTTACACCAAAGACGCATTTCTATGGGTTTAGTGTGACTCCGTATTCTATTAGACGTGAAAGAATGACGTGGAGTACTTTGGGATGGTCACAACGCTTCTTGGCTTTAACCAATAAGTCATCTACGTAATATTCCATGATTTTATGAATTAGATCGTGAAATATGTATGTCATGGCCCGCTGGTACGTAGCACCGGCGTTCTTGAGACTGAATGGCATAACAGCGTAGCAATAGGTTCCCCAAGGAGTTATAAACGTGGTTTTAGCTTGATCTTGCTTAGATATTCTGATTTGATTGTATCCCGAGAATCCATCCATGAGAGACAAAAGTTCAAAACCAGCTGTTGCATCAACAATAACATCAATGGATGGTAACAGGAAGTCATCCTTAGGACATGCTTTGTTGATATCTCGAAAATATATGTAGATGCGTATCTTCCCATTCTTCTTGAGAACAGGGACGATATTAGATACCCATTGGGAGTAGTCGACTCGCTTGATGAATCCTACCTGAAGGAGTTTTATTACCTCCTCTTTTACCATGAGAGCTACTTTGGGCTTCATGGGTCTTGATTTTTGTTTAATTGGCTTTGCATCTGATTTAGTGACGAGGTTGTGCACCACAATGTGGGGTGTGACTCCTGTCATCTCCTTATAATTAAATGCAAATTCCTTCTGATGTTCTTTGAGAATCTGAGTATGTATTTCTACTTCTTCTGGGGTTAATGAAGAACCTAGTTTCAATATTCTCGGTTCATCTTCTGTCCCGATGTTGACATCGATTGTCTCCTCGATCAAAGAGGCATTACCCTCTTCGAACTCAGGTGGTGCTGGAGGTAAATCCAAATCCTCCCCATTTTCTACTGTGTATATGCTAGGTTCCATTTTTGAGGGATGATCCATCATGGGATTTCCGACGTAAGAAGACGAATGTGGAATTAAGGATAAATCTAGAATATGATAGGAGAGATGTAGTGCCGCATAGGTGTTTAAGTATTCCAAAGTGGCCATATTATTATCGACATGGTTTGGGGTGGTAGATTCACTTCCGCTTGCAAGGATATTTGTCATTGTTTTTATCAATGGTTCATCACGAATGGACACTATGTAATGGGTATCTTCTAACTCATTTCTTGGAGTAAAATGTGATGTTGAAGTCGCTATTGAATCGGCGAGAATATTTTTCTCTCGCGGGATTGCTTCAATGGACATGAAGTTAAACGCCTTGCTTAAATCTAATACGGATTTTTTGTAAAGCTGCAAGTGTTCGGCTTTGGTTTTGTATACTTCAGAAACTTGGTTTGCCACTAATTATGAATCTCCTAAGACTCTGATGTTGTTAACACCAATTCTCTTGGCTAAAGTGAGTCCAAGGAGGAGGTCTTCGTACTCAGCGCCATTGTTCGTGCATTCAAAGTTTAACTTAAAGGCAAATGGGAGGACTTTCTGTTCGGGCGAAGTAAGAATTATACCTGCCCCCGCTCCGTAACAGCATTTAGCTCCGTTGAAATGGAGAGTCCAATACCTAGTCGAGAGTATAGATGTTGGGGTATCTGCTGCGCTTGCACACTCTACTTCTACCATACATAGGTCCTCTGCTAGAAGGGAACCAACACCTAGGGAATATCCTATACCTACTGAATCAAATGGTAAGAACATTGGTGAATCTTGTTCTATTAACTCAATGATTTTTGCAGTAGTCCCTAACGATACCGTTTCTTTAGCTTTATTGTTAGGGGTTGGGGTTGTTTTGGCTATGCTGATAGCTTCAAGATCTGTTGTAGGTACCAACTTCTCCTTTGGTTTTGGGTTAGTAGGTTTATTAAGTTGGTTTGTTGGAAGTTCAAATTCTGAGTGTACACCTAGTCTTTTCTTTAAATCAGATAGGTGTTAATCAAAAGGTTTTGGATCGCCTTTGGCTACAAATACCTTTCCTAGATGCAAGAATCTTACTTCTTGAAATAACGTAGAAGGGATTACCTTCATTCGGTGTATCCATGGTTGGTCGAGTATCATATTATAATTAGTTTCCTGATCTATAATATAAAACTCAGTTAGGATTGTTTTGGGTCCTAAGGTGACTGGAAATATTATAGTTCCTATCGAAGTGGTTTTAAGGCTATCATAGCCTCTCAATGTATTTTGAGTAGTGGAACATTTTGTTTCCCCATATCCTAGTTTTTGGAGGAAAGAGAAAGGGACTATGTTAACTGCAGCCCCATCGTCAACCATTGCCCATTTTACATAGGTATTATAAACCCATACTTGTAAGTGTAAGGCTGGATCACCTCAGCGTGTGATCTTAGCATCTGTGGGCATTTTACTTATTTCGAATATGAATTCGACATCCTTGTCCAGCTGCCCCGGAGGGTGGATATCAAAATCTACGTGATTTACTTGTGTTTCAGGAGGTAGAGTGATGTTAATTAGATGACCTAGACCTAATGCTTCTAAAAGAGCAACTCTGTGAGGAGGAGAGTTCTTTAGTAAATCTAAAAATGAGATGTGCGAGAAGTTCTTTATTAGATCATTAATTAAATCGTAAGCACCCACAGGTTTTGCTACGATTTGCTGGATGTTATCCGTTTCCGGCAGGTGATTTGGACTTGTTTGAGAGAAATACTCTCGTGTTCTTATTACAGCTTTGATGGGTAATTCCGAGTCTAACTCTACTAATCTGACTATCTTGGGTCTCAGTTGACTTCCCAACTATGGCACAACTGATGGATTTAGTGAAGTCGAGGCTTCATGATCATTATTTCCCGGTATTGCACCCTTGTTCGTCCCAGTTGGATTTATTCTGTTATTATCATGATTTGGGAGTGGATCGTTAAAGATCTTGAGGGGAGCATTTTGAGGGGAAACTGCTCTTGCTAGCGTGTTTGGTGGTGATGATGCAGTGATCTGCTAAAAACAAATCTGTGAAGAACTGTGTTTTTTCTTCTGGTAAACGTTGCATGAATTTATTGTAGTCATGACACGTTCTAGTATCATGACCCTGAATTTTGTGGAAACCACAATAAGAATTGGGATTGTAATTCCTGTTTTGTTGGTTTGGTGTATATTGTGGCCTAAAATTCTAATCAAACTATTGCCTATTACGATTAAAATTTTGCATTTGTTGTTTCTGGCTTTGGTTTTGATAACCAAATGAGTTTTGACTTGGCCCTTATATGGGATTTCACCGTTGTTGTTGTTGTTGTTGATGGTTAAAATCCACTGTATTGATTGTCGGGGTAAAGTTGTTGTTTTGTTGGTTGTTTGTTTGTGATGGAGTATTGACCACATTTACCTTCTTGGGCTGGTTGGTTACTCCATCCGTTGTTACACCCCGATTTTTGTTAAGGATTTTAGGTCCTTGGTTGACATTTCTGGTAGCAGGATAATTTGTAGTGTTATGGCTAGAGATGATTAACCTCCCATTTGCGCCATATGTCTTACGACCACTATCTATCGCTGCTTGGTCTATTCAAAGAGTGCTCTCAAGTACTTCATCGTAAGTTCTTAATGGGAACTTCTGGACTTCTTCTTTCACCTGTCTGTTGAGAGAATGAAGGAATAAATCGCATAGTTCCATTTGATCCATGTTTGGAGCAATTGCTAAAGAATAAAGAACTGTGCGCCACCTTTGGATGAAACGGGCGACAAATTTGTTGTGTTCTTGTTTGATGTGCAAGAATTCCCTGATTCCTGTTCTCAATAGTTTATTCATGTCGAATGCCTTAATGAATTTTGATACGAGCTATTTAAATGAATGGATGGAGGCCTCAGGTATTTTATAATACCAGTCGAGAGTGATGCCTTCCAAGGTTTTGGGGAATATTTTAGCAACAACTGCATCCCAAGGGAGTAATTCTCATATGGCTGTAGCGTAAGCCTTGATATGCGCGTTTGGCTCTCCCTCGCCTTTGAACTTGGGTAAATTAGGAAGGGGTCTTGGAAGCATGATGCTTCGTATGGAGAAATCTAAGGGCTCTTTTAAATATTCTGAGTAAGTCCCTATCGCATATGTTTCAACCATTGATGGTGGTTGCTGAGGGAGTGGTGGTGGGATGGGTTGTTAATATGGCGCAGCGTATGCATTGGCAGGGGCATAGGGAAGTCCCTGCATTTGAGCAAAAAGGCCGAGAGAGGAGAAAATATCTCCTTCTGGTGATTTGGAGTACATGTTTAAGTATGATGGGATATTGTCTAGTAATGGATTGTTTGATACTAGACCAGGAGGAATAGTGTTAGAGATGATGGGCCTTGTTGGCATTTGTTGTGGATAGTGAGGTGGCATGCCTAATGTGCCTACTCCTGTGAGGAGATCTACCTGGCCAGGGTGGTATGGAGGGTTGGAACTTCCTGCTTGAATGAACGGAGAATTTTGACTTGCTTGAGCAAGTTCTAACCCTCTCACTTTTTCCAGTAACGTTGAAATGACTTCATTTGGTGAAGTCATGGTGCTTTGCCTGAGTGGCGTTTGTTGTATACCCTGGTGTTGTATAGGCATGTGATATCCTGTCATGAACTAATTGTTATCTTGCCAAGTTTCTCCGAGAGTATTTCCTATATGCAGTGGCATAGAGGTATTTTCTTGAAAAGAGACCTTGGGTTGTATTTGTAAACCTCCTATAGGTGTTTACATACCCTGAGAATATTGTTCACTCCTACGATAAAGTATTGACCGTTCATCATCTAAGACCAGATATGGGTCTGATTGTCTACTAATTTGTGTTCTAAGTAGCATCTGAGGAGATGAACCAGATTCTCCGGTAAACGTCATATTGTTCGAGCCCGAAGGCTCTGTTTGTTGCGTTCGAGGAGGTTGATCTAACTCCCCTGTTTGAAAAGGTGAGTTATATCTGATTCTTGGGGTTTATGTTGACAACTTATTAGTTGAATAGTTGTCGCCCCATACTGAGAGCGAGGGTAATGATTGCCTATTATGTTGGGCATAGTATGCCTCGAGACCCAAGAGGGGTCTGCCATATTCATCGACTCCCGACATATTTTGGGGGTATATGAATACCTGCAGAATAATGGGAAGGAAAGAAGGTGATTTGTGAAAGAACACGTGATACTATAACTCCGAACAAGAAAGTAGGAATTTTACGTCATCTTCACTAATTTTGTTTGCTTCACATCGGGTTCACCAATTTTGTACGCTGAAAAAGTGACAAGAGAGTGTGGGAATCTGCAGGTAACTCTTCCACATACCTGACCTCCCGAGGTCGTGCCGAGATAGATAGTGGGGATGGAATATGCATGGTATATAGACAGACTAGTTAGGCAGTCTGATGTCTTTGACACGCACTAATGGAATCTACGAATCTAAGGCAAAGAAGGCCCTTCTAACCTGGACTGGTGTGATAGATCGGTCAGCAAGGATGACTGCTCGAAGGTTCCAATCACTATCGAGCTCTGGCGTGATTCGATCTATGGGTTGTGGAATACGTGGAAAATTACCCAGTATAGTTTCATGTATTTCTCTGGATAAGGTCATATGGTGGATGGTAAATATAGTCAACTCTATGGACGGTTCTCTGGCCTAG
The DNA here is from genome assembly GCA_019776745.2 of Taxus chinensis. NCBI lineage: Eukaryota > Viridiplantae > Streptophyta > Pinopsida > Cupressales > Taxaceae > Taxus > Taxus chinensis. The sequence goes on from CM034147.1 coordinate 821,788,930, forward strand.
TCTAGAATTCTCTAGCTTTGTTAGCTACTGTATCCAGCAAGGATAATTGTTCGATGATAATAGGTGGAAGTGGAGTAGACTGAAATACTAGTGTGCGTAGGCCAGTATCTATGTCTAATTATCTTATGGATTCGTTGGGCTGCGGGATCTATGGGTCACAACCATAGGTTCGTGGTTGTCGTGGACTAGCTATGGTCATGCATGGAATCAAGTCCTGATCCCTAGTATCCAATAATCATACGCTTTCTCAGTTTCTATGTTTAGAATCAACAGTTGTGCGATCTTCTCAGAATACCTCACAAGCGTTCTTATAACCTGGATTCTTAGGCCGATATCTATGTCTGTAAGGGTGTCTCGTGCGTCTGGTTGTGGAACTAAAGGGTCACACCCGAATGTTTGTTATCTTTCAAACCCTTCTACAGTCATGTAGATGTTTTTCTAGGGTAGTCTGTAGTTTGGCTGATTTGACCAAAACGTATGTGCTTGGTCGTCTTCTATGTTTAATCCTCTTAACTGAGATCTGATCTACTGGAAGTCTGTTGTTGTTTGGAAGACTTGGATTCTAAGATTCTGGTCAATATTAGTTATTACTGTTATGAGATTGGGCTGAGACACGATTGGCTCGAAAACGTATTCTCTGGGCTCCCTAGGTCCCGTAATTGTCATACAAACGCAATAATATAAACAAAATGTAATAAAGTGAACTCTAAGTATACGAAATGTATTTATAGCATATATGACTTCTTTTTGTATTTTTTTGATGATTTATAAGAATTTAAGAAGGCAGCTATTTAAAATATTTAGAATTGACAACTAAACTAATAATTTAAAACAAACAAAATAGCCGAGTGTAGCTATTTGTCTGTGTAATTTGTATATCTATTCTAAACAATGAAATAACTAATCTATTTGCAAGATTCTCGATCCTACCTCAGAAGTGAGGAGTGAATCATAGTTTCTTAGAAACTATCAATCCCCACAGCTTCCCTGGCAATATCGAGAATAGAATTTACTGAAATAAAGTGATTAACTACTCTATTTGATATGATTCTAACTAGAACTTTGAAAGCTAGAACCTGGATTCCGCAGAAAAGTGGCGAATCCGATGGTGTGTGTGTGATCTTGTCCCCTTAGTATGATCTCTTCATTATTTGTGCTCAAATAGATCCAGAAAAGTGTGTAATGCTTACATCAACAGGAGTAGGTGTTGGAACAAGGGACAACCTTTAGAATACAGACTGAATAGAACGCGAATAGGAGAGGGATAGCGTAAGAGTACAGAGCTTGGCTTATGTAGTTCCTAGTGGGATCTATTGTAAATCATACAACATAATGCATCTAGAACCTGAAACTATCCTGTTTGAGGAGCAAAACCTGCAACTTTAATGGCTTCCTAAGCTAGTCTACTTCTAATGGATTAGATAGAACAGCAACACTGTTTGCACAAGCTGGATATGTGGCTTACCAATAGCAGGACAATGCTAACTAAGCATGCAAAGAATTAAAACTATGGCTTCTAAACAGAATAACAGACTAAGCTATGAAAAAGAGAGCATGAAATTTAAATCAGGGGCAGACCATTTGTTTGAGCACAAGCCATGCATTTATAGGAATTCAATCACCAAAAGATAAAAACCAAACTGAACTCCTAAACAATAAACAAAGGAAAAACACTATTCTAGGGGACCAAAAACATAAATGCAAGCTTAAGTTGGCAAGGAAAGCTGGTGAAACATTGATATTTCACGTGATTCGTGTCAAAAGAATGTTCTAGAAAACGTGTAAAGGACCGTCGCCCTGCTCAGGGTGGCGGTTACAGGACCCCCACCCTGATCAGGGCAGCAGTTACAGGACCGCCACCCAGTCAGGGCGGCGGTTTCGTTACTAAAGAGAAAAGGGGCAACAAAAGAGGGGAAAAGGGGAAAACAAAGCATGTGGGGGCTAAGCGGGGTATGCGGGATGTTAATGCATATTCGGAGAGCTTTTCTGGACCCTGAACACCTTGCGAAGAGACCTGTATCATCATTGGGGTACTTATTACGCTGTTCCGCAGTACAGTACCTTACAATTTTGGGTACATACAGTCACTTCCTCAAAGAAACATGGTCCCACCTCCAAAAAAACCCCGTTTTGTTGTAAACACCTTTGGACCTATCAATTTTTTGGGGATGGTTGGTTATGTAAATGCAGTGCCTCAGGATGTAAGGAACAAAATGCCAAATTTCCAAGGAAACAATGCTATAACTGGTTATCAGCATCTAAAGATTTTTATCAATATGATGGAAGATTGAACATGAAGAAGTATATATCAAGATATTTATCCATACATTGGAAGAGGATGTTAGGGACTGGTATAAAGCATTTCCAGATAACTCTATTTACTCTTGGACTGAAATGAGTAATGCATTCAGATTACAATATGGTGATAAAACTTACCCTAGGTTTCTCTTGACAAAATTTGAAAACATCAAGAAGATCTCTAATGAGTCAGTACGTGATTTCATCACAAGGTTTAATAATACCTGTAGAAAATTTTATTGTTAGAATATGGCCTTGTGATGAGTCATGTTTGATCAAATATACTGATGCATTTGATAAAAAGGCTACATATTATCTAAGAGACAAAAAACCCAAAAATTTGAGGCAGGCCTTTACCACGGATTTTAAAATGGATAACAATATCAAGGTAATTGGAAAGCCTTTAAAGAGGGAAGGTGTAAATATGGTTAACCCAGAGAAATCCCTAACAAGCAAGGTTTGCGGATTTGGAAGAAGTTGTGAAGACTTTGGCAGGGGCTGTCAAAGAGATTTCCTACAAGCTAGCCTAGGATGAGAAAGGAATTGGGCATATCTCACAAGGTAAACATAAACAACAAGGCCAAGACAGGTTCACAAATCACCAAAGATCTGATGACAGAGGTAAGGGTCCTATTTGATTTGGAAGTAGATAGTCTCAAGCCAGGGATAATAGAATGGTGCCTTATCATTTACCTATTAGAGTTGTTGTTGCAGAGGAGACTTGTCATTGATTGGTGTGACAAATGTTTCATGCCTCATACTCCTTGTGAAGAAGATCAGTAAGAATAAGAAGTTGGAAATGATAATGATGATGATGTTTGCTTGATGGGATATTATATCAACTCACAACAAGGAGGAGTAACCTCAAGTCAGGTGATAAGTACTAGAACTGCTGCCACCTTTTGGAACTGCATTCATAGGGTACCTATTCTTCCTCTCTCTCATACTTTAGAAGTAGATAATGTACAGGATTTTGAATTTATGAATACTGATTTTGAATATTTAAGGGATTTGATGATCAAAAATTATGATGGAGCAATCCCATCTAAGGAGGATAGATAGCTATTGATGATGAATGTTTTTTTTATGCTAGAGAGGGAATATAACACAAGAAGTAAGGTTGTTAGGGCTGCAAGGCCTCAAGCCAAGTCTAAAGCTCCCTTACTTTCAAATGTTCCTAAAGAAACTCATAGGAAAGATGCATTTGCTAAAATCCCTGCAGTTCTAAACAAGAATCATACTCCTCCTCATGCCCAAGTTGTCAAAGGTCATGTACCACCTAGTGAGTGTGTTGGCTTTCCTTCCAATATTGCCTTTCCAAAAAATGTCCCATATGATATTTCCCAAGCAGTTGAGTAAAATAAAAGTCTCTGTCCTAATTGTTGATTTGCTTAGGATTCCTAAGCACAAAAAGAGATTTCAATACTTGGAGTTACAAGAAGTGAAGACTGCTCTAGGCAGAAATGTAAATATTGTGGAAAATCCTCCAATCATTTAAGAACTAGGAGCACCACCAGCATCATAATAGATATATGGACCACCTGAGGTATATTTGGGGACATCCTTAGTGGAATCTTAAATAAATGTTGATCCATTCGTCACCACTTTGATCATAAAGGATAGACTGCTACACAATTACATGTTTGACTCAAGGGCATCATGTAATTTCATGCCTTTGAAAGTCATCAATGATATAAACATCAAAGTGACAACAACATGTGGGAAGTGCACTTCCATGGACTCATGATAAATTCTAGTTGTGGGATGTTTGAAGGGTTTGGTGGTGCAGCTTGCAGCTTATCCAGGTAAAAACATAAAACTTGATGTGGTCATTGTTAACTGCCCCGGTCAAGTGGGGCATGTTACTATGAAAAAAATGGGCTGCAAGTGTTGGTGGGAGTGTCAAAATAGATATGTCTTATCGTACCATTCAAGTTGAGGGAAGCCTTGTCAGGTTGTATGGAGAAAAGAAAATGCTACACCTTATTGATGATCCCAATAATGCATGCTATGAGGTATTGTACACAAATGTCGATGCAGATAACTTTGTGGGATTTTCTGATGGAATGTAGTACAATATTGAAGAATGTAAATTCATTGAACAAGCGGGCTCTCCCGGGACTCTGCTATTTGATGGAGCTTGCTCCAAATTTAGGAATGGTTCTGGTATTGTTCTACTTTCTCCTAGCAAAAAAAAAATGTTTTTTCCTTCAGAATCAACTTCGAATGCACCAACAACATTGTTGAGTATGAGGCACTGTTGTTGGGTTTAATAATTTCTTGGAAATATGGTGTCAAGGACATCATTGTCAAATGAGACTCAGAATTAATTATGAAACAAGTCAGAAAATTGTATGTTACAAAGAACAAGTGAATGAAGCAATACAAGCATGTAGTTTAAGACTTCATTGAGATGTTAAATTCATTTAACATACTGCATCATGGTAGGAAGTTCAATGACTTGGCAGATAAGCTTGCAATGTTGGGGTATCGATTTTACAGTTACATAATGTCCCCATATTGTGAATATGAGGTTGAGGTATTGACTAGACCTTTTTCTCCTGACAACATCAAGCATTGGTAGGTTTTTGATGATGATACTCAAATTAGAAGATTCTTGCAAAACAAGGGAGAATTTACTAATCAAAGTATTGACTGGGAGTCAATGGTTTGTACAAAAGAAGGAAAAGAAACCTTGTTTAGAAAGGATATCATCCAGCTAAAAACAAATACCATTCCTAGAGGGTTGGTTGCCCTTGAGTCCAATTTTGATAATGTTGATCATGTTGTTAATAGATGCATGACAGCCTCAAGGGATATTGAGAATCATGATCTTGGTACAAAGGAAAATCCAAGGAAAATATGGTTAGCCAGTAATCTCAGCAAGGAGGAAAAACAGTCATACATCCAGCTGTTGAAAAAAAACTGAGATTGTATGGCTTGGACCTATTTCTAACTAAAAGCATACAGAGAGGATGTGTTTCAACATGAAATCCCCTTGGTGTCTAATACAAAGCCATTTAGTCAAAAAAGGAGGCCCATCAATCCACTCTTATCCCTTAAAATGTAAAAAGAACTAATGAAGCTAAGAGATGGTGGGATTATCCAGCCCACAAGGTAATCTTCCTTGGTTGTTAACCTAGTACCCGTCAGAAAGAAGAATGGTGATATCAGGTTATGTTTGGACTTTAGGAATCTGAACAGAGCTTCAATGAAGGACAAATATCCTTTACCTAACATGGAACACATGTTGTAGTTAGTGACTGGTTTTGAGTTGTTGTCCACCTTGGATGGTTTCTTTGGTTACAACCAAGTTGTGGTGAAGGAATGAGAAAGGATCAAGACAACCTTCACTACTCCTTGGGGGACCTATGTTTATGTCAAGATGCCCTTTGGTCTGATGAATGTTGGAGCTACCATCAAATAACAATGGATGTTGCTTTTGCTACTTACATTAAAAAATTTATCGCAGTCTATCAAGATGATGTAACTGTATTTTCTAGAAAGAGAAGTGACTAACTGCTTCACTTGAAGAAGATGTTGATAAGATGTAGAGAATATGGCATCTCACTTAATCCAAAGAAATGGCATTTTTGAGTCTAGAAGGAAAAGTTTATTTCTCACATAGTGCCACAAGAAGGACTGATGATTGATCTAGAAAGAGTAGAGGCCAATAAAAAGGTACCAATCCCAAAGAATAAGAAAGGAATTCAGTCCTTCTTTGGGTATATAAACTTCATCAAAAGATTCATATCAAAAATTTTTGAACTGACCATTTCAATCACTTCCATGTTGAAGAAGGACTAGGTCATCAAATGGGAGGATGATGCCATCCAAGCTTTCAATGGGATTAAAGAGGAACTCAAGTATGCACCAGTACTGGTGGCTCCAGATTATAAGAAGCCTTTTCAACTGTTCTCTTTTGCTTCAAAGAACACTATTACTTATGTCATGCTACAGAAGGATGATGAATGGGCTGAGAGGCCAATTGCCTTTTTCAATAAGGCATTGCAGGGGGTAGAACTAAAGTATACCATTATGGAAAAGAAGGAATTTTCCTTGGAAAAAGTAATAAATATTTTCAAGCCTTATAGTCTAAGTTTAAATGTTGTTGCTTATGTTCCCCATTCCATGGTAAAGGACATCTTGTCAAAGTTGGAGGTTTCAAGAAAAAGATGTAGATGGGTGAAAATTTTTGCAAGAATATGATATGGAAATCCAAACCATGAAGTTGGTGAGAGAATTTTTCCTGGTTAAGCTTATGGATGAGAGCAACTTGGAAAAACTTTGATGTAAATGAGGTAGAAGAAGAAAGGGAATGTGTATTTGAAAGGTTGATGAATTATGAGTGGTATAAAGATGTAATATTTTATCTCAGACACCTGAGCTGCCCTGAGCACTTAAGTAGGAACCAGAAGAGAGCCCTTAAGTTGGCTTCCCAAAAATATGTCATCACTGATTTTGGGTTAGCTTGGAAGAATCCAGAGGGAGTCCTCTTAAGGTGCATTACTGAAGAAGAATCCGCCAAGATAATTTTTGATCTCCATGGAGGAGTTTGTGGGGGGAACTTTGCTGTAACTGTCATAGCACATAAAATCATGAGGGCTAGTTATTGGTGGCCAACTCTTTTCAAGGATACAATCTCATTGGTTAGAAGATATGAAAGTTGCCAATGCTTCTCTGGAAGACTGAAATCTTTAGGCTCCCTCACTTTACAGCCTATATTAATTGAAGCCCCATTCAGACAATGGGGAATGGATTTCATTGGTGAGGTTTTAGACCCTTCAAGTGTTGGCCATAGATGGATTCTTGTAGCAACTGATTATTTTACTAATTGGGTTGAGGCCATCCTCGCTAGTAAGGCAACACTCCAAGTTATTTTGGATTCTATCCTTGGAGTTGTGCCCACGAGACACGTGGCACTCTCCATGGATCTGTGACTTTTCAACAGCCGATGAGACCTCCCTTTAGACCTAGGATAGGTGGAAGCTTTATGCTCACTTAGGGACTGTCCCTTGGGTCTCACTTTTGAGGTTGTTCTGATTAGATGCATGGAGGTTCAACGCACATTTGGGACCTGTCTTTTTGATGCACCTTTTGGAATTACACCGAGCTGACACATGACACCTTCCACGAGTATATTGTTTAGCCTTAGCTCAACTCATATGCGGCTAAGTCTAAAATTTTTGATACCCTTTTGACTTATATCCTCCTGTGAGCCTCTTGTTTCCCTTGACGTCGTTGGCCTCGTGAGCCTCTGGCCTCCTTGAATGTTGTTCGATTCTTTTCTTACCCTACTCCTTCATTGTATAGTCCTGCCTATAGCTTAAATATTTAATTTGAATGTGAGCTTGCAAGACAGGGCCGACCCTTCTGATTTTATTTTGTGCAAGGTCATGTTTGATTATTTTTTCCTGAGGGGAAAAAATTGAGATAACAATTTGGTGACTCACAGGGAGATCTACCTGCTAGATGAAGAGACCAGTGGCCTTAAATCATCCATTGGGCATGGATTCATGAATGAGAGCCTGGTACTAATCTTGTCCTTGAACCGTGATCTTGACTACTCGCACTTGGTGAACCTGAACCTGCCTCATTGTTTGCACTCTTAATTTTCATAAGAGAGTCTTGAAAATGAGGTTTGGAGAGTAGAAAATTGTATTGACCTGGGGCTTTAACTTGTCCTTGGATGGACTACGCACAATCAACAAAACACCACAACACACATTATGTACAAAAACTAAAAATCATACATGCTACAAGTTGAACATAAAGAGTGTGCAAAAGCACTTGTTCTGTTGAAAGAAAAATTACTCGTACTCCTACACTAAACCTAAGAGTGAAAGCTAAACAAATCTTGCTACAGGTAGGGGAAAATAGCTTCCCTTTCTCAAAAGTGATAGCCATGTAAATGATTTGTCACTAAATATGGCTGCTTGGATGAGTGCAAAACTAACCTTAAACTGATCCTCCACCCATATCATCAAGGTGTCAACTGGAAACAAGAAAAATGTCTTAGTTGTTCTTCATTTTGATTGAAGAGGAATTGCAGCTGATCCTTGGTACTTTGGAGATCATCCTCATGCCTTGAAGTGGGCATGAATGGTTCTAGCTTATCACTTGGCTCTAATGAAGCCAAGTACTTGATTGCGCACAGTCTGGTCCTTTAAATGTGCCCATTGCTCTGAAATTAAACTCCAGGAGTGGAGTCTTCTTGCTAACCTTCCTTGGTGGATGGTGTGAGAGGGATGATAGCCTCATATTCTTTCCCTTCCTCTATAATAGGTGTGGCTTTTGGAAGATCAGAATCTTGCATCTTTGATTCAAGAGGCATGTTGAAAAACAATAGGTTGTTCTTGCATGTTCTCTTCCATGGCAGTAGGTTCTTGTGGTTGAAGGATGAATGATTGGGGAGAAAAGATTGCTATTTTAACTAGCTCCTCCTTATCAAAACATTATTTTAAGTTCTATAGGAAATAAAAATATTCACTATCCTATTGTAGCAAGGTCTCTCCCTGTTTTATGGTGATCTTAAAATCATCATTATTTTCTCCATACGAAACTTCATCTTCAAACATAAAGATAGTGAGTTCAAAATCTTCAAAAAAAATAGAATTTTGGAGAGGTTGAATAGGAGAGGGGTCCGTAATATCTTGTGTAATCGAATCATGATTTAGTGCCTCTGAATCTATCTTGGTCACCTCCATATGCTTCTCTTTAACTAGACTTAGAATTGATGGTTCTTCTTCCCTCATGGATTCATCAATCAAATCAAGCCCTTCAAATGAAAGAAAAAAATATTCAATAATGCTTTCTTCATCAAGTAGTTTGAACTCTGATTTGATCTCTTCCAGTTGCTCCTCTTTAGTAGGACTTGAAGCTGATTTTTCCTCTTCCTCCTTAAAAAATTGTGTAGCTTGGATTAGATCAGCATCCTCTTCAGACAAGGTACTATTATGGACACTGCATTAAGAGAAAACAAATTCCTGAGATTCTCCTTCTTGTTCTACTGTAAACTGAGCCTTAGCCACCACTGGTTCTTCAACCTTGACCTCCTCTATTGGCTTAACCATCAAGGGAATCTTTGTAATCCAGAATCTGACAGTCTAAATCTTTAGATTTTCTATCATTTCTTCTTTGTTGGGTTCCTCTTTTCTTTGTTGTTCTCCTTGATTAGATTCTTGAGTCTCTTCCCAACATGAACTTGGGAAAGTAGGAGGAGTGTTAGGTTGGGATTTAACAAGTTTTGCTATTTTTTGTGATGGTGAGGGAAGTGGAACTTCTTTTTTGTTTAGATGCGATGACTACTTGGAAGGGAAAAGGGCAGAGAAATTGAGGTGAGATGCAAGACTAGGATATGGAGAAGAGAAATAAACACTTGGGGAAGCAATTTAGGGGCTTGACTCTTGACACTAATGAAATCATAAAGCTTAAGATAGAGAAAATGGAGGACAAGGAGTTGGTGATTGAGTTACCCATTGAAAAGGTTGTATTGCACTTTGCTCATATGCCTCAATATCCTCAATCCATTGTGTAAGTTGAGGAAAAATTTCAGTCATGAAGTCAACCTTCTCCTAAGGGTTATATTACCTTGGCATAGGTTCGACCCATGGACAATGTGCCTTATAACCATATATGAATTCTTTCATTTGAGTTGTGGCCCTTGATTGTAAAATGTGTGCCTCCATCCCTTGATTCTTCTCTAGTAGATAAGCATTTTTGATGTCGTTGTTACCATTATATGCATACCCTTGTTCTTGATAATCTCCATCACCAAACTGGCTTTGACACTGCTCATATGGGTAAACATAATGGTTATGGATTTGATCATAAAGCTTATCTGGAGGAGTCATTAAATACATTAGAGGTGGACTACATTGTTGCTACTACAAGTGTGAATTCCAAGATGGAAATGAAGTGATGATTGCATAACTTCATGGAATGGAAGAAAATGGTAGATATGGAAAGAAAAGTGGGTGAAAATGAATGGGATAATGTCTGTAACTTTAGAGATGGGTTGTTTGACTAGATGGAGTTGCCATATGCGCTTACATGTGCCTCAAAAGGCTAAATCTTAACAGGAACACACCAACCTGCTAAGATGAAGTGGAAAGGTGCTTTAGACCTCTCCCACTAAGTGTGTAAAAAATTTTAGTGCAAAATAAAAACACCCTCGAATGGATTTGAGTTGAAGTGGGGCATTTAGTGTGATTGCACAACATCAGACCATCTCTCAAGATGTGGGACTTGCAGAACTTGAGATGGACCTCCAGATAAGGTTTGTTCCTACTTCCTACTCTACTTGCCACAAGCTACTTGAGTGTAAGAAGAACCTATCTAATCCTAATCTAACCATCTAAGGAGATAGGGAGAGAGAGAGAGAGAGGAGAGAGAGAGAGAGAGGGTGAAAGAGATCCTACACTAAGAAGTGATACACCAGAAAAGGAAGTGGTGAGATACTCTGCTGACGGATGATGAAATAATACAAAAATGAGATAAGAGAGGTCATAAACAAGTGACACTGGCCTAGATTCAAGTCCACCATTGAAACTCCATGAAACATGACATCTTACATCTGTAAATGAGAAACACATGCACAAGAAGTGAATCTAAAATGGAGAGGCTCGTAGAAATAACAAAACAATGAAAAGGGTTGAATAACACCACTAAAACATGATTTTATTGGTCTATGAGGTGCACAGACCATTACATGGATTTTTAGAGGCACAAATATGTGTGCCAGGTGGAAGAGAAGGCTTATAGCTCAAATGGAGTTGGGAATTTTTTTTTACAGATTTTCCCCACATCCCAGAATGTCTCTCCCTCTCAAATGAGAAGTGTTTATAATATATAGACGGTGAAGACCAGAGAGAAAGAAGAGAAACTCAATTTTTATCTTAAAGCTTAACCACCAACCATAAATGCCTACTATGAATCTACCCATAATTTATCAAGTCTACCTCTCTATGTCTGTCTTGCGTGTTGAAGAAGGAAGAATGATGGATCAAATCAAATCTGATCTGGTTGTTGAAGTAATCGGATCACACATTAATGGCAGGAAATATGTTTTCCATTTTTTCACCCACATAACCTTGTCAAAATTAAAGGTTTTAGCTCCCATGGTGTATACAAGGTTAAGACCTTTCCAATAGTACCAAATTTGTCAAATTTCAAGTGCTGGGTCGAAAGTTATGCTCATTTGAACATTTGAGATTCAATTTTCACCTTTTGCGCAAAAATTACAAATGTGCAAAAAATCCTCATGGCCCCGCAACCCTGAAATTCCCTTTTGGAAAATTTTCCCCTATGACCCCGTAGACCTGCTTGGCAAAGGAAATAATCCCGTGCCCACCAGCCCACATTTTCCCTTTTGGTGAAAAGTTCTCCCCAGGTCTACTGACATGCTTGTAATTTAGGCTTGACACATGGCTTCTCTAGGCCTCGGCGGAGGTACAATTCACTTTTATACTTTATGCCTTTTTGAAACAAAAGACAAAAAATCCAAGCTGCCTCCGGTGACCCGCCTTCCCACTTGGACTTGAAACATGGCCACATGTCCCTCTTTCTTTGGCGGGGGGTAAAATGTCTGATTCTAGACACATGGATACTCAGCACAAATTTAAGTCTGCCTCTTGATTTTTAACCTTTGGATTTATGCTGGGATGACATGTGGCTCTGTCCACTAGCCCTTCTATACTTAGTCGATTTAAATGTATGGCTCTATTTCCTTTTTTTATTTTTGGACACGTGGAGGCTCAGCATGTATTTGTACACTGACTCCAAATTTGATCTATAAATTTGTGCTGATCTGACACGTTGCACCTTCTTCTAGCTCTGCCCCTATTTAGACTTTTGAACTGGTTGATTCTACCTTTTCGGATCCTAGGACACATGGAAATCTCACGCTCATTTGAGTCTCTTCTTTTGGTTGTGCCTTTGAAGTTACACTGATGCAACATGTGGAAGCTCTTGGAGAACAAGCAGATTTACACAACAAAATAATAATATATTCTCTATATCTTTCACACAATACAATAGCCTAATATATAGGTTGGAGTTTCCCTAGAATATAGGAAACTAACTCAACTACAAAATCTCAACCAAGCCTAATTATGTGGGGTGAGAATAACTCACGTAACCCACACATAATAATAAATATAATAATATATTGTGGAAACAATATATTATAACATCTCTAACAATAATCTCTCAACAATAATAATTACACAAGTAATTATTATTCACACACATAAATATGTGAAGCACTATATAAATATTTCCTAACATTCCCCCCCTTAGTGTGAACATGGGTAAAACTTGCCTTATACTTTCACCTGCTCAAGATCTGGTGATTTTCATAAGATGATCACAAACCTCAGGGATGGTTTTGCAAATGGTTGACCAAAAACCGAGAATGGTGGTTTTGCAATTGGTTTACCACAAACCACAAAGTGATGGTTTTGTGAATGGATTACCAACAACCAAGAATGGTGGTTTTTCTATTGGTTTACCACAAACCACAAATGAAGGTTTTTAAGTGGTTTACCTACAACCACATCATGATATGCCAAGTACTATTCTTAGCCCTCATCACATCTCACTGTAGGGAATAACATAGGAAATTCTGCTAACATCTGTTGCTCATACATACATAGAAAAAACTAACATACTAGAAATGGAACATTGGAATGATGTTCCCCCCCTCAATGTGAAATTTCCACTTATTGAAAACAAGATCACTGCAAATTGAGGCACACCACATTGGAAACACTAAAATCAAACTGCACACACATATGTCACCAAAGATGATATGCGGCCCCGTCTTTGGCAACTAACGAGAGGTTGCTGAATGACCTCCAACCTCCGATGCCTCCTTCCTCCAGTTTCATGCTGCTAGCTCAGATGGATTTGGATATGAAGCTCAACTATTCCACATTGTTTATTATTTTCTTCCCTCCCGCAATGTGAAACACTTTATTTTTTCCGAACGTCAGGTAACACCGAAAATGCGTCCGTGAGGCAAAAAAAAAAATTTATTTAATTTTTTACAATTTCAGACGCTTGAAACCACAATAACAAAAACCTAAAATCACCTATTTTATTTTTACAATGACACCTTTACTCAAATAGAGACAAATTATTACAAACTTTTTACAATACTCTATCAACAATAAACCTTATATCACATAAGCCCAAAACTATGTAACTTTATATTAACAAATGATTTGATGACTGATACCCAATCGGACTTAAAACATTAAACCCAACTAAATAAAAAACAAGACATATACGACACAGATATAGGAATAAAACAAATATTTACAATATAAAATATCTATATCCTGAAAAACGTTGATGAATGCAAATACGACCACAACCAAATAATGTGAGATCTCATTTAGTCTTGTTAGAAGAATATGAAACTGATGTTAAGATAGGAATCCACACTAGAGATAAGAGTCTCAATGAAGAAAATTTGGAGAGCTTCAATTCACAATACAATTGTTAATTATAATCACCAAGCCGCCACGTATAAGCATCTAGGAACTCGTTCAAATATTTGATGCATATTGGAAGGGTTGAACGACATATCTTAGGAGGATGTCCGACCAAAACTCCTAAGGAATGGAACGACTGAGGAACTTCAATATTGTAGAGAATTCTTCGAAAAATGGCAAGACTCGAATAGGCGTAGCCAATATTAATCAGATCATTCATGCAACACCGATTCAACTCCACGACTGAGAAACTAAATCTGAATACATAGAACCCAATGCAAAAAATTGCAGGATAAACATCCATTAAGAGACAAGAAGATGCAGATATAAATGGATGTAATATTATGCAAATTCTGAATGTTGACTCCGAGCCCTTGGTGTGATTTCTATGGCGATGCTAGGAAAAGATACTAGTTTATGCAGTTGATTGATAGATTTGAAACTCCTTTGAAGCAGGTTGATCAAATCTAATTCAGAACATTGGAAAATGAATCCTTTGAAGAAGTTTTGAAATGCACATATATTAGATTAGCAGGGAAGACATCCTATTCCTGTGCACGTGAAAGCTATCCATACCAAATGGAAAATGCCAAACAATAGTATTGAACACCGAACTCAAACCTCATAAAATGACACTTCTTATTCACGCCTTTAAGTTGCAATCATGGACACATTCATATCTGAGAAACACAAAAATAACACTATATGCCAATGGGCTGCTCTATTCTAATATTTATGTGAACTTGCAACTAAAAAATTGTCTTGATGGATTTTCCCTACTCTGAAACTTATAACGTCTAATTACAAAATTATAGCATATAGAAAATCTTCTTTGCAAATATAAGACTGCTATTCCTCAAGGCAATGTAATACACTATTTCCCCTATACAAATTAACTCTCCATTGTATGAATCAAATGCTACTCTGATACCAAAATCTTGGAGAACAAGTAGATTTTACACAGCAAAATAATAATATATTCTCTATATCTTTCACACAATACAATAGCCTAATATATAGGCTGGAGTTTCCCTAGAATATAGGAAACTAAGTCAACTACAAAATATCAACCAAGCCTAATTATGTGTGGTGACAATAACTCACGTAACACACACATAACAATAAATATAATAATATATTGTTGAAACAATATATTATAACATCTCTAACAATAATCTCTCAACAATAATAATTACACACGTAATTATTATTCACACACATAAATATGTGAAGCACTATATAAATATTTCCTAACAGAAGCTTCCACTGGCACTTCCATACTTATCCAATTTAGGCCTACTGCCTTTCAGACCTTGGGACGCATGGAAATTTTGTGCTCATTTGAGTCTCTTCCTTGGGTTCTTCTTCTAAAGCTGCGCAAAACTGACATGTGGCACCTTCCGTGAGTCCTTTGAATTTTTAAAATTTTGACTTTGTTTCCTTTATGGAATTGGGACACATGCAAGGTTGGCACTTATTTGGTGGAACACCTTTTTCTTGGACCCCTAAAGGTGTGCCATTGAGGACACATCGAGGCTTCCTCTAACACTCATCATACTTAGTCAAATTACACGGCTGACTCTGACCCCTTTTTGACTCTAACTATGTGGAAATCCCGCACTCATTTTGGAAGCCACTCTTTGGACCCAGCCTTGGTGTTGCACTGGTGAGACACATGGGGGCTTCTGCCATCACTCTTATACTTAATGGATTTGGGCCCACTCTGTCCCCCTTTTTGACTCTGACTACGTGGAGAGCCTGTGCTCATTTGGGAACCTGCTCTTTGGACCCAACCTTGGTGTTGTGTCATTTAGACATGTGGGGTCTTCCACTGGAACTCTTATACTTAGACCACGTGGTGAGCCTACGCTTGTTTGGGGTATTTGTTTTGGATTCTATCCTTGGAGTTTTACCAGTGAGGCATGTGGCACTCTTCGTGGATCTATGACTTTTCAATGGCCGATGAGACATCCCTTTAGACCTAGGACATGTGGAAGCTTTACGCTCACTTAGGGAATGTCCCTTGGGTTTCACTTTTAAGGTTGTGCCGATTGAATGTGTGGAGGTTCAATGCACATTTGAGACCTACCTTTTTGACACGCCTTTTGGAATTACGCTGAGATGACACATGACACCTTCCATGAGTTTGTTTTTTGGCCCCGATTCAAATTGTATGTAGATAAGTCCAAAAACATTGAGCCCCTTTTGAATTTTATCCTTTTGTGAGCCTCTAGTTTCCCTTGACTTCGTTGGCCTCCCGTGAGCCTCTGGCCTCCTTTAATGTTGTTCAATTCTTCCCCAACCCTACTCCTCCATTCTAGGGTCCCACCTGTAACTTGACTATTGGATTTGAATGTGAGTTTGTAGGACAGGGATGACCCTTTTGATTTTCTTCAGTGTAGGTTCATGTTTGATCAATTTTTCCCTGGGGGAAAAATTGAGATAACAACTTTGTTGGACCCTATATACGTGGAGAGCCTACGCTCATTTTGGGACCCCACCTTGGGTTTTATATTTAAAGGTGCACTGATGGAGAACATGGAGGCTTATGCTGACCCTTTTTATCCTTAGCCAATTCAGGCCTCTAGTGAAAACTTCTGTGGGTTTGGAGTCTATCAGTGCAACTATAAAGTTGCGCCAGTTGGACAATTGGCATTATCTATGAGCCTGTTATGTGTTGAGATCCACGTGGGGGGTCAAACACATCCCTAATGTCTCTGATTGTTTTGTGCCTTTGAAAGTTACACTGAGTTGACATGTGGTACCTTCCACAACTCTGTTGCTTTGCTTCAATTTGACTTGCGTTAGGCTTGACTTGACTTACCGAGTTGGCTTTTCTTCAACATTTTCGAGCCTACTTGTAACCTGATTGTTAGATTTGAAATGTGGGCTCACATGACTTAACCGATCCTTAAATTTTCTCATGTGCAAGGTCATGTTTGATCAATTTTTCTTGAGGGGATAAATTGGATAATAGCAGCACAAGGCATATATCATGAAATATATGAATAACATAGTAGAAAACATGATGATGTAGAAGAAAGTGTATATCATGAAACACATAGATGGAATGTGAGAAAACACGATGATGTGGCACAAAGTGTATATTATGATATGTGTGAAGAAGATGGTAGATAGGAATGTTGCATGGTATGATAAAAATGAGCATTGATTGATTATGAATATCCAACTGTAAAATGATGTGAGTGTGATGAGGCGACATTAAATTTAAATTTGGACCCTCACAAGTCAAGTATGAACCATTGGACTAGATTTCTTTGTTAGGTACTAACCGTCATTTTATGTGTAGTATTTCTTAAGATGCATGCCATTGAGTTGGTTTTTCAGTTGATTTCCAAAAACTGTAAAAGGACAATAAAATCCACCACCGATTTCCTCACTTATAATATAAGAACCAAGAGAATTATGGTTAACTTTTCCTTCAAGAAGAGATTCACTGTTTGTGTTTTTGTAATTCTCTTTTAGAATGAGGTCATTTATGTTTAACTCATGAGGACTATTTTTTGAGTTATATGCATGTGTTATGCGATATTATATGCATGACTATGTTTGATTTATTGGGCATGGTTTGAATATAATATTTATAACTAATGTAGACGATTGTTGATATATTCAGTGTCTTTAAGTATGTCTTGGAGTGAAACACATAATGATGGTATCTCAAGTTTGAGTGGGATGACGACCTCAATGTCATAGAATAAGGAAACAAGGGTTCCATTAGTAGGTGTATGCATACTAGTATGGTAATTATAAAGAGAAAAAATTGGTTGATAATGTTAGTCATTACCACTAGAAGAAAATACCCTCTATAATATTTGAATAAGAGTTTTATTGGTGGCTGTACGCCGGAAAAGCGACAGGCGAGCGTGAAAATCTACAAGTGACTCCTTCTGCGTACCTGACCTCTCGAGGTCGTGCCGAGACAACCAGTGGGGGATGGAATATGCAGATAAACTAGTTAGGTAGTCTAATGTCTTCGACACACACTAGTGGAATTTGTGAATCTAAGGCAAAGAAGGCCCTTCTAACTTAGACTGGTGTGATAGATCGATCAGCAATGATGACTGCTCGAAGGCTCCAATCAATATCAAGCTCTGGCGTGATTGGATCTATGGGTTGCGGAATATGTGGAAGATGACTTAGGATTGTTTCGTGTATATCTCCTGATAAGGTCATATAGTGGATGATGAATATAATTGACTCTACGGACGATTTTCTGGCCTAGTCCAGAATTCCCTAGCTTTGTTAGCCGCTATATCTAGTAAAGACAGTTGTTCAATGATGATAGGTGGAAGTGGAGTAGACCTGGAATACCAGTGTGCGTAGGCTAGCGTCTATATCGGATTGACCTATGGATTCGTTAGGCTGTGGGATTTGTGGGTCACAACCGTAGACTCGTGGTTGTTGTGGACTAGCTATGGTCATGCATGGAATCAAGTTCTAATCCCTAGTATCCAGTAATCGTATGCTTTCTCAGCTTCTATGTTTAAAACCAATAGTTGTGCGATCTTCTCGGAATACCTCACAGGTGTTCTTGCAACTTGGATTCTTAGGCTGGTATCTATGTCTGTGTGGGTGTCTCCTGCATCTGGTTGTGGAACTAAAGGATCACACCCGAATGTTTGTTCTCTCTCGAATCCTTCTACAGTCATGTGGATATTTTTCCTAGTGCAACCTGTAGTTTGGCTGACTTGACCAAAACGTATGTGCTTAGTCGTCTTCTATGTTTAATCCTCTTAACTGAGATCTGACCTGCTGGAAATCTGTTGTTGTTTGGAAGACTTGTATCCTAAGGTTCTGGTCAATATCAGTTATTGCTGCTATGAGGTTGGGCTGAGGCACGATTGGCTCGAAAATGTATTCCCTGGGCTCCCTAGGTCCCGTAATTGTCATGCAAAAGCAGTAATAAAACAAACTATAATAATAAAGTGAAATCTAAGTATCCTTCTAGCATATATAACTTCTTTTTGTATTTTCTGATGATTTAAATGAATTTAAGAAAGCAACTATTTAAAATATTTAGAATTGACAACTAAACTAATAATTTAAAACAAACAAGATAACCGAGTGTGGTTATTTGTCTGTGTAGTTTTGTATATTTATTCTAAACAATGAAATAACTAATCTATTAGCAAGATTCTCGACCCTACCTCAGAAGTGAGGAGTGAATCATAGTTTCTCAGAAACTATCAATCCCCACAGCTTCCCTGGCAATATCGAGAATAAAATTAACTGAAATAAAGTGATTAACTACTCTGTTTGATATGATTTTAACTAGAACTTTGAAAGTTTAAAACCTGGATTTTGCAGAACAGTGGCAAATCCGATGGTGTGTGTGATCTTGTCCCCTCAGTATGATCTCTTCGTTCTTTGTGTTCACGTAGATCCAGAAAAGTGTGTAATGCTTGCATCAATAGGAATAGGTGTTTGGAACAAGGGACAACCTTCGGAATGTAGATAGAATAGAACGCGGATAGGAGAGGGATAGCGCAAGAGTACAGAGCTTGGCTTATGCAATTCCTAGCGGGATGTACTGTGAATCGTGCAAAAAAATGTGTCCAGAACCTGAAACTATCCTGTATGAAGAGCAAAACCTGTAACTTTAATGGCTTCCTAAGCTATTCTACTCTAATGGATTAGATAAAACAACAGCGCTGCCTGCACAAGATGGGTCTATGGCTTACCAACAGCTGAGCAATTTAACAAAAGATGCAAATGAATTCAAGCTATGGCTTCTAAACAAGCTAACTAACTAAAACACTAAAATGAGGGAATGAGAGCAAAGATCAAACTTCGAAATCCAGCCAAGCTTCAGACCAAAAACTCTAGACCATGGGTGAAACAATAGCACTGCCTGCACAAGATGGATATGTGGCTTACTGACAGCTGAACAATACTAACCAAGTATGAAATGAACTATGCTATCAATCCTAAGCAAGCTGACAGACCAAACCACTGAAAATCAGAAGACTCTAACAAAAAATGGTGGCCCCAAGTAATGACTGCACTTGCACAAGATGAATATGTGGCTTACCAGCTGCAATACAATACTAACCAAAACATGCAATGAAGAAAACTAAGTATTCTAAGCAAAGTAAAACTAAAGGAATTGCAAAGAGGAATCCAGAAAACAAAACTTGAGAGAGAGGCCATTTGCTTGAGCACAAGCCATGCACTTATAGGAATTCAAACACCCAAAAACCAAAACCAAATTGAACTCCTAAACAATAAACAAAGGAAAAACACTATTCCAGGGGACCAAAAACATAAATGCATGCTCAAGTCGGCAAAGAAAGCTGGTGAAACGTGATATTTCACGCGGGTCGCGTCAAAAGAGCATTCTGGAAAACGCGCACAGGACTGCCGCTCTGAGCAGGGCGGCGGTTATAGGACCGCCGCCCTGCAGGGCGGCGGTTTCGTCACTGAAGGCCAAGAGGCCAAGGAAAGAGGGAAAAAGGGGAAAACAAAGGGCGCGGGGGCTAAGCGGGGCATGCGGGATGTTAACGCATACTCCGAGGGCTTTTCCGGATCCCGAACACCTTGTGAGGAGACCTGTATCATCATCGGGGCACTTGTTACACTGTTCTGGCAGTACAGTACCTTACAATTTTGGGTACGTACATATTGCCCCCTCGGAGAAGCGTTTTAGCCATGAAGAGGCATAAAACGTTGGGTCCGAGTATGGCAGTCCCGAAATGGGGAGTTAGAAGCTATACCTTACTCGTCCGTGTGTCGAAATGACGCCATCCAAAATTCCTGCTACCTGCAAAATGAAAAGAAAACTCAAGTGTAGATAGATACAATAATTTGGAAGATACACGCTAAAATAATAGGGAAGGAGAATGTACCATTTCGTGCGGGGATAGAAACTTACCTCCATCAGCGCTCCAAACCTGTGAAAAGTCACTTTAAAATGAAATAGAATGATATATATATGAAAGTGGGCCCATTTTCCTATTCATTTGCGCGAGTCGATTTGATTGATTTTGAGCTCTGGGACCCACGGTGACGGTTTCTCACGCGAGTAGAGTCGAAATGTTCGTAGCGAGATCGTGATCATGCCTCCACGAGCGGAACACCGACCTCAGCGATCACAGGTTGGTTTTCTTCCATTTTGTGTTTTTCCCTCTTCAAATTTGAAATGGAAAATTCTTTGCAATGGGGGGATTATTTTTGAAAATGTTAGGTTGAAAAGGTCCATCTAGGGGGGGGCGCCTACTGGGTAGGCTTTGTTTTTAGTTAAAATGGTCTATTTTTTACACTTTTGGGCTTTTTGGGGTTAACAACCCATGCGGGTTTTCAGACCGCGACCGCCGCCCTGGCCAGGGCGGCGGTTACACGACCGCCGCCTTGATCAGGGTGGCGGTTACATGACCGCCCGCCTTTAAGGCGGCGGTTACAAAACCGCCCCTCTGCTCAGGGCAGCGGTTTTGCACAGAATGCAAAAGGAACCTATTTTTGAGTTTGCTACTTGTACTTTTATCACTTCCATATGATTTTATGACTCTCTCAATATTGATTAGATACTAACTTGCTCTGTTTTGTGTGTTTTGGTTGTATGCAGGCGAGAGCAGAGTATATCAGATGGAGCCGAGAGAGAGAGTGTGATTGGCTCTCCGGGGTATTGGATGCCCTTTCTCAGGATGAGGAGGATACATTACAGAGGGCCGGCATATTGCGTATATCACGCGTGCCCCATGTCACACCATCCAGTCACATACTTTGTGACTTGTTTTCATATTGGGATGTAGATCGGAACACTTTCCGACTGCCAGGGGTCCGTGGTGAGTGGACCATCACTTTGGAGGATGTCTACCGTATCCTGGGGGTCCCGATCATCGGGAGGAGACTCACACTGGAGACAGCAGGGTCTCGAGCACAGATTGCACAGTGGGCAGGCTACATGGGGGATGCAGCCATCTCTACGGGGTCGAAGAAGGGAGTGAGAGTTCGATCGATTCCTTCTTTGCCCATCCCCGTATTTTGACAGGCTATCATGGGGATCCTTGCCTCGAGGCTGATCGGGGACAAGGGAGGAGATACTTTACTATACTGCTGGGCCCCCATCATTACACAGATAGAGGGGCATGGCCGGATATATGCCTGGGGCGTAGATATTCTGGGGACCACCTACCATGACTTATACAGGGTGGTCCGTTTGCAGGGACAGTCATTGAGCCACCCGACTCTAGTCATGAGTTGGGTGTACAAGCATTTTATTCCTTATGGCAGAGGGGTAGAGGTGGCAGACCCAGGGGCTGTGAGGGCAGCTAGATGGTCAGATATGTCGGGTGTTTAGAGCACCTCACCAGCCAGTTACCTCCCTTACCACAGCAGATATGGAGGCAACGCCGTACCGGCTTATGGCCGGCATATGGGGTGAGGAGACCCTTACATTGATCTCCTGCTCCACCACAGGGCAGCTTATCGACCACGTGGGATGGGTGGAGGTACACCCTTTTGGCAGAGTTCCTCAGCAGTTCGGCCTTCCATATGCAGGCATGCTTCCCCCAGCGGCACCAGTTTACAGATCAGTCCGCGAGGCTAGAGGGGGGCCTAGAGGCCGTGGTTGGACAGTGATCACTCCTGGCACTCCCATTGCAGCCAGGAGGGTAGTTCGGGCTAGAGGGAGAGCCGGTGTGCCCTGGGCACCTTTGCTTCAGATTGCTGCGGGTCCTGCTCATAGCAGCGATGACCCCATAGATATTGACTCTGATTCTGAGGAGTTTACAGAGGGAGGGTCAGAGGAGCAGACGGATGACAGCGATCCTGAGTGGCATGACACTCAGGATATTTTGCAGGCAGAGAGGGCCGAGAAGAGTGCGGAGAGAGAGACTCTAGCTTCAGAGGAGCCACTCTCCCAGGGCCATGGTGGAGAGGATGAGTCAGTTGTGGGGCGTCATGTTGCTCCTACTACAGGAGCAGCTCCTCAGTCGGCAGCGGCATCTGCGGCGGGTGCTGGCCCCAGCGACCCATCTTGGAGGCCCGGTGATCCGAGTAAGTTATCCTCTCATCTTTTCAATGTTTGTTTAATTTAGGATTTTTTTAACTGCTACCTCTCCTTGTGTTTTGCTTTTGTATCTTTTAGCCTCTTGCCTAGTTTCTAATTCATTTCTTCTTCTTTGTTTTGCAGAGACTGTTGACGAGTGGCGGGATCTAATCCGTAGGGTATGCACTGATTCTCTGATGATCCCTATGGATAAGACCCATGCGGAGCTATCTGTAGATGTCGGGGAGCCTTCAACAGCTGGTAGGCATACCGACGTCTTCGCTCCCATTTGGCACATGGCCAGGATGGTGTCGACTCTCCATACAGAGTTGGCAGGCTATAGGACAGCCGAGCGTCTTATGAGGAGCCATTCTCATGGCGAGACCGCGGCTGCCCCTCGAGACCTTGAGCCCTCCGTGCATTCAGAGCGCCGGCGTAGCCGGAGCCCTAGGCGAGGGTGCGCACCTTCAGAGGGGTCGCGCAGGGGTTGAGAGACTACTTGGCTCCTATGCGTTTTGTACTATAGATTCTTTTGTATATCACGGGCTCTTTGAGCGTTTTGACCATGCCTAGAGCATGATGGCATTGTATATAAACATTGATTATTTATATATATGCATTTGTTTTTGGATCAAAACTTGTCACTGGTGTTTTCCCTTTCTATTTCCAGTTTCCTCGTGTATACTACGATGTATGTTTTATATGTTTTTTTTTTATATGTATGCAATGGAGAATAGATGATGCAAATGTTTGCTTTCTTTTTGAGTTTCATGATACTGATACATGATATTGTAGATATATTGTGATCTTAAATCTTAGCTTCTGTGAGTAATTTGGATACCTCATGTTTGTTTTGGCAAAGTGATGAAAATAACCAATATGATGAACAGATTAACTTTCCCCACTCCTAACTCCACGCAACTAGTAAGATGCGAGGGCTCATCACCAAGAGCCAAGAAGGGTGCAAGTTTATGAAATATGGTGAAACGATAGTGATGAAAGACAGATGAAGCTTTGGTGGAACCAAATTGAAAACTACAAGCTTACTCCACCTGAATGACTTCATAGTTTTGGGTGCAACTTGCTTTGCGGTTTATCCAGACTTAGACCCGTAGATGGCCACATAGTAGACAAAATCTGGTTTTTAGGATTTTTAACTCTCTTGGAATTTTGAACATCTGATTCATTCATTTTTGACTCAAAGTTTGAATAGTTTGTTTATGACCTTTTAACGTTTGCATTGTCTAGAGGACCCCCTACACTTTGCCCCATGCTACCTGTAAGAAGCATGGGTTTATCACCGTGGGCAAGGCATAGGCGAGTAAGGGCATTTCCATCCTTTCCCAACCCTACGTCACTAGTAAGAGACACAAGCTCATCACCGAAGGTTGGTGGGGCAAGGAAATGTGTAAAAATAAAATTTTCTGTTTTAATCACTTTTTGACTTGTCTTTTTGAGTAAAATGTCAGTATATGCTTATTTCCAAAGAGATGTGTATTTGGGATAGATGTGACACCATGAAGCTTCTAGAACATACCATAGGCAAGACACCTATCCTAAGAAGAAATCAAAGCGAGAACAAACTTGCAGATCTTGGCATGGTTACCGTTAAGACTTCATCATGTTTGATTTTATTTGATAAAAGATTCTGAAGTGATTAATGATATCGTGAAAATGGAGAGATATGATTAGAAAGTTTTGTGCCAACGAAATCATGAGTTTGTAATGAATTACTTTGAGAATAGATTCCTTGATCACAATTTGTGTAAGAACAAGTGGACAAAATGATCTAAATCTATATGAAGATGCAATGTAAATAGTTAGATAAGCAGTGCTAGCTGCTTATGCGTAGAAACGTTTGAGGTGCAGGGAATTGACTGTTTCACCAAATTCCTCACCTTCTAGCGTGCATAAGAGGTATGCACCATTTTCGTAGTCTTTTGTGACTCGGTATGGGCCCAACCATTTGGGCCGGAATTTCCTTCCTTCGTCCGGTCTTCTTGTCGATCCGGCTGTCTAGTCTTAGAACTAGATCACCTTCGTATATATCGCGTTCATAAACCTTCTTGTTATATTTCCGGCACATTCGGGTCAGCATAAGCTCTATGCCGCTGCTCAGCATCTAACCTAGTTTCATCTAGGCTTTCTAATTGGGAAAGACGTGCTTCTCTGTAAGCGTCTTCATCAAGAATCCCTTGTAGTGAAATGCGGAGACTGGGTATTTCGACCTCAAGCGGGAGTACTGCTTCTGCCCCAAATACTAGCGAGAAAGGAGTTGCTCCCGTTGGTGTTCTTATTGAGGTTCGGTGGGCCCACAAGGCCAGATATAACTTTAAATGCCAATCTCGTTTGTTTTCTTTTACTGTTTTGAGGAGAATGGCTTTCAGTGTCTTGTTTGTCGCTTCAGCCTGTCCGTTGGCTTGGGGATAATACAAGGAAGCTGTATGATGGCTTATCTTAAATTTACTGCACAGTTCGTGAACTTCTTCATTTTTAAAAGAAGTTCCATTATCAGAGATAATGATTTGTGGGATACCGTACCTGCAAATGATTTGGTTCAAAATGAACTTGGCGATTACCGACCCAGGTACAGTAGTAAGAGGCATGGCCTCCACCCATTTGGTAAAATATTCAGTGGCTTGTGATTATAAAATTATGGCCATCTGTGGATGAGGGAGAGAACTTCCCTATCAAGTCTAGGCCCCATGTAGAAAAGGGCCATGGAGTTACGATTGGTTGTAGAGCTTGTGCTGGCATGTGGATCTCGTGGGAGAATTCTTGGCACTTATGACACCTGCATGCAAACTCTATCGCGTCACGTTCTAGAGTGGGCCAGAAATAGCCCATTCGATGTATTTTTCGAGCAGTGGCATGGCCACCGAAGTGGCCTCCACATATACCGCTGTGGGATTCATGGAGAATCCTCTTGGACTCTTCTGTTGTCGACACACCTTAAGAGCATTCCATCGAATGCTTTTCGATAGAGCACCTACTCTATAATGATGTATTTAGCTACGATTATGCGTAATTGCGCGTTCTTTGTTGCGGTGTAACTACATCCGGGTACGTATGGTCCATGATATAATTAATGATATCAGTGTACCAAGGGCACTCAGAGATAGCAGGTCGAGTTTCGATGTAGTATACGCATTCATCTGGAAAGTCTAAATCTACTAGATCGCCTCCATCTAATGGATTATCAGCTAACCAATCCGCAATGATTTGTCCTTTAACTGATTTCTGATTTACAAATGTTAATTCAAACTCTCCCATTAAGGTTATAAAACGTCCAGCCTTTTTAGACAAGGAACCTTGTGTGAGAAAAGTCCGTAAATGGTCCATCTTTACCATGACCTTTGTTTCTTGATTCAGCATGTAATGTCTTAGGCGTTTGGTTGCGAAGACTATGGCGAGACATTCTCACTCTGCTTGTGTATAGCGTGTTTCATAGTCAAGCAGTGTTCGGCTAATGAAATAAATCACATGTTCTCTTCTTGTCATCGTCTTCTTGGGCCAACATACAGGCCAGCGAGACATTGGTAGCTCGCGAATATAGGATTAACGGGTGATCCAGCTTAGGTGGCATTAGCGTAGGTGGTGATAACAGAAAATGCTTAACTGCATCAAAAGCTTCATTGCAATCTTCAGTCCAATCAATGCTATAGTCCTTCTTGAGTAAATTGTTGATTGGATGAACGGCGAAGCTTAGGTCTGGGATAAATCTCCGGATTGCACCTAGCTTTCTGAGAAATGACCTGATTCCAGATTCACTCGAAGGTGGGACCATTTCGAGGACAGCCTGAATTTTGGTTGGATCAACATCGTATCCCTCGTGACGATATGATGTAACCTAGGAGCTTTCCTCCTGTTACACCAAAGACGCATTTCTCCAGATTTAGCGTAACTCCGTATTCTATTAGGAGTGAAAGAATGATGCGGAGTACTTTGGGATGGTCACAATGCTTCTTGGCTTTAGCCAATAAGTCATCTACGTAGGATTCCATGATTTTATGAATTAAATCGTGAAATATATAAGTCATAGCCCGCTGGTATGTAGCACTAGCGTTTTTGAGACCGAAAGGCATGACAACATAGCAATAGGTTCCCCAAGGAGTTATGAACGTGGTTTTAGCTTGATCTTGCTCGGATATCCTGATTTGGTTGTATCCCGAGAATCCATCCATGAGAGACAAGAGTTCAAAACCAGCTGTTGCATCAATAATAACGTCTATGGATGGTAATGGGAAATCGTCCTTAGGACACGCTTTGTTGATGTCTCGAAAATCTATGCAAATGCGTATCTTTCCGTTCTTCTTGAGAACGGGAACAATGTTAGATACCCATTGGGAGTAGTCAACTGGCTTGATGAATCCTACCTGAAGGAGTTTTATTACCTTCCTCTTTTACCATGAGAGCTACTTTGGGTTTCATGGGTCTTGATTTTTGTTTAATTGGCTTTGCATCTGATCTAGTGACGAGGTTGTGCACCGCAATGTGGGGTGCGACTCCCGTCATCTCCTTGTAATTAAATGCAAATGCCTTCTGATGTTCTTTGAGAACCTGAGTATGTATTTCCACTTCTTCTGGTGTTAACGAAGAACCTAGTTTCAATATTCTTGGTTCATCTTCTGTCCCGATGTTGACATCGATTGTTTCCTCGATCAAAGAGGTGTTACCCTCTTCGAACTCAGGTGGTGCTAGAGGTAAATCTAGATCATCCCCATTTTCTATTGCGTATATGCTAGGCTCCTGTTTGTGAGGGAAGATCCGTTACGGGATTTCCGAGGTAGGAAGACAAATGCGGAATCAGGGATAAATCTAGCATGTGATAGGAGAGATGTAATGCTGCATAGGCATTTAAATAATCCAACGTAGCCACATCATTTCCAACATGGTCTAGGATGGTAGATTCACTTCCGCTAAAAAGAGGATTTGTCATTGTTTTTATTAATGGTTCGTCACGAATGGATACTGTGAAGTGAGTATCTTCTAGCTCATTGCTTGGAGTAAAACGTGATGCTGAGGTTGCTATTGAATCGGCGAGAAGATTTTTCTCTCGCGGGATCGCTTCAATGGATATGAAGTTAAACGCCTTGCTTAAATCTAATACAGCGTTTTTGTACAGTTGTAAATGTTTGGCTTTAGTTTCATATACTTTAGAAACTTGGTTTGTTACTAATTGCGAGTCTCCCAAGACTCTGATGTTATTAATACCAATTCTTCTAGCTAAGGTGAGGCCAAGGAGGAGGGCTTCGTACTCAGCGCCGTTGTTTGTGCATTCAAAGTTTAACTTAAAAGAGAATGGGAGGACCTTCTCCTTAGGTGAAGTAAGAATTATACCTGCCCCCGCTCCATAACAACATTTAGCTCCATCAAAATGGAGAGTCCAATACTTAGCCGGGAATGTAGATGTTGGGGCATCTGCTGCGTTTGCACACTCTACTTCTACCATACAGAGATCCTCTGCTGGAAGAGAGCCAACTCCTAGGGAATACCCTATGCCTACTGAATCGAATGGTAAGAACATTGGTGAATCTTGTTCTATCAATTCAACGATTTTCGCAGTAGTCCCTAATGATACTGTTTCTTTAGTTTTACCTTTAGGGGTTGGAATTGTTTTGGCTATGCTGGTAGTTTCAAGATCCGTCGTAGGTATCAACTTTTCCTCTAGCTTTGGGCCAGAGGGTTTATTAAGTTGGTTTGTTGGAAGTTCAAATTCTGAGTGCACCCCTGGTCTTTTCTTTAAATCAGCTAGGTGCAAATCGAAAGGTTTTGGATCGCCTTTGGCTACAAATACCTTTCCCAGATGCAAGAATCTTACTTCTTGAAATAGCGTGGAAGGGATTTCCTTCATTCGATGTATCCAAGGTCGGCCGAGGATCATATTATAGTTAGTTTCCCAATCTATAATATAAAACTCAGTCAAGATGGTTTTGGGCCCTAAGGTGACCAGCAGTATTATAGTTCCTATCGAAGTGGCTTTAAGGCTATCATAGCCTCTCAAGGTATTTCGTGTAGTGGAACAGTTTGTTTCTCCATATCCAAGTTTTTGGAGGAAAGAGAAAGGGACTATGTTAACTGCGGCCCCATCGTCAACCATTTCCCATTTTACATAGTTATTATAAACCCACACTTGCAAGTGTAAGGCTGGGTCACCTCGGCGTGCGATCTCAGCATCTGTGGGCATTTTACTTATTTCGAAGATGAATTCGACATCCTTGTCCGGCTGCCCCGGAGGTTGGATATCAAAATCTACATGATTTACTTGTGTTTCGGGAGGTGGAGTGATGTTAATTAGATGGCCTAGACCTAATGCTTCTAAAAGAGCAGATCTGTGAGGGGGAGAGTTCTTTAGTAAGTCCAAAAATGAAATGTGTGAAAAGGTCTTTGTTAGGTCACTAATTAAATCATAGGCACCGATGGGTTTTTCAACTATTTGTTGACTCTTATCTGTCTCTGGCAGATGACTTGGGCTTGGTTGAGAGAAATACTCTCGTGTTCTTGTTATAGCTTCGATAGGTAGTTCAGTGTCTAATTCTACCAAACTGACTATCTTAGGTCTCGGTTGAGCTCCCAACTGTGGCGCGACTGACAGATTTAATGAAGTCGAGGCTTCATGGTCATTGTTTCCCGTCACTGCACCTTTGTTTGCTTCCGGTTGGATTTAGCCTATTGCTTTCATGATTTGGGAGTGGATCATTAAAGATCTTGAGGGGAGCATTCTGAGGAGAAACTGCCCCTGTGAGAGTATTTGGTGATGATGAGACGGGATCTGTCAAGAATAGGTCTGTGAAGAACTGTCTTTGTTCTTCTGGCAAATGTTGCATAAATTTATTATAGTCACGGCACATTCTAGTATCGTGACCCCAAATTTTATGGAAACCACAATAAGAATTGGGGTTATAATTCCCGTTTTGTTGGTTTGATGTGTATTGTGGCCTAAAATTCCGATCAAACTGTTGCCTATTAGGACCAAAGTTTTGGAATTATTGTTTCTGGTTTTGATTTTGGTTTTGGTAACCAAATGAGTTTTGGCTTGGCCCTTGTATAGGATTTTTCCGTTGTTGTTGTTGTTGTGGATGGTTAAAATCCACTGTATTGATTGTCGGGGTAAAGTTGTTGTTTCATTGGTTATTTGTTTGTGACAGAGCATTAACAACATTTACCCTCTTGGGCTGGTCGGTTACCCCATCCGTTGTTACCCCACGATTTTTGTTAAGGATTTTGGGTCCTTGATTGACATTTGTGGTAGTTGTAGTGTTTTGAGTGGAGGTGATTAACCTCCTGTTTGTTCCATATGTCTTACGACCACTATCTATCGCTGCTTGATCTATTCGCAGAGCGATCTCAAGTACTTCATCATAAGTCCTTAGTGGGAACTTCTGGACTTCTTCCTTCACTTCTCTACTGAGAGAGTGAAGGAATAAATCACATAGTTCCATCTGATCCATGTTTGGAGCACTTGCTGATGAATAAAGAACTGTACGCCACCTCTGGATGAAATGGGCGACAGATTCGTTGTGTTCTTGTTTGATATGCAAGAATTCCTTGATTCCTGTTCTTAGCAGTTTGTTCATGTCGAAGGCTTTGATGAACTCTGACACGAGTTGTTTAAATGAATGTATGGAAGCCTCAGGTATTCTATAATACCAATCGAGAGCAATGCCCTCCAGTGTTTTGGGGAATATTTTAGCAACAACCCCATCCCATGGGAGTAATTCCCGAATGGCTGTAGCGTAAGCTTTGATATGCGCGTTTGGATCTCCCTCACCCTTGAACTTGGGCAAATCAGGGAGAGGTCTTGGAAGCATGATGCTTCGTATGGTGAAGTCTAAGGGTTCTTTTATATATTCTGAATAAGTCCCTATCGCATAGCTTTCGACCATTGATGGTGGTTGCTGAGGGAGAGGTGGTGGGATAGGTTGTTGATACGATGCAGCGTATGTGTTGGCAGGGGCATAGGGAGGTGCCTGCGTTTGAGAAAACATGCCAGGAGAGGAGAACATATCTCCTTGTGGTGATTTAGAGTACATGTTTAAATAGGACGGGGTATTGTCGAGGAATGGATTGTTTGACACCAGACCTGGAGGAATAGTGTTAGAGATGATAGGCCTTGTTGGCGTTTGTTGTGGATATTGAGGAGGCATGCCTAACATGCCTACTCCCGTAAGGAGATCTACCTGGCCAGAGTGGTATGGAGGATTGGATCTTCCTGTTTGTATGAACAGAGAATTGTGACTTGCTTGAGCCAGTTCTAACCCTCTCACTCTTTCTACTAACGTTGAAATGACTTCATTTGGTGAAGTCACGGTACTTTGCCTGAGCGGCGTTGGTTGTATACCTTGGTGTTGTAAAGGTACGTGATATCCTGTCATAAACTGATCGCTATCTTGCCAAGTTTCTCCCAGAATATTTCCTATATGCAGCGGCATAGAGGTATTTTCTTGAAAAGAGATTTCGGGTTGTATTTGTAAACCTCCTACAGGTGGGTACATTCCCCGGGAGCGTTGTTCACTCCTAGGATAACGTATTGATTGTCCATCATCTAAGACCAGGTATGGATCTGATTGCCTACTAACCTGTGGTCTGAGTAGCATTTGAGGAGACGAACCAGATTCTCCGGTAAACATCATATTGTTTGAACCTAAAGGATCTGTTTGTTGGGTTCGAGGGGGTTGATCTAACTCCTCAGCTTGAAAAGATGAACTATATCTCATTCTTGGGGTTTGAGTTGACAACTGATTAGTTGAATAGTTATCACCCCATACTGAGAGCGAGGGTGATGATTGCCTATTCTGTTGGGCGTAGTATGCCTCAAAACCCCAAGAGGGGGTCTGCCATATTCATCGAATCTTGACATATTCGGGGGTTATATGAATACCCGCAGAATAATGGGAAGGAGCGAAGGTGATTTGATGAAAGGAAACGTGATATTTATGACTCCGAACAAGAAGGTAGGAAGTTTTATGTCAACTTTACTAATTTCGTTTGATTTCATGTCGGGTTCACCAATTTTGTTGGTGAAACTGATGTACATGAGGTATATAAGGTGAAATAGTTGTTTGTTTCACATCGGGTTCACCAATTTTGTACGTTGGAAAAGTGACAGGTGAGCGTTAGAATCAACAAGTAACTCTTCTGCGTACCCGACCTCCCGAGGTCGTGCAGAGATAGCAGGTGGGGATGGAATATGCAGACAAACTAGTTAGGCAGTCTAATGTCTTCGACTCGCACTAGTGGAATTTGCGAATCTAAGGCAAAGAAGGCCCTTATAACTTGGACTGGTGTGATAGATCTATCAACAAGGATGACTACTCAAAGGCTCCAATCGATATCAAGCTCTGGCATGATTCGATCTATGGGTTGCGGAATACGTGGAAAATGACTTGTGATTGTTTCGTGTATATCTCCTGATAAGGTCATATAGTGGATGATGAATATTATTGACTCTATGGACGGTTTTCTATCCTAGTCCAGAATTCCCTAGCTTTGTTAGTTGTTGTATCCAGCAAGGACAGTTGTTCAATGATAATAGGTGGAAGCGGAGTAGACCTGGAATACCAGTGTGCATAAGCTAGCGTCTATGTCTAATTTTCTTATGGATTCGTTAGGTTGTGGGATTTTTGGGTCACAACCGTAGACTTGTGGTTGTTGTGGACCAGCTATGGTCATGCGTGGAATCAATTTCTGATCCCTAGTATCTAGTAATCGTATGCTTTCTCAACTTCTATGTTTAAAACCAATAGTTGTACAATCTTCTCGGAATACCTCACAGGTGTTCTTGCAACTTGGATGCTTAGGCTGGTATTTATGTCTGTGTGGGTGTCTCTTGCATCTAGTTCTGGAACTAAAGGATCACACCCGAATGTTTGTTCTCTCTCGAATCCTTCTATAGTCATGTGGATATTATTTCCTAGTGCAACCTGTAATTTGGCTGACTTGACCAAAACGTATGTGCTTGGTCGTCTTCTATGTTTAATCCTCTTAACTGAGATCTGACCTGCTGGAAATTTGTTGTTGTTTGGAAGACTTGTATCCTAAGGTTCTAGTCAATATCAGTTATTGCCACTAAGAGGTTGGGCTGAGGTATGATTGGCTCGAAAATGTATTCCCTGGGCTCCCTAGGTCCTGTAATTGTCATAAAAAGCAAAACTAACTGTAATGAAGCAGACTATAATAACTAACGTGAAATCTAAGTATACTAACTAGCATATATGACTTCTTTATGTCTTCTCTGAAATGATTTAACATGATTTTAAGGAAAGTAAATTATTTTAAGCATATCTAGAAATTGATAACTAAACTAATAATTAAAAACAGACAAGATAAACCGAGTGTGGTTATTTGCCTATGCGATTTTGTAGAATCTATTCTAAATGAATAAAATAGCCTGTCTAATCTACCTAGCAAGATTCTCAATCCTACCTTAGAAGTGAGGAGTGAATCATATTTTCTCAGAAACTATCAATCCCCACAGCTTCCCTGGCAATATCGAGAATAGAATGAAATGAAATAAAGTGATTACCTACTCTATTTGATATGATTCTGACTAGAACTTTGAAAGTTTAAACCCTGGATTCCGCGCAGAACAGTGGCAAATACGATGGTGTGTGTATGATCTCATCCCCTCTAGTATGATCTTCTTCTTTATTTCGTGTTCACTTGGATCCAGAAAAGCATGTAATGCTAGCACCGATAGGAGTAGATGTTGGGATAAGGACAAGCTTCAGAATGCAGACTAGAATAGAACGCGAGATAGGAGAGGGATAGCGCAAGAGTACAGAGCTTGGCTTATACGATTCCTAGCGGGATTTTACTGTGAGTCATGCAAAATTAATGTGACCATAACCTGCAACTATCCTTGTACGAAGAGAAAAACCTGTAACTTTAATGGCTTCCTAAGCTATTCTGTTCTAATGGATTAGATAAAGACAACAGCGCTGCTTGCACAAGTTGGATATGTGGCTTACCAACAGCTGAATAAAGCTAACAAAGGTATATAAGTGAATTGAAGCTAAGAACTTCTAAACAAGATCACTAAGTAAAACACTAAAATGAGGGAATGACAGCAAAGATCAAACTTCGAAATCCAGGCAAGCTTCAGACCAAAAACTCTAGACCATGGATGGAACAACAACACTCGCCTGCACAAGATGGGTCTGTGGCTTACCAACAGCTGAAGCAATACTAACCAAGTATGAAATAAACTATGCTATCAATCCTAAGCAAGATGACAGACCAAAACACTAAAAATCAGAAGACTCTAACAAAAAAATGGTGGCCCCAAGTAATGACTGCACTTGCACCAGATGGATATGTGGCTTACCAGCTGCAATACAATACTAACCAAAACATGCAATGAAGAAAACTAAGTATTCTAAGCAAAGGAAAACTAAAGGAATTACAAAGAGGAATCCAAAAAAAAAAAACTTGAGAGAGAGGCCATTTGCTTAGCACAAGCCATGCATTTATAGGAATTCCAACACTCAAAAACCAAAACCAAATTAAACTCCTAAACAATAAACAAAGGAAAAACACTATTACAGGGGACCAAAAACATAAATGAATGCTCAAGTCAGCAAAGAAAGATGGTGAGTCATGATATTTCACACGGTTCACATCAAAAGAGTGTTCTGGAAAATGTGCACAGGACCACCACTCTGAGCAGGGCGGCGGTTACAGGACCGCCGCCCTGTTAAGGGCGGCGGTTTCGTCACTAAAGGTCAAGAGGCCAAGGAAAGAGGGGAAAAAGGAGAAAACAAAGGGCGCCGAGGCTAAGTGGGGCATGCGGGATGTTAACGCATGCTCGGAAGGGATTTTCTGGATCCCAAACACCTTGCGAGGAGACCTGTATCATCATCAGGGCACTTGTTACACTGTTCTGGCAGTACAATACCTTACAATTTTGGGTACGTACAGTGGCTTTATCTTGGCCATTGCCTTGTAGGTAATAATGACTAAAGAATGATTATTTGATTTTGAACTTGGCACAATTTTTTTTAAGATCCTTATTTTTTTAGGAAGATCCATTATCGGAAATAATGGCTGAAGGTACACTAAAGCATGTAGTGATATGTGTAGTGAGGAAACAACCAATGTTAGTACCTGTTGTATTTAACAGTGTGATTTCTTCGACCACTTTAGTAAAATATTCAGTAGTAGTAAGAATGAATTTGTTTCCATCAACCAATTTAGGATTTATGAAAGGAATGATAACCAAATCTTACCAAGACAAGAAAATAGATGGTAATCAAACATCATGATCAATAAGATGAAAGTAATTCACTAGAATAACTTTACATAAACCTTTGCAAACAAATGAGCAACAATATCATATATTATTATGGAACTCAATGAAATATAATGAGAATGGGCCTTGCTTATATAGGCAAGGAATAAAAATCTAAGAACCAGTCAAGGTCGTAGATCAAGCCATAAATCATGGAAAGAACTAGTCATCCAAGAACTAGTCAAGTCCATAGATTTATGAGAGAACTAGACATCAAGAATCTATTCAATACCATAGATCAAGGAAAGAACTATACCTAACAACTAGATAATATCTTCTAATATCTAAATAAATAAAAAGAAATATCCACACACATAAGTGGGTGAGGATAAATACAATAATCTACCTAGGTGAACATGAACTAAGGTAAATACCTACTCTAACACCCCCCCTAAAGTGAAGCTAGGGGCCAAAATAGAAGTGACATGTCCACAATATGATTCCCGGTAACTAGGTCTGATGAGGTACTCATGTACAATATATCCATGAAGAAATATCAAACCAAAAGAAGGAAAGAATCCTGCTAGAAGGAAAGAGAAAGAAGGAGGAGGAGGAGGAAGATGTTCTCACGAACACTCCCCAAGAACAACTTCTAAAACCCCAAGCATTCCATGCAACTCAAGGTAGCGAGGTGATGTAAAAGGATTCGTAAAGATGCCTGCAACCTGCTGCTGAGTCAGAATGTACTCCAAGAAAAGAAATCCATCTTGAATGTGCTGATGAATGAGGTGGATGTGTATCTCAATATCCTTGGTCGGCTGGTGCTCAACTAGGTTGTGAGAAATCTGAATTGCACTTTAGTTGTCACACCAAACTACAATCAATTAATCCTATGGGAATTTGAACTCTGTTAATAACTAGCAAAACCAAAGAATCTGTTGACTTGGTGTAACTGCTGCCCTGTACTCTGCCTCTGAAGATGAAAGTGCAATAGCCTGTTTCTTTTTATACGCCTAAGCAACTGAAGAAGAACCAATACAAAAAATATAACCAAAAGTGGAACAACTATCATCAATAGAACTTGCCCAATATGAATTTGTATACCCAACCAACTGAGTAGAGCCGCTAGTGTAGTGTAGGCCAAAATAGGAAGTGCCATGCAAATAGCACAAAATCCTTTTAGCAGCCTGCTAGGGACTACTATGAGGAGAATGTACAAAATGAGATACAAGCCCTACTGCAAATGAAATATTAGCACGAGTATGGGTCAAGTACATGAGACTCCCAACCAACTGCTTATACAATGTAGGATCACAAAGTGGTGTGGTACATGTGGATGTAAGAGTAACTGTAGATTGAAAAGGAGATGGACTTGACTTGCAATCAGCCATATCCAAGTGCCTAAGAAGATCATGGGTGTATTTTTACTGACTCAAATGAATCCCTAAATCTATCTAAGAAATCTATAAACCAAGGAAATAATGCAATAGCCCAAGATCTGTCATGTCAAAATGTGTAGAAATAGCCCTCTAAATACTCTGAATGTGGGAAGAAGAGCTTCCAATAAATAACAGATCATCAACATACAAGACGAGTATCAAAATATCCTCACCAACATGTTGGAGATACACTATATGATTGGATTGGCACCGAACAAAACCAGGATATAGAAGAAAAGAATCCATCTTCTCATACCAAGCCTGAGGGACTTGTTTAATACTATAGAGAGACGTTCGGAGCTGACAAACAAGAGAAGAATCCTGAAAAAATCTAGCCGACTACTCCATATATTTTTCCTCTTGTAGATCTCCATGTAATAAGGCATTCTTCACGTCCATCTGGTATATGGGCCACCCCTGTGATGCAACAATAGCAAGTACAAGGCATACAAAATCCATCTTGGAAATGGGTGCAAAAGTCTCGGAGTAATCAATACCTACAACTTATAAAAAATGCTTTACAACAATACGAGCCTTATACTTGTCAATGGACCCATCAGCTGCATATTTGGTTCGGTATACCCACTTACACCTAATCATCTTTCTTCCTTTAGGAAAAGATACCAAATCCCAAGTATGATTCTTCATCAAAGTAGAATACTCAGTTGTCATCGCATCATCTCACTCATGTATCCCATGAACCTTTGAAAAATACTTTAGATCCTCATAAACTACCTAACAAAAAATTCCATAACCTATAGAATGTGTGTGATGATGCCTAGTGGGTGGAAGATCCTCTATGAAAGGTGTTTCCTCAGAAACTATAGTACGAGCCCACTTAGGCATAGTGACAACATCATTGGGAATAGGATTCTCAATGACATCTATAACCTCCTCATCAATATCCTCAAAGAAAGGATTCTCAAGATGAGATGAAGAAGAAGAAGGAATGGAAGAATATGAATAATCACGAGGAGTGAAATGCTCATCAAACTGAACATGTGTTAGAAAAAGAACATCATGTGTATCAAGATCTAAAAGACAATAAGCTCTCATGTCCTCACAATACCCTACAAAGATCAAGGATTTACTCTTCTTATCCAAATATTTCCTTTTCTTCTTTGGCACAAAGGCCCAAGCATGGCTCCCAAAGACTAAAAAAAAGAGACATTTGGCTTAATGTTGGACCAAGCTTCCTCTGTAGTGAAATGCTCAAGTTCTCTGTTTGGTGTGCGATTCTAAATATAGTTAGCATAATTAACTGCTTCTACCTAATAGATAGGAGGTATATCTATAGGATGCATCATACAGTTAGCCATTTCCTTCAAAGTTCTATTCTTTCTTTCTGCTAAGCCATTATGTTGTAGAGTACATGAGGAACATAATACTGGTGAATAATGCCTTGAGTTGCCAACAAGTCAGAAAAATCATTACTGAAGTACTCCCCCCCATTATCAGTATGAAGGTTCTTTATGCTACTATAATATTATTTATTGACCAAAGCTTTGAAGACTTTGAAGTGTGAAAAAACATCACTTTTGTACTTGATAAAATAAACCCAAGTATGCATCAAGAAATTATTAATAAATGTAAGTGCATACTTAGCTCCATTGAAAGATGGGGTAGGAAAAACCATAAAATCACTATGCACAACCTCAAGTGGTAAAGAAGCTCTCTAAGATAAATTCTTAGGAAAAGGATCTTGGTGTTGTTTCCCTAATTCACAACAATGACAAACTCCCTCAAGACAAGAAACTTTAGGAAGACCATCTACAATACCATGAGTGCTCAACTCCTTCAAATATCTATAATTGAGATATCTAAATCTTTCATGCCAAAGCTTACTCTCTGAATCTACATGAGAAACCAATCCTATCCCTATAGAAGAAGTGTCATCAAAACCCTCAAAGTGATATAGTCTAGAACTATGATCAACAAAACCCTAAGCAACCAGTGAATGAGGCTCTAATAAAGTTCATACTTCTACTCCATGTGGTGTAAAAGTCACTATTTTTCCTTGACCGGAATGACAAATTTGATATACATAAAGAAAAATTGTAGTTAAATTAGGAACACAAAGTGCATCTTGGATATTTCCACCATCAAGCTGTATGTCACCTTTACCTCAATAGAAAGAAATGAAGAATCTCCAACCTCAATTTTGGAAGTAGAACTCAAACCTAGAGAAACAAAAGACTCCTTGGAAGAAGTCATGTGATGAGAAGCACCAGAATCTATAACCCAACTGCCTGTAAGTGGTAATTGAGATCTTCCAACAACATTAAGTGATTTTCCATGCTGATTAGAAGGAGGTGGAGTGGAGATATAAATTTTGTGTTTCTTCACTACATCTTCTAAGGCTTTCATTCACTTATAACACCTATGTTCTTCATGATTACTACCCCCACAAAAAGAGCATGAACGGCTAGACTTATTCTTGGATTTAGAAGACTCCTTGGGTTTTAAGTTGTTTTCTTTGGGTTTAAAATCATTTTGAGATGGAGAAGGTTTGGATTTGGTTTTACTGTATGGTTTTCCCTTGCCATTAGGATTAGATGCAACTAATGCCTTTTCAGAGGTAGAAGATTCAAGGTGAGAAAATTTGGATTCTTCCCTAGTAAGTCTTTCACAAAATGTTTCTAAGTTAGGAATTTTGAATTTGTCACCTAAGGCATCCATGCTAGAGAAA
The DNA here is from genome assembly GCA_019776745.2 of Taxus chinensis. Classification (NCBI taxonomy): domain Eukaryota; kingdom Viridiplantae; phylum Streptophyta; class Pinopsida; order Cupressales; family Taxaceae; genus Taxus; species Taxus chinensis. Next base: position 821,828,093 of record CM034147.1, read on the forward strand.
AAGGTAGAAGCAAAAATTTGCAATGGTCCTCTTAACTTGGATAGAATCAAGTAAACACACTCTTCATCTTTCTTATTTCTTCCACTGCCCTTCAACTATGTTAACAAATGCTTGAACTTGGTAAGATAGTCTATAATTGTTGGAAAATCTTTAGGATTAAGAGAGGTGATCTCAATGTCAAGTTGCATGGCTCTCATATGATCCACCTTACTAAATAAATCCTCTGATTTCTTCCATATTTTGAAAGGAGAGTCACACTTTTCCAAATGAAACAAAATACTGTCACTTACATAAGGTCCTATGAAACCCATACACTCATCAAATTTGCACTGGTACTAAAATTTCTCATATTCTCTAGTGAAAATTGGTTGTTCTTTAGAAGTTAAAGCCCATAATCCTTTCCACTTAATTATTGTTTCCATTCTTGGTTTCCATGTGTGTTAATTATGTGTTGTTAATGGCTCAACATTATCTAATGCAGAAGTAGATGCCATCCTCAAAAAATCACCAAAAGAAATGCAAGAACTAAGAAATGCAACAAGAGTCCCCACAGATTTTGGCACTTTATAATGAGTGCGTGTTACAGTATGGAAATTTATAATTATAGTGTGATTCTGAAAATAAATATTTTCAATGGAAAGACTGTTGAAAACAAGAACTTTGGCAAAAAATGGTACTCAAAACCGAGTTACCGATCAAAAGTTACAAGAATTTCAATATTATGCTCTGTTATTTATTTTAGTTGCCACTAAAACAAAATAAAATGCTATTGCCTTCACCACACAAATAAAATGAAATAGGTCTAGAGTTAAGCACCTCTTTAAGCCCTCATATAACTATACCATATGACCAGGGGCTAAGAATTTTAATGGGTGTGTGCAACTTACTATTTTGGGTGTGTCACTAGTTTTCAAGAAAGTCACATCCAACTGCTTCTTCTAGTGAAAAGTGTTATTTCTGAACTGTGCTGAAAGTGACCTTCATTGCCCAAAATAGTAGTTTGTGGATTTTCCCGAAATAGCAAAAACTACACCATCATCCGTGGACCCCTGCCAAAAGAGGAAACAAATGTCTTTTCTGAAACTGTCTACTGCATGCCAACCGAGAATTCTACACCCATAGAAATAAAAACCCAGAAAATGATTTGCTAGTTTTCCTTCTCAACTAACACAAATCCCAAGGTAACCCACCATGATTCTCTACACAACAAAAAAACTAAAAAAATGATTGCCTCCCGAAATGGTTGAGTTTACGGTCGATCGTAGGGTTTTACCACCTTCTGGATAAAATGGAAGCCTTTGTTTTACATAAAAATGCATGCAGTAACAAAATATGAGAAAATCCCAAAATATATGAATATATAAACAATTTATTTACAAAATAAAACTTAAAAATGGATGTCGATAGCAATCTCCTTCTCTGATACCATAAATAACCAAATCGTACCAAGCTAAGAACACAGATGCTAATCAAACATCACGATCAATAAGATGAAAGTAATTCACCAGAATTAATTTACATAAACCTTTGCAAATAAATGAGCAGCAATATCATATATTATTATGGAACTCAATGAAATACAATGAGAATGGGCCTTGCTTATATACAAAAGGAATAAAAATCTAAGAACCAGTCAAGGTCATACATCAAGCCATAAATCATGGAAAGAACTTGTCAAGTCCATAGATTTATGAGAGAACTAGACATCAAGGATCTAGTCAATACCATAGATCAAGGAAAGAACTATACCTAACAACTAGATAATATCTCCTAATATCTAAATAAATAAAAAGAAATATCCACACACATAAGTGGGTGAGGATAACTATAATAATTTACCTAGGTGAACATGAGCTAAGGTAAATACCTACTCTAACAATTTATCATGTCAATGAGGTTGAATACCCAAAGGAAAACTTGTCTAGTCATCACAATCAGTTATAGATCATATATGGGTGTGTTATGTAGGATATCATGATGCTAGAACTCTTCATATCGAGTAGCATATTCAAGGCATCCTTGTTCCATGGTAGGCCAGTTATATCCCTGACATAAAATTGTTTGAGACATATCTTTTCCACAGAAATGACTGTTACACATGTTGTCATGTATTTTTGAAATAGCAATGTGAATATCATTAATCCCCAAACTGCATAATATTTGATTCTAGACACCAAATTTGTGTCTTACGACCCCCTTGTGCCCCGCATCTCATTTCGCAACCTAACCTCATCACCTAAACCTTACACAATTATTTATTAATTACCCTATAATTAATAAATCCACATCACCATACCTGCCACCTCATTTCGCCACCTCATAATGACCTAGTCCTAACCCTAAACTAACCTAATTAAGACCTATAACTTGGTCTACATCCACACCCATGACTCTGACTCCTCACCCACACCTAAAACCAACCTCATAATGACTTGACCAAGCCCGCAACTAATCCCTCAGGAGAAAAGGAGGGAAAGTTAGCTATTTTACAAAAAATAGACCACTTTGACCTGACCGATACTGGTTCCTACTCAACCTCCGTCGGTTACGTAACTACCATTGGTTCCCTATAAATGACCTCTCCCAACCAAAAACAAAGGGGGGATTTTCATTTGATCTAGAGGAGAAGTCATTAGAAGGATGTGGAATTGACTTGGCTGAGCAGAGACAAGTGAAGGAAGGAGAGAAGTTCACAGAGAAGGACATCAAGCCCAAGACTGCAATTGAATAACTAGAGTCCAGTGACACTCATCCGAGCATCAGGAGAGGAGATAGCTCATCTTGGATTGTCAGATCATCCTACTTGAGCCCTGTCTTCGTCATCACAGTCCCAGAACCTGCATTTTCCATCAGGAACTAGTAAGTAAGTCTTATACGTTCTTTTAATAATATTTCTTGGATTTCTGAATCACAGTAATTACAAGTCTACCCTCAGATCCACTACCTGGTAACACTCTCCACCTAACTTACATTCCTCTACCCCTACTTTGCCCCAAGAACAACCCCCATACTCTTTGAGTCTTCTCCATCACCTCATTACCTATCCCCAGTCATTTTATCAGCCTTATAAACACCATAGCTATCATATAGCCATCTTATAGCCAACCTTCACCCAACCCCTTAAATCACTACCCCTACCGATATCGGTTATCATCAACCGGTACCGGTGACACTGACCGGCGTCGGTCACCATGATTCAAAACCAAAACCAGCCTTTCCTCTACTTGTTTCAACGAGGCAATTAAATTGTGATTTTACAATCATTTGTGTTAATTCATATTAGCAGGGGAACTGACCACCTTCGAAAGGAAGTTTTATATTTCCTGGGCCTAAGGCAGCTCCCTCATTTATTGTCTAATGAAAATATGGTGGTCTTGTATTCTTACTTGTAGGTAGTCCTTCCAAGACAAAAAGGATTTCTTCACTGTTGATCTGATCTTTCTCTACGGTACACGCACACCCTCTCAACATTCAACAGGTATTCCTCCTAGCCCTCACCCTTATCTGTTTCTCAAAGGAATGAAAGGATAGAAGCAACTCTATTCCAAAAGCTGAAACATTTCTGTGTGAAACATTTTGGCACACCCGGTGGGACCCATTTCGGGTTTCTTTCTTGCTTGCTTGCTTTCATATAAGGAGCATACATGCTGTTTTCTTCTCCTAAAAATTTCACATGATATTTTCTTATATTTGGTAAAAGAATTTGTCTTGCTTTCCCAGCTTTTGCATTAGTGAAAGTCATCTTCTTTGCTTCATTGAATATCATTTTCGATTTGGGTTTAAAACACGTGCATTACATTCTTGCTTGCTATTTTCAATTCTAGTGAACGTAGATTAATTAAAAGATCGTACACATGGGGGTGATTTCCATGGTATTGACAGGAAATTAATCTTACTTTCACTGCACAACACATACTGAATCACTTCATAATTAACACAACAACTCAAAACATCCCCCCTTTTCTGCGGTATTCCTCCACCCGATTGAGGTAACCTTATAAGCCAAAACAAACTTGACATTTCCCCTAAGTATTTTGTTTAGGATTGACATCATTCTGCGTCTAAAAGCATAAGCCCACAATAATTAAAACTAATCCTAGGGTTAGTCTCTAGATTTGTGTGTACATCTTGCTTGTTTTTTAGCTCTGTTTCTCTGTCCTATACTAACAGTGATCACTTCATAATAGTTTGATAGATGTACTAAGTATTATTAAAAACTCAAATCAGCAGCTTCTTACAGTTTCTTATACCAGTCCTATTATACCGACATCGGCTATTTGACCGACGCCGGTTACAGTCTAACCGACATCGGTTAGTAGACCGATATCGGTTACTATCTTTTATAGTCCCTAACAAACCAACAACCTACCAATTTCACCATTCTGAGGCTGTTTCTGTTCCTGATAGATTGAAACCCTACTGTGTACTCTTGTCCATGGTTGTTATCACTCGAAAGCAAGCCGCCGCCATGGTTTCACATGCCTGCTCTGTGCCTTTGCCTGAATCACCCCCTTCACATTCTAGGGGGACTCCTACGAACACCAGTGAGGTTCCTAAAATCCCTGTAGGAGATAAGGAATTTGCAAAAATTTTGGATGCTAATCCTAGCGTTGTACAATATTATTTGTCTCATGCCCCTAACCGTGCGCCCGATGGTCAACTCCTTGTTAGCATGCCTATTAGTATAACTGCTCATTTAGCTCCTTCTCCACCTGATAACTCTGCTTTGCCTTCTACATCCTTAGCCCTATCTCCCAATCCAGTGGCTTGAGGGGTTCATACGGCACAGATTAGCTTTCCTTTGGTTAATCTTGGGCCCCAGATATCATTACCATTGACTGCTCCTACCTCATCTCTCTTGCGGACTGTTCCTTTCATGACTTGCTCTCTGCCACCTATCCACACGAGCTTTCCTTCTCAGGCTCCGCCTACCTTTTCATTTCCACACATGTACCCAGTGACCTAAACATCTTATATAGGACATCCCTATTCGGCCACCTCAACATTTTCGTCCTCCATACCTTATCAACATTTAACCCCACCATTGTTTAGTGGTGGCCCTTGGCCCAATCTACCTCCGTTTACTGCAACCACACCATCATCTCATCCAACTACTGATTTAATCAAACAAATGATGGAAAAAATGCAAAATCTGGAGGCTTCTGTTTTAGGAAGTCGTAGCACCCTAACATACAAACAAGTTTGTCGGGAGCCTATCCACCCTTCTGTCCCCCTTCATTCATATCCTCCTTAATGGGAATTACCAAAATTTACTCGTTTTAATAGTAAGGAGAATCCTCAACAACACTTGTGCTCATTTAGGCATGCCTGCTATCTAATTGCTCATGACGATGCCTTACTACTCCGCACCAATCCCATGTCCTTATCAGGACCCGCCTTGGAGTGGTACAGTGCTTTAACCTAGCACTCAATCTTCTCTTTTAACCAACTAGCCCAATCTTTCTTGGATCATTTCTCCATCAACATTGCCAAGAAAGTATCTATCACCGACCTCTATGCCATCCGACAATTTGAAGACGAATCTATCACAGATTTCGTTGGACGATGGCAGGGCCATATTAACAAACTTACATATGCCTTTCCTCAGGCTGAACTTATTGAACTTTTTACGTGGGCCTACGCTAAGCACATCTCTCCTACCCTCCAAATTCAAACTTTCCGCACATTTGACGAGGCCTTTACTATGGCTCAAAAACTAGAGATTTGAGCCTTAGAGGAAGAGAAATTGCGGTTGCGCAATAAAAACCCTAATTTCTGAACCCAAGATTCCACCAACAAACCTAACACCACCATCCTCACACATCGACTGCTTCGAAATCAAAAGGAGCTGTGCACACAGTGATGGTAAAATCCCAACCACCGTCTAATACCCCACAAAAAACCACCTATAAGTATAAAGTGGAGCCCATCAACTACACTCCCTTGGGAGAAACTTATGGTGTGATATTGGAAAAATTGCTTAAAGTAGGAGCCATTACCTTACCTCCTGTTAATCCTCACTCTGGGTTTGATTCCACCCACGCCATACCTTCTTGGTACAAATAAAATGACTTCTGTAACTTCCACCGCGTGAAGGGACACAGTCATGAAAACTGCAAGATGTTGAAAAACATCATGCAGGAAATGGCTGATGCAGGAGATATAGCCCTCGATAATCCTAACGCTCCTGCTAACTGAAATTTGAAAATTTTCAACAAACCATTCCCAAATCACTCTTCTAACAGTAACATAAACCAAGATATCTTAGCCGAGGAGAGTGTTCATGAGATCCATGCAGTCTTCAACTCCCAGCCAAAATCCTCTATCGAATTTTTTTTTGAATCAAGCCTCTTCACTAATGCAGGAACCCGAACCCCCCTTCATCACCATCACAACAAGACAAAATCCTTGTCGTTCCTTTACCCATCAAGGAATTAACCGCCCAGAGTTCTCTTCTCACAAATCACAATGCCTTCTTACACCACATCCTTGCAAGATTGTGAGCAGAAGTTATCTAACTTATCTATTTCCCAAAACGTCTCTTTCTACCATTCTTGCTGTATACAAGAGGAAGGCTCGCCAACTTATTTTTTCATCCTTAGACGAGAAACCTCTTACACCAACATCACCACATTCTTTAAACATGATAGATCCTCTCAAACGTTCCCTCCTACGTATTATTTCTTCATCGCCTAAATCTTTTCAGCGACTGGTTGACCTCTTAACGCCCATTGATACAGTGCCTCATTTACCCCCTGTATCACACCCACAATGGACTGGAATCACAACCCACCTTTCTTCCATAAAAAAATTTCCTATTCACACGTGAGGATTGTCATCCCTCAAAAGATAGATGAGTCCCTATGGAAATGTTTTAGTACCCCATATTCTACTCAAATGCAGATGAATGATCCAGATGCCTCTACCATATACCCGAAGTGTTTACAGAAGCTTAAAAATGCCTATGTCCTCATCTTCACCCCCCCTCATGTCTACCAAATACCTCATCCACCTCTATTAGCCTAACCAAATCTTCCCCTACACTTGGGACCTCACCAATACCCAGTCTAACACACCCACATAAGCGGCTATATTTATCTAAAAATAAAGTCATCCATCCACTTAGGAGACAGACTCAATCTCCTCAACATATGTCTCTATCACAACTAAAACCATCATCGTCACACCTACCTTCCATAATTGGGACCCTCATCCTTCCACCTTGCATCAATATATCATACCTCCGTACATTTTCTTTAAATTGACCTACGCCTTCTACACCCATACAGAGATTCAAGGGTATATCAACACCGTCACCCCATGTATCCTGTCCACCTATCAACCCTAAACAAATTCCATCATCAAAAGATTTGTTTCCTATAACTCCTATTTGTCCGTGGTTGTTTTCTGATACCCACATCATCTGTGGCCCTCATCAATCTAACCAGCTAAACATAGCTTCTGCACCAAAGAAGCCATGTTTAGTTAAAAACCCATTATCAAAACCCCTTGGCTAAACCACCACCCAATACAAATCAACCATACCCTGTCATTACCAGAATCTACCCAATCAATAGCCTCATCTTCATCTGACTTTGACCTGCTCAAAGGGTCTTATGCCAAAATCCTTGCTATGTTGGTGGAGAATACGACCATTTCCCTACCCCCACTTAGACCTTGTGATCCATCTAAACCTCGACCTATAGGTTATGATGAGTCTAAAATCTGCACTTACCACTGCACACCAAGACATGATGTAGAGAGATGCAAAGCGTTGAAAGCCATACTTCATTAGTCACCTCTCTCATACAGAAAAGTTAAGACAAGACAACTTACAAAGGGAGAGACCTTTAACTTCAATTCCCTCTCCTATACCACCTGTCACTCAGCTTAATCAAGATCTATAATTATTACAAACTCCACCTCTTGAAGACCATTACTTATCCATACCATCTTCCTCCTCTCGTATTCATGAGATAAATATGATTAGTGTTGCCTACTTGAGGGCAAAAAAACCAATGGAGAAAGCTAAAGAAAGCACACCTGTGGCCTCTCTTTCTCCGTCCACCATCCCAATTGCACCACCACCTAAAGTGGTTATTCGTGGGACCCACCTACCCCGTCTCTAATGGATTTGCCCACCGAACCATGATCAAACAACTTCACCAATCACCTATAAAAATGACACTGTACGATCTCATTCAGACTTCTGAACCTCTTCGACAAGATCTCGTTGAAATCCTTCAAGGGATAGAGGTCTTACCTAATGAAACCTTGCATGTTACCTCCATTCTCACACCCCAATCATGTTGCTTCGCTCACCAAACAACCTATCTCCCCAACTACTTCTGTCTCTGTACAGCAAGTCGCTGTTTATCAGTTTCTCCAAAGATGAAATTATCGACTTTGGTGCTAGAAGATCCTGACCTTGCTCTTTTCATCTCAGCTTATGTCCAGGACATTCGGTGTGCGTCGTGTTATGATTGACGGGGGCACTAGTCTAAACATCATCTCTTCAAAAGCCTTCCAATAAATGAATATCCCTTCTAGTTGTATGTGTGCCAAACCCCATCATGTTGCAGTCATTCAATGATGCTATTACTTCTACCTTAGGTACCGTGATCCTTAACATTCGTGTAGGGCCACACACTTTACCCCAAACTCTTCTATTTCCTTGAGGGAGAGTTTCCAATACAATATGTTGTTAGGCCACCCTTGGATCCAGGCTATGGGATGCGCTCCCTCCACCTTACATAGATGCATAAAATTTGAGTAAGAGGGGAAGTCCTACACCGTAGAAGTTGATCCTACCCCCTTCAAAACCTGTAATATGTTATAATCACCCTAATGATGTGCTTGTACCAGTCAAGACACCCATTCATCCAACCCAACCATCCACTTTAACCACACCTCTACCATCCACTTCAACCGCACCTACATCTTCAAACCAATGAAACCGCCGTCGTAAATACCACTTCCTTTTCCATGCATATAACATCCCAACCTCCGACCCCTTAGTAGATGTTTTTCAATGCCTTATGCTAGGGGAGTACCGCCTATATAATGTTTGCTCTTTCCATACCCCGCAGGAGTACGGATAGTTACATGTGCATCCTACCTACGACCGTCATGTGGGGGAGGTAATCTCTTACGGACCACCTAATTGCCGCACCAACCTAACGTATGGGGGTGTCGACGCATCCTCCGTTACCCCTGAACCTCCTCTTGGTGTGGTTCCCTTCCAATCTGATTTTCAATACCTGACAAATCATCATTTTGCCATCACCTTCTTGACTCGTTGTGCTTGGAAAGGCTTTGGTTTTGGTCTTTATGAACAAGGCCGACATACAATCATTCCCGTGACTACACGCAAACACAATGATCGTAGTGGTCTCAGATTTCCTGAAACACTTACACTGGAGAAACCTCGTGTCAGTTGTATCCTAGAAGATGACGACGTCACCCCTACCAAACCATCATCACCCATTTTTCCATCGTCACCCACAGAGTCGATAGACCCTGAATCTATCCCTCCTAACTTTTTTTTTTTCATAAATGCTATCTTCCTAGGTCCTCTCACTTATCAACGCGATAATGAGGACCCATCTTCTCTTCCCCTTCTATATCCAGACATGATCGAAGTGGATTCACCTTTAAATTAATGTTGTTGAGTGCCAGGATGACGACTCCATCCTCACTTACCTTGGTGCGGACGACTCCTATATTCAACGCGCCTTACCGTCTGAAACTCAAACCATGTTGAATGAGTCGACTATAGAAATCAACATCCACACAGAGGAGGATCCTCACATTGTGAAGATCAGACAATCCCTTAACACATCAGAACAAGCCGCCTTTACTACCTTTCTCCGTACCCGCAACCAAGCTTTCGCTTGGTCCTATGCTGACATGCCAGGAATTGATCCTGACATTGCTGTCCATAACATTACCCTAAAAACCCGATTCCAAACCAGTCAAACAGAAACTGAGAAAAATGCATCCACGCATTGCCCTCTTGGTCAAAGAAGAGCTTCAATGACTCCTTTCTGTTTCCTTCATCTTGCCTATTGACTATCCTCAATGGATTTCTAACATCGTACCTGTCACTAAAGCGATGGGGGGACTTCGGATATGCATGGATTTCTGAGACCTTAACCTCGCTTGCCCCAAGGATGACTTCCCCCTCCCAAGTATTGATCAACTTGTTGATCTCACTGCGGGCCATGAAATGCTTTCTCTCATGGATGGCTTTTCGGGATACAATCAAATTTTGGTAGCCCCGGCCGATCAACATAAAACTGCCTTCATAACTCCTTGGGGAACCTTCTGTTATCGTGTCATGTTGTTTGGCCTTAAGAATGCTGGTGTGACCTATCAGCGGGCTATGACTTACATTTTTCATGACATTATGCACACTATTCTTGAAGATTATGTCGATGATCTTCTTGGCAAATCTAAACATCGCAGTGAACATCTCGATGTTTTAACCATTATTTTTGATCACCTGTTACAATATTCTGTCCGGCTTCAACCAAAGAAATGTGTCTTTGGTGTTCTTTCGGGAAAACTTCTTGGCTTTATCATCTCTTTGCATGGCATTGAGGTCTATCCATCTAAAGTCAAAGCTATCCTAGAAATTCCCCCACCCAAAAACCTCAAACAATTGCGTAGTTTGCAAGGTAAACTTCAATCTATCCGGCATTTCATTTCCCAACTCTCGGATCGATGTCAACCTTTCCATCACCTTCTTAAAAAGGACATTGCCTTTCAATGGAGCGAAGAGTGTCACCAAGCCTTTGAAGCTCTCAAATCCTATCTCTTGCAGCCACCCGTGCTTATCCCACCTCAGGATGGTCACCCTTTCTACCTTTACCTTTCTGCCACTGACCATGCTATAGGAGCCATGCTCGCACATCGGGACTCAACACATCGAGAACAAGCCATTTATTATATAAGTTGTACTCTCATGGATTACGAGACTAGGTATACACATGTAGAAAAATTGTGCCTAGCCCTATCATTCGTAGCCACCAAACTCCGACACTACCTCCTGAATCATAAAAATTTTTTCATCACCAACATGGACCCCATTCATTATATGTACGCCAAACCACATCTAAACCAATGCATCGCCCGATGGCTTATGCTCCTCGCTGACCTTGACCTTGAATTTATACACCAGAAGTCAATCAAAGGACAAAACTATTGTGGACCAACTCGCGGAGGCCCCTTTACCTGGGGAACAATTTACCAATTTTAATTTCCCCGACGAACTCATCACTACTCTTTCACTCAGGGAGGAGTCCTATCCAATGACCCTCTTCTTCGATGGATCCAAATGCCAGCATGCTGGCGGAGGAGCCGGCATTGTTCTCATTCCTCTTGACACTGAGCCGATGCCTCTTTCATTCCGGCTTGATTTCCCCTGCACTAATAATACAGCGGAATACGAGGCCCTTGTTTTGGGTCTCCAGGTTGCGTTACACTTAGGTGTCAAATCTATCAACATTTTCGGTGACTCTCAATTGGTAGTCAACCAAGTTATGGGCATCTACCAATGTAAAAATGAGGAACTTCAAAAGTACAAACATTACGTGGATTCACTTTTGACCTCATTTACTCATTATTCTATCCAAACCATTCCCTGCTCCACTAACAAATTTGTGGATACTATGGCTTGCTTAGCCTCGCAAAATTCCTACCTCACCAACTGACTCTGACATATTCGTCTTGGTCCAACAACTCTTTGCCCCATCTTACTCAGCCCCAGTTGTTTGTATGATAAATAATGTGTCTGCTAATTCACAGGATACCTGGTACCACCAATTTCACGACTACCTTACAACCTCTGTTCTCCCACCTGACCTTACTAGTAATGGAAAACGTGCTTTTCTTAAAGGTGTTTCTCGTTATGTTGTCATGGGGGGACTCCTTTATAAACGTGGCTTTGATGGCATCCTCCTTTGATGTCTAACCGGCGCGGAGGTCACCTATACCATCCAACAAGTCCATGACGGTATTTGTGGTGGACAATTTTAGTGGCCTTGCCGTGGCTAAACGAATCCTTCACCTAGGTTATTATTGGCCTACTCTTAATAACGACTGCTACGAATATGTTAAGCGTTGTGTTATGTGTCAACAACATGCCAACCTTCAACATACTCCTAGCCATCTGCTACAGGTCACACGAGATCTTTGGCCTTTCTCACAATGGGGTTTAGACCTTATTGGTGAGATTCACCCGCCCTCTTCGCAACGTCACCGTTGGATAATCACAGCAACAGAATATTACACTAAATGGGTGGAAGCCATTCCACTCATTTCAACCAAAAAATAAAAAATTGTCGAATTCATTAACCATCACATTATCTGCCGTTTTGGTGTTCCTCATCGCCTGATAACAGATAATGGTAAATCTTTCAAAAATAAGTTGTTACAAGACCTTTGTGACAACTTTGGTATCAAACTTAGTTTCTCATCACCTTACTATCCACAGGCCAATGGTCAAGCTGAATCTTCTAATAAAACCCTAACCAAAATCCTCATGAAAGTTGTTAATGACTCTGGAAGAAATTGGCATGATCACATCCCCTTTGCCCTTTGGGCTTATCGTACTAGCATTCGTACCTCCACTAATGCCACAACCATTTTCTTTGGTATATGGTACCGAGGCTGTCTTGCCTCTCGAAATACAAATACCCTCCCTCAGAATATCTCTTCAGGATATTCTCACCAACGATGATTTCCGCCAAGAGCGGTTAGCCCAATTAGAGCTTCTTGACGAGCGTCATCTTACGGCTCTTGACCACCTTCAAATCTATCAAAAACACATCAAGCGTGCTTATGATAAGTGACTTCATGAGCGTACCTTTAAGGTTGGTGATCTTGTCCTCAAAGAGAATCAACATGTAACCAAACTAGAAAAGAGAAAATGTGGAAAATTTGCTCCTAATTGGATTGGGCCTTACATTATCACTCACACTTATGGATCAGGCACTTATCGTTTAGCTTCGCTTAATGGTAAACCTGAGCCTGAGCCCCTTAATGCCTTGCATCTTCGACCATTCTACTATTGAATTCAGTGTTATATCACTTCTTATCTACCTTGCGCTCGTCCCTTGAGCTCATTTACCACCGCATACACTTTGTTTCCTACATCTCAAAATCAATCAAGCTCACATGGTCTGGTCATTACCTCCTTTTAAAGATGTCTTCCCCTTTTTATTTTGGTCCATGCCTTCAGAAGTATCAAAATGACACATTCTTAATTAAACACTTATGAGATTTTCTTGAGTCAAACTTGCTACAAAACTAGATGCTTTATGCCCAACGGACATCTAGACCTCTAAGTTGTACATAGAATGCTCCCTTGAAGGACAGCTATATGCCAAACTATTTCTATTATTATATATAGACTGCTCCCCCAAAGGATAGCTATACACAAATGCCGCATCTGCTACTATAAATAGAATACTCCCTTAAAGGACAGCTATAAACTGTTAGTCTTTATCATAAGCTTCTCAAATTGATCAACTTCGTGAAGACCTCAAGAGTAACAAAATGTGTATCCCATGTAGACTTCCTTCATCAATCAGTCTATAACCCAGCAAAAAAAAAGAAACAGTATTCCGAAAAACACTTTTGAGTCATGGACTTGTCTATTTAGGTTTGATCCTCTTTCGTCAGAATAATCACCTTGTAACAAGCTCTCAGCCCCCTCGCCCTATATCAACCACACCTCACCTCACCATTTGTCAAACGCAACAAAACTCAAGGGACGTGACGTATATCTGATATATTGTGATTATACAACTCTTTTCACCTATCGACTTCTCGCCTATGCAAGGTACTTAGGGATTCAAGCTCATCCTATGTTAATATGTGGTTTGTTTGGCTCTTCTCAACTACGGGACACTTTTGTCATCTTTTCGCTCGACTCTAGGATTGTGTGTTGACCTTAATCAAGATACGGTTCCCTACCACTTGGGTAGGCTAAATTTCGCTTCACCTATACCTATACCAACATCACCAATTCCTTACCAACACCAACAACATTACCCTATCAATATCTATATTTTTTACCAACCAACAACATTGCCTAACTACATACCTAAATTTCCTAAATTCACCTCTCCCTGGTTCTAAGGGAGAACTAAATCGGTCTGAGGCCCTTCCTTGCTTTGCGTAATGGGCTATGTAGGTAGTACTTTGGAGACATGGGGTCTCCCAAGGTTAGCTCGACCATCCCCTACCATACCCTATCATGTGTTGTAAATATAAATATTTTTTGTTTATTTCTATTTTGACAACATTCATCTTTTTCATTTTTTCGAAACAAACCAAAACAACATTCAAAAACACAACCACTCCTAGTATTATCATCCCTCAAAACAACATGCATATTTATTTTTTAGATGTTAAATAAATACATATTCTCTATCATCGACTCGTAGGTCGGAATCCTTATTTATTCTTATATTCCTATGAAATTCACTTAGACCCTTGTGCCTCCTCCCGAATCTGGTGGTGATCGTGATCATCGATGCCCTTCACTTGGCCCTCTCCATCCTCAAAGGTGCCACTTCTATTGGTTCCTCCCACTGATCCGCCAACATCTCCTGTAACATACGAATACGTCCTCTTGCATGGAGGAATCTTGCCTCTAGTCTCTCCACTCGTAACTGTGAAACCTCTAACAATCCTGTTGTCTCATTCACCTGTGTTTGAAAGCTGGTAAACCAAATCCTGCTGACAATCTCTCTCCGCTGTAATCACAGCTATGTCAGGGCAGCTCACGTGCACCTCGCAGCTCTGCTACCTACCATACTCTATAGGCCTCTGTCGTTTCCACATCAATTACCCTACGATCGGCTACTATCTCTTCTGGCCCTTCTGGAGGTGTTGGCCGGGGAGGTGAGAATGTTGCCTCGGTGTCGATCCTCATGTATGGTCTATATGTCATAGCTTTATCCTGAATGAACCCAAATTGTCACCACACGCGATCTAGAGGAATCCTCTCGTACTCACCCAGCCTATGCCCTGCGATCCACCTCAAGCGCTCTACACCCCTCAACTCCTCAGCTATGTTCTCTGTCACCATATAGTTCCTGTAAGGCCTACAAAAAATATCCACAATCGTCACCATCTCCCATCACCTGTCTATAATACTCGATGTCATTTATCACGACCTGGGATCTCACCTCTTGTTCTGTCTGGACCCATCATCTGAATCCCAACCTCTACACTCCTGTCTCTCCTGACTCAATGGGTCAGCCCATTAGATGCACACAAATAATGTGCTCATAGGCCCAAATAATGTAATAAGTACAAACAATCCAGTTTTGTTCTTTGTTTTCGCCTGCAAGCCCATAAACCCCTATATAACTCTGCCAGATATGCGGGTGCCCATGAAAAATTCATGCTCATTTCTATCATTTCCCAAATAACACTCATCAATGTTTTTGGAAATCTTCCACCCCTCCACCCTCGGTAATGCATAATATCCCACCGCTATCATTAATACCACTGCCAACCCTTTTTTCTTCAGGGTGTGTTGCATACATTGTACCATACGTAAATGTCAAACCTTGTTGTGTCAAATATCGTGCAGCTGAACCGAATACTACTGTTATCTCTACTACCCGCCCCGCGCTAAGCAACACCTAATACACTATTTTTCCTATCATTGGGAGCCTCAGAATCCTAAACACATCTTCCAACGTCATTGTCATCTCCCTTGTTGGCATATAAAAAGGTATTCTTTTCTAGATTCCACCTTTCAATCAACGCCTGCAACATAGCATGCTTACGTGTGATTCATGAATAATAACGTGGATTCCACTTAACCCCAAATGATTTAACAATGCCCATTCAGTTGGTGTTACATCTGCTCAGATTCATGACAACAACGTTGACACCGTATCATTCATCCTTAACCCTACTTCTGCCTATATACATCAAAACAACACACAATTAATTAAATAAAACAAATCCTCACAGGGTCTTTTTCTCAAATTCGGGAAAATCCTACAGTAACCGATATCGGTTATAGATAACCAATACCGGTTTGCTAATCGATACCATTTTTCTCTAAATGATACTGGTCACTGACAAAAATATATAGCCTATTTAAAAACATACACCTACGATAATTATATTTCCCGTTTACCCCTCTCTATACCTAAAAAATATACGTGAACACCCTGCTTACCTACCCCATAGCACTCATCCCCATCCAAACCCCTTGCCTATCACCTTTTCTTTCTCATCTTCTACCTTCTTACCTCTCTCTCAACCTATTCAAAAAAGAAATCAAAACATGTAAGAATTAAAATACAAGCCAAACAGTTTACCTCTCGGGATGCAGCAGCTTGGGGTGGAACTTGTCTTCCCCACTCGTCCCTGCCTGTTGGATGCTTCTCCTCCTCATTTCAGCCCATGTTCACCACCCTCTTCAAATATAGCTTGTCTTCCTGCCTTCTGAATCTCATCCCACACTCACTTCACCTATCTCTTTCCTCCTTATCACTCAAATTATTTCATGCAATTACCTATATCAGTTATCAAACAGCGTCACAATTTCGCGTATTTAACTTGTTGCATGACTCTAAAAATAAGAACACTAAAAATAAGAACTTAAGTTGCCAACCAAGTAGTTCTATTTTTAGGAAAAATTAATTTTGGCATAACCGATATCGGTTACATAACCGCCATCGGTCATATAGATACTGACATCGGTTACATAACCGATATCGGTCATGTGCCCCGTTTTGCTTAAACCTCGGCCGTTTCTTCATTTTTGCAAATTTTTGTGGCACCCGTCTCTTTTTCCTGCATCACAACACCATTACCAATATTTGTCATCAAAATCACCTCAATATATTATCGCTATTTCATCAACATCATCTATCTACAATAAAACAAACCATCGACAAAACACATACAAACATTTCATATACACCATGTGGATTAAACTCATCATATATTAAATTTAACAAACCATCGACAAAACACATACACCATTTCATATACATCATGTGGATTAAACTCATCATATATTAAATTTCACAAACCATCAACAAAATACATAAAACATTTCATAGACACCATGCGGGTCAAAATCATCATATATATATATATATATATATATCAAAGGTTTCAAATATACAACTGGCCCTGCATAGGAGCCTCTGTGATCTCAAGATAATACAAAGTCGGCATGCAGGACACAATAACTATCAAAATATTGACTCGGCTCCCAGGGCGGTCCCTCATATCAAAAATATACTTGGCTCGCAGACCGGTATCAACTATACAACCCGTACTCGGCTCGCAGGCCGGTATATACAATAAGATGAATAAATGAATGAAAGAATCATATGTGGGCATGCAGGCCTCTCTATACATAACCAATTCACAGACCGGTGCCTCTATATAATATCTAAAAACACAAACTATCTCCTCTGCACGGATACCTCAGCTCTCTCCACCACCCTCGGCCTGTCTCCCTACTGGTCCCATGTGCTACCTCTCGCCACCTCCTCCCTGTAACAGACCCACTAGCTGTGTCTATACCCCCCCTGGGATCTCTAGCTCTGCGAGGTCTCGGCTCTATACGCCGCATATGGATAATAGTCAGCACCCGGTAACCATCAAGGACGTCCTGATAGTACCGAGCCTCCGCTCTCGCCTCCATATAACGGGGTCCATGCCACCATAACTGCAGGGGCTGGTCCCCCAAATACCTAATAATAATGTCCCTTGTCCATAGTTGTACACACTATTCATCTACCTGGCTGTGCTGGTGCCGGTGCCTGGTGCCTATGGCTATGCTGGTGGTGGTGCCTGTGGCTGTACCTGTACCTGTGCTTGCACCTGTGCCTGTGATACACATGCCTCCATGGTAATAGTCATCTCTCCAGTCTGGTGCCTGTGAAAACAGCAGCAAGCCGGATCCCATCTCTAACAACTGCAGCTGTCAACCATAAGACTGTGATCCCTCTCTGCTATAACAGCCGCTAAGTCTCGCTGGACTTTGTCGAGTGCCCACCTCGCTACTCTCTCCCCTGCCCACCATGCGCAAAAATGGACACTTGTGCAGCCGGCGTCTGTCCACGGTGTCATCTGGGGGCATCTCTATCCTACCCATAGTCTGGTTCTACGGACGTGTGGTACAGGCAAATCACCCACTTCATTAGATCCTACCCCTCTTCAAACTGAGGGACAGGGAGGTGCCTTTAACCTGTCATAGCCCCAACTGCCATTTTACCCACCCTCACAGGGGTATCCACTCATACTCTATAACACACGGCCTACACCTACATATTTTACCATAAAACCTTTAAGGAGATCTCAGCGTAACTATGATCGGGCTCCTACCAATCAGGGCAGATCTCCTCTCGCCATTTACCTATGCCTCCCTACCCATATCCAATGTGGTCCCCACGCATGCCTCTAGTACCTAATGACGGTATCCTAACCGTACCATCCCGTCCGACGAGCACGCACTCATGGCTTCCCCCCCACCTCACCAATCACCCTTCCTGATCAACCATATACCCCTATCACCTCTGGCCCTGGCTGCTGGGGCAAGACCCCTACTGGTCGAATACACATGATGTGCTCATAAGCCCAACAGTGTAACAGAACATGTAGAACCACAACCCAAACAATAACAAAACGCCTAAACAAACGATAACCCAAACAGCTAAACACTGTATAGCTCCCAAACAGGTAAACACAACACCCAAACATACACACGTAAACACCTCAAAACCATCAACAAAAACCAACCCAAAAAAATAAATAATCGCTAACTCAGTGGACCGGTACCCGGTCACCCATGACTGCCACCAGGTCCCCTCTCCACCGACGCCGGTCGACAGCATGCGATGCCGATCACCAGTCAACCACGACAACCCACCTTGCCCAAACACTTCGTGACTGGTGCCGGTCGAACTTAGTGACTGACATCGGTCCA
Source organism: Taxus chinensis (assembly GCA_019776745.2). Classification (NCBI taxonomy): domain Eukaryota; kingdom Viridiplantae; phylum Streptophyta; class Pinopsida; order Cupressales; family Taxaceae; genus Taxus; species Taxus chinensis. Next base: position 821,847,072 of record CM034147.1, read on the forward strand.
CATAAGTAATAATCGCGCTGTGGTAGGCCGATACCCGTAGTTGCAGCCCCCCACAATACCCATGAAGAATTTTGGCCATAGCAGTACTCCCCTTTTAACCCATGGAAAAAAACCTCTAAAAAAACCTACCTATTGGCACTCTCCAGGATTCCATATACAACTTCCAAGGTAATATTCATCTATCCAGTCGGGAGATTAAAAATATGGATTCCTACCCAGAACCCAAATCTCGCTTAGGGCAAACATTAAGACTGTCATCCATATCTGAGAGCCCTATATCGCTAGACTCTACCGAGTCCCAACTACGCATCGTCGTGGCCGGACTAGCGTTGTGTGACATGTCTAGCCGCATCCGTGCTCCTCCTGGCTGTGCCATGGCATCCTAAAACTCCTCATAGTTGGGTCCTGACGTGCCAATGCACAAATGTTGCACTCCTACTTCACTCGGGGCCTACCCTTTCAAACAACAACTCACTTCTAACCACTCAAATAGTGCCACCTTTTACCCAGCCGACCACACCCCGACTCTATAACAATTTCACTAATACACCTCAGACAACTAAAATTGGTTTTCATAATTGACAATATGACAATGACCGGCCCGTATTCCTTTTCTTCGCACCCTAGGGTTTTTTTGACCTATAACTCGATCGCGGTTCTACCTAATGCCCCTAGGAACTGGTATCGGTCATCTAACCGATACATGGTCATAGACCTAATGGATATTGGTTTAATCCGTACCTTTTCCACCCAATTTCTGCCCATACCTAATTTAGCAGGACGGGGAACCATGTGTATCAATACTTTCCTTAACTGATAGGAAGGGATCTCAAGACCAATTCAGATCGCCTGAATGATGCCTTCTTTTATGAAAACATCTGTAGGCTAAACCCTGAGTTGAGGAAGACAAGAGTCTCAGATGAGGCCTGGGCTGAAGTTTCCAAATGCGGATGTGTCTTCTTACAATTCACAGAAGTTCACGCATCTTCGGGTGGTTATGTACTCGGGAGATCCTTTCCGTCTGCCCCGATATCCAGGGGATAAACTGATATTGATGGAATTGGTTAGGCAATTGTTGGATTTCCATAAATTCCAACAAAGTGAACATAAGGCTGCTATATCTTTCCCAATTTCTATTGGGAGATACACTTGATCGACAGTGGTGAAAGCTAAAAATGTTATCCATGAGCTCCAGGACAAGTTGAAGAAGCATATGAAGCCAACCGAGATGGGTTTGACATTCGGGGAGTCCTCAGGGCGTATGGAACCCAAGCCCGCAACCAACCAATCTGGCACAACCTAAGGCTGTAACTAACCATTTGGTCCGACCCAAGGCCACACCACTCAAAATACCTCACCCAAAACTAACATTTTACAATTTTAATCCACCCATCATGTAGCTTTTTGTTCAAATCGAGCTCACCTGTTCGTGTTTTAGCATGATTAGGGTACTTGACTTTATTAGTCGACCAACTTTGCCTAGACCTAGACCGTGACGTTTATATCTCAACCAAACCAACAATTTGGTACTAGCCGAACATGCCTAAATGTTCCTTTACCTTACCCGTTATATCCCCTGGAGCTACTTCCTATGCCTTGGATACAAGGATTATATCACCCTTGTTTGGATAAACTATCGACCTTTGCCTATGAATTGCTTGTTTTCTCTTCAAATCATGTATCGTGGTCGCACTACTACATTTCAACATGCGTTTGCTTCCTTGGACCTACCCCACCATCTTACCATCATCTCAACACGATTTACCCTTTATCAACCCTATCCCTGATTTCACGCCACCTCAATCTATGATCGATTTGAGGGGGATTACCTACACCCTTAACAGGGGAGTAACCACTTCTTATTATTGTCTGTGCAGCTTTACAAGACAAGCTACACGATAACAAGGGGCTACTATAGACACCAAATTTGTGTCTTATGAGCTCCCTGTACCACGTATCTCATTTCACAACCTAACCTCATCACCTAAACCTTACACAATTATTTATTAATTACCTTATAATTAATAAATCCACATCGCCATACCCTGCCACCACCTCATTTCACCACCCTCATCATGACCTAATCTTAACCCTAAAATAACCTAATTAAGACATATAACTTGGTCTACATCCACACCTATGACTAATGACTCCTCACCCGCACCTAAAACAAACCTCATAATGACTTGACCAAGCCTGCAACTAATCCCTCGGGAGAAAAGGAGGGAAAAGTTGGTTATTTTACTAAACATAGCCCACTTTGACCTGACCAATACTGGTTCCTACTCGACCACCGTCGGTTACGTAACCGCCATCGGTTCCTTGTAAATGACCACTCCCTAACCAAAAACAAAGGGGTGGGATTTTCATTTGATCAAAAAAGGAGAAGTCATTGGAAGGATCTGAAATTGACTTGGCTGAGCAGAGACAAGTGAAGGAAAGAGAGAAGTTTACAGAGAAGGACATCAAGCCCAATACTGTAACTGAATAACTAGAGTCCAGTGACACTCATCTGAGCATTACAGGAGATGAGATAGCTCATCTTGGATTGTAAGATCATCCTACTTGAGCCCTGTCTTCATCATCACAGTCCCAGAACCTGCATTTTTCCATCAGGAACTAGTAAGTAAGTTTTATACATTCTTTTAATAATATTTCTTAGATTTTATGAATCACAGTAATTACAAGTCTACCCCCAGATCCACTACCCGGTAACACTCCCCCACCTAACTTACATTCCTTTACCCCTACATTTCCCCAAAAACAGCCCACATACCCTCTGAGTCTTCTCCATCACCTCATTTACCTATCCCCAATCATTTTACCAGCCTTATAAGCACCATAGATATCATATAGCCATCTTATAGCCAACCTTCACCAAACCCCTTTAATCACTACCCCTACTGATATCGGTTATTACCAGCCGGGTACCGGTGACACTGACTGGCATCGGTCACTGTAATTCAAAACCAAGACCAGCCTTTTCTCTATTGTTCTAACAAGGTAAACAAATTACAATTGGACAATAGCTTATTTGTTAGAATTTGTGTTAATTCATATTAGTAGGGGAACTGACCACCTTCGAAAGGAAGTCTCACATTTCCTGGGCCCAAGGTAGTTCCCTCACTTATTATCTAATTAGAATCTGGTGGTCTTGTATTCTTACTTACAGGTAGTCCTTCCCAGACAAAAAGGAGTTCTTTGCAATCGATCTGATCTCTCTCTACGGTACGTGCACACCCTCTCAACATTCAACAGGTATTCCTCCTAGCCCTAACCCTTATCTGTTTCTCAAAGGAATGAAAGGATAGAAGAAACTCTATTCCAAAAGCTGAAACATTTTTATGTGAAACATTGACCATCAAACACACATTTAAATAATTATGTACCAATGAGGACATAACGGGTAACCTCATGTCGCAAATGAAATTCTTCATGAGATTACATATTATCTAAAAAACATTTTATAAAAGAAATTGTAAATGGGAGTAAACCATTTGGGGTTGTCCTAATTGTTCACGAAGGAACAAGCCATAAGAGGTAAAGTCGTAATGGATGGATGACGCAATTGCATAATGATAAATGTGGTTTGTTCATCGGTGGTATCTTGTGGAAGAAGTGATGAGAACTGATAGTGATAGAGTAAGGCTCGAATGTAGCCAAGAGATATTTGAAAAGTGTATTATATGGGATTGAGTGTTCCTCTTTTATGTTGTATGTATCATTTAATTTATTTATGACAAGTTGAGAATCACCATGTTTTCATATATTCTGAAAGAGTAGTTTTTGAGTGGTGAGAAGGCCTAGGATGAGTGTTTCATATTCAACAATGTTATTTTTAAATGAAAACCATAATCAACATGTGAAGGGCATTGGATCACCATGTGGGGTGATGAATACTATCCCGATCCTAATGCTAGAATGAAAATGAGATCCATCAAATTATATTTTCCATGTGTTAGAATTAATATTATAGGTATGAAATCATTGCGGAAGGAGTTAGAGATAGGAGATGTATAAAGAAGGGGTGTTGCAGCTAATTGACCAGAGATGACTTGGCCTTTAATTAATTTATGTGGTATGAAATTGAAATCAAATTCATTGAGAAGTATGACCCAACATGATAAACATCTCTATAGATGCGTATGAAAAAAGAGGTGTTGTAAAGGATCCACCTTGGTGATGATATGTACATCATTGTTAAGAAGATAGTGACACATTTTGTCTGTGACAAAGATAAGGCCAAGACATAGTTTTTTGATGAAGCTATAGTTAAATTCATAAGAGATTAATGATTGAATGATGTAATAAATTTCTATTTCACATTCAAAATCACCATGTTGTGTAAGCAGAGCTTCTAAAACATAAAATGTGGTGGAAATGTATACTAAGAAAGGTTCTTCGGCTAGTGGAGGGACTAAAATAGGTGGGTTTAAAAGATATACTTTTATGTCATCAAACATCAAATGCTTGTTTGCATTTCTCATCCCATACAAATTTAATATCTTTATATGTGAACAATGTAAATGAATGATTCTTATCAGCAAGTTGTGTAATGAATCTCCAAATAACTTGAATTTTTCCCTGTAATGATAGTAGTTGATGTAAATTTTTAGGAAAATGCATATAAACAATGATTTTAATCTTGTTAGGTCCGATTTCAATGCCACATTGTGAGATGATTCATGCAAGAAGTTTACCAGTTGTTACCCAAAATACACATTTTTGGCAATTTAGGTGTACTTTATATTTACATAAGCATTTGTAGATCTTTGGCATGGGTGGAATCATGTCTGTATTTAACCAAGATATCATCAACATAATATTCAATATTTTTTGTGGATATAATTATGAAATATATGTGTCATCGTTGTTTAATAAATAGCACAAAGTTTTTAATACTAAAGGGCATGATAGTGTACGAAAACATTCCCCATGGTGTGTTGAAAGAGGTCTTCTCTTGATTAGTGGGGTTGAATTTAATTTAATTGGATCCTGCAAATACATTCATGAAAGAGAGAATATCGTATCTGGCTATAAAATAAACAATGGCATTGATATGGGGCAAGGGTAAACTATCCTTGGGATGATCTTTATTTAAATAATGTAATTCAGTGAAACAAAGGCCTCAGACATTCGGATTCATAAAAGGAATGATAATAGATACCCATTTTGAATATTCACAAACGTAAATAAAACAAGCATTGATTAATTTATGGATCTCTTATTTGAATAGGATAGTTGCTTTGCGGTGCATCTTGTGAATTTTCATGTGGACTGGGTTTTTACTATGGTTAAGGATAATGTTATACATTGCAATAAATGTATCAATACCTAGCATATTGCTATAGTCCCATGCAAAAATGTAAGATAAATCATTACAGACTTGTTTGATATCTTTATTCTTGTCAGGGGTAAGAGAGGTAGCTAGCAAAACTATTAGTAGATTTTCAAATGTACCAAGGTTAATTTGAATTGCATCTTCATTGTGAAGTGCTGATTGATCCTTAATGTATGGATCATTAGGAATAATATCATGAGGATGTTACCAGTTCATATAGTTAGTGCTCCACATTTATGTTTATTATATAAGTTTTGGTGATTATTATTGTATGCAAAGGAAAGTTGCAAAAACTATGGAATGAGGCTAAAGAGCCTGAAAGCTTTGCTAACTCATCCATGCACCATGAGATAAGAAATCAACAAGGGTTTTCTACTTCGCATGCATTAGTTTGAAGTACACAAACAAACTAAACAAATGAAACTAACCGAGCTATTATTTGAAAGCTTGAAATAATGAACCTAAGAGGATCTTAAGCAATTAATTTTGTTGTTTACTCCATGAGGGTGAATGAATCTCACTAAATGGCTACATGGAAAAGTTTAGCTATTCCATTACTAACTTAACATGGGTGCAAGATGAAGCTCTTTTAATGGTGGATGACCCAAGATCAAATGCCTTATTAGCTTGGCTAATGAAAATGAGTTCTTAAGATTTCCTAGGCTTGTTTTGGCTTTAGCTTATATAAAGTTGTATCTTTTGTGTGTAAAGCTGTAGTTTGAATGGATAGGCTTAGCCTTGTATTTATAGTTTTTGGTTTGGAGGAATTTTGGTGCATGTGGGACTAAATCTCAAAAAGAACTTTAGTTTTAGATTCGGATAAACATGCTTTAGGCTTAGTTAAGCTTGGTTTAGGCTAGTTAACTGGGGTTTAGGCTAGTTAAACTTGATTAGCAAGTGATTAGAGACTCAGTGAGAGTTGGGAGGGGTCTGGATAACCAATTGTGACTGATAGATAGCCTATGAATACAATATAAGTGGTCTAGAGAGAACTAGGGAGGTTATGAATGGTCAAAATGAGGAATTTTTAGCTAATAAGAGAGATATTAGACAAATAATTTGATTATAGGAGGAATGTAACCAAGAAGGTGTCATAAATGGGCATCTGGGAATGGAGTGAAGAAGGGTTGATCAACGAAGTGTTGTCAATTTGTTGAATGGGAGGAAATGCTAGGTGTAAGCATATTTTAGGTGTCTACATTTCCCCCCTCTTCTAGGTGGCATAAGTGACATCATTTCAAAGAAAGTAGACAAGCATAGACAAGTAGAAAATTTTGAAGGGATAGAAAAAAATGAGTAGAATGGAGGATGCCCCCTCAATTGTCGATGGGGTGATGAAAGAGGTTGATCGACCATCGAAAAGATGATAGAAAGAGAAAAGAAGAAAGAATAGTGTGAAGAAGAGGAAAGGGGATATAAAAGAAAAGGAGTGTGAGGAAGGGGGAATGAGCTAACATCCATCTAGTGCCTTTTAAACAACTTAATTTTTCATAATATTACTAGAGATCCTCATCATTGGTCCTTATTAAAAAGAATGAACAAAAGTGTTGTATGACATGAAAAGCCATATACGAACAAATTTCCATTGCTAAAATCACTAACTCCATGCAACATACAAAATGCAATGCAATACAAGAAAGTAAAATATTCCTAACTCCATGCAACATATATAATGCAATGCAATATGAGAAAGTAAACAAGCTAAACTAACAGAAAAATAAGATGCAATGTTTTTGTTATCAAGATTTAGTTCCAACCTGTGCGAATTAACAAAAAGGGCTAATGATGGTGCCCCAAGCAAGGATACAAGTAAGGGGAAAATGGGGGACACTTTGGTCTGATGAAAAAGCAATGTGCACTACGAATAAGTACCAGACAACTTGTTATGCCCTAGAGTACAAACGAAGTAAGCCACCTAGCTTATCTTGATGGAGGTAGATCAAGATGATCCACGAGTCATGTACATGAACAAGTGAGAACCAAAGAGTGACGTTTTGTAGGATGATTTTCAATTTTTAGAAGTTTTTTGAAACGTATTTGAATGTTTTGATTTTCTAACATATTTGAATGTTTTGATTTTGAAAGTTTTCTAAATCTATGTACAGGAAGACGAGGAAGCATAGATGACCCTAGCGATAGATGGGATGTACAAGGGCATAAGGCCATGTGTGTATGAGAAAGGTGAAGATGTGAAAATGCCCCAGCGATTAGGTGGGAGTATTCAAAGGAAAAATCTTCACAGGTAGAAATGGGACCCAAGGCCATTATGGATAGGTTCAACATGATGGTGAACATAAACCAATGAAGTTTTGGGAAGAAGCAAGGATGCCCGCAATGTAAGTTGGCCTTAAAGCACATGATACAAAGGAAGGAGGAGATTATCTTTGTGAAAGGGGACAAATGTGTTTGAAAACGTGGAAAAAAATTAATCCTATACACATGGATGTTCTGAACAAAGTAGAAGAACGATGTGAATGATATGAATGTAGCTTAGAAGCCTCGCAATGAAGCGGTGATTAGCCAAAGGCACAAATCATGAGATGAGATATGGACTAAAGTAAGATTCTGAACAAGGTCTAAAAAAAGACACTTGGTAACATACTAATCCTGCCTAATCATAAAGATCTAGTGTGTGCACGTGGAATTTATTTATCTCTTAAAGGAAAGATTTAATAGACAATAAGTGAAGACACTGCAACCAATGTGTAGGAATGATTTATTTTGATAGATGATAGGTGATTTTGTGAATGAAGGGTGGAAGGATAGCCGTACATTACTCCACTACCAGCCACGCATCCATAGCCCTGACAGAGATTTATTTGATTCTAATCGCAACATTTATCTACTGCCTGTCAGGTGTCCATAGCCCCTATAGATATTATTGGAAATACCCCAAGAGAGAGTTATTTAACAATTTACTCTTGCTCTTAGCTTTTAGCTTTTGATTTTTGATTGATTTTGATTCTTTTTCTTTCTGAAATCTTATTTCAGCTCTATTGTTTGACAAGGGGTTAAGAACCACTAATGGCTTGATGGAAGGAGGTGGAAGTGATTGTGATGACGACATTGGCTAGTGTCAACAAATATGTCCAAAAGTTCTTCACAAAAATATTCTTAGATGTTGAATGTGATAGGATCTCTAAGAGGTCATTCGTTCTTTAATTTACCAAGGTGATAATAGACCAGGGTCAAATGGATACCATAAAGATAAAATGTCACAAAATGTGTGTGAATAGGCTAACTAAATTATCACTGAAGGGATGAAAATGCTAGGAAGACTTTCAAAAGAATGATAAGAAAGGGAAGAAAGAAACATCCATGTGTACGAAATACGTAATTACAATGTTTGATCTTTGTACCTTTGATTTTTCTTTTTTTTCCTCAATGTTTTGTATTTTTTGTATTGTTTTCTTTTTAGATTTTTGATACTTTTAAGAGTTTGGGACTAAGGAAGTCACTGTGTGTGGTAAGATCCAACAACGATGTTTGCAAATTACTTGATAAGGGAGACTAGGTGCATTTATTTATCATGAGTTATATCTTCTCTAATCTCAATGATTGAGGTGAGCTTATACTCAAAAAATGACTGCAATTTATCCTTAAAGAACGATTGTTCATGCGGGAGCTTAAGTTCCTTATCCATAGGTTTTTGTACTTTGCGCCATACTTTATTGTTGCATTTATGTGCATTCTTAAATCGTGTTTGATTTTGAACCCTAAGATTGTTGGAAGTTTTGGAAACTTTGGAGGTCTTAGAAGTTTTGAACTGAGCTTGATAATGAACTATTTTAGGTTTCTTATAAGATGACATGTGACTTGTTTGATCTCCAGAAGGAGAAGAAACAGAACGTGGAAATTTAGAACTGATGTGAGAAATGACTACGGGATTTCCAGAACCATTGATAGAATAAATATGAGATGTATGAAAAGGATACGGTCCAAGAATTGAAGAGGATGGGCTACCAAGAGGTGACCTACTAATAGAAGATGATGAAGGGCTACCAGGATATGGCCCTAAGATGGAAGAAGTTGGGCTATGAGGACATGGCCTGAGAATAGAAGAATAGGATGAAGGGCTACTAGGGCGTGGCCCAAGTATAGATGAGAAGGGCCTACTCGGAGGCATCTAATGGATAGAATATGATGAAGGGATACTAGGACATGACCCAAGAATAGAAGGTAATGGGCTACCAAGAGGTGACCCACAAGTAGAGAATGGAGGACTACCTAGGGGTAGCCCAAGGATAGAAGAAGCAGATGGGGATACTCAGCGGTGACACAAGGTGAGATTTTAATTCAAGAATGGTGATAGATAATGAATGAGTTGGTAACGAGGAAGATAGGCCATGGATCACTGCTACTCCCCAACATCTCATCATGCTTAGAAGAAGGTGAAGATGGAATAGAAGAAGAATCAATTTCCATGACTTTAGGATCTTCCCCTATGTTCTGATAAAAGGAATCAAATTCCTTTCCCCAATACGTGAGTGTATCGAGTTCAAGAAAGAACCCTTTTTTGTAATCCTCTAGAGGGATATATTCATGTACTCTAATTATTTCTTCATTCTGAAAGAGATGAATAAGTAGAGGTTGTTTTTCTTTAACCATGAGAGGTTGAATAGAAGAAATGGACCTGATAAGTGGGGAAGATTGATTGATAGAAGAAGATGACTGAAGAGAGGAAGTAGGATTGGTGGTATGTTCCTCATGAATGGATGATTTGGATTTGGAACTAGATCATTGTTCTAGAAGACAGCGTAATGTAGGTTGGAAAGTAGGATCACATAGTCATTCATTAATTTGCGATGTAGGATTCGAATTAGATGATTGAATAGAGGTAATATGAGTCATGGAACTCTTAAACAAAGGAAGAGATTGATGAGATGACTGATGAAGGAGGGTCCTTCGAAGAAAGGGAGGTTCGTGACTCAAGAACCAAATTAGATGTTTGATCAATGAAAATTGGAGTCAGATGAGTATTCAAAGGAGGAAGATGTCCTTCAGTTGATTTGGAATAAAGGTTCTGTGAAGGAAGGGATGACCATGATTCAAGATTTGATCTAGGGGTATCCAAAAAATACTTGGGATCCGAGTATTCAAAATAAGAGTGGGAATCTGAATGGTAGTTTGGATCTGAATCAGAAGAAGAAGAGTGGGGGGAACCTGAATAATAATTGGATCAGAAGCATCCAAACGATACCAATGACTATGAGCTGAAGGTGGGGAACAAGCTACCTGATTGGGCCCTCTAGTTCAAAGAACCACATGAGGTTTATTTGTAATGGGAATATTTTCATTTGAATTGCTAAACCTAGGTTCCATATTGTTGTAAATGTGAAAAACCCCGTGATAATCAGTCATTGTTTGCATCGTTTAAGAACAAATGTCTAGATCTAGATAGCTTGATGGAAATCCTTTAAAGGGGAGGAAGTGACATGTTGATTCAAGTAGAATAATGAAATCCAATTAAACATTGCTTAAGTATGGAGATGCATGCATGAACTTTCTGAAGGAGGTGTAATGAAAATAGACATCGTGATAACGCAATCTCGATGAGATAAAAAAAATGATTGTCCTAGAAAACAATTTTTCTCGATGAATAATCACAAGGAACAATCATGCAAGTGTGAAACACAAAGATCATCAACAAGGAAATACAACTTATGCAAATGTGTGTGAAAAGTAATAGTTTGATGCAAAATATGATCAACACAATGTCAATATTTACATAAAGTTTGAAATGAACAAGGTGTAAATATTAACAAAGGGAGATCAAATGATGAATCAATCCAAACTATGATGATGATCCTAAAATCAAGATCAAGTGGCCATCAAAGATATGAGGATGCATCCACACACTTTATATGTTTAACAACTCCGCCGTAAACATGGATGAGCATAAACAGACAAAAAATTGGTAAATACCATCTATGACAACACTCCCGAAAGATGCCTTCTCTTGCCCCAAATGGGAAAAAAGAATGCAAAGGTATAGATCAAAAGATGGAAATGAATTAAGCATCACTTGGGCAGAGATTCACCCTCATCTGAAGGTGAGAAAGAAGCTAAGGTAAGTGAAACGTCATCTAATTTCCATGATGAAAGGCACTTAGATCTAAATTAAGTGGATTCTTTGCCTTGTTCAAAAAACAAGGTTCTAAATCCAAACAAGTTATCACTTCATGATGGACAAGATGCAATATAGGACTAACAAAGTGGGCTCCAAGAAAAAATGGCTTTCCGAAAAAGTTCTCTAAAATAGGTGTCACTATTGGTATGTGTATTTTCCACATCATTAGGTGAGTCTTCTCACTTAGGTGAGATTGTAGGTCCACGTGTCATTTAGGGGTCATTATGAGATTCCCTTATGCGTCAGTGCATCAACCCGTCAGTGCGTCAGTACGTCATATGCGTCATTGGGAGTTACACTTCTATTCTATGGGAATCTAACTCCCCCTCTCTACTCGAGTTGTCATGATTGTAGCACTGGGGGTTACTCAGCACCTCCTATATGTACATGTCTTTTGATCTATGAGATAGAGGAGAGTTTTATGGCTTAACCAGGTTTTTCCCATTTTTCGAATCTTTGCATCGCATATTCAGTTGATGCTCACTCCTCCTGAGATCTCTTCACACTGCCATTCACACGTCTGTTTGATGTGCATGTCATCCCTCGTGATCCATTGCTTGCAGGTTTTCAAACCCTCTTTCATGGTATTATAGCGGATCTTGTGGATCTGTGCACTCATCGGCATTACTCATGTGTTTTTCCGGCTTTCCTTCGTGATAGCTAGATCTCGTTGCGTGTGTTATAATGGTTATTCCATTTTTCATGCTCTTCTTGCATTGATTTCAGGCATTTATACCTCTATTCATGTATGTGGGTTCCGGTTTCTTACTTGGGTGCTCAAGGTGGTTGTTCAAGTTTTTGGTGTTTTTCTAGTTTAGTGTCTTTGACCACTCAATTTTTCGGGTTCACATGCGCATTTGGAGGTGTTTTTATGAGGTGTATTGAGTTTCAAGATCTCATTGCTTCTACATACTATGGTGGCTCATTTTATCCTTTGTTGGTCTGATTTGGACATATTTCAAATCTGTAGCATTGGCATTCAAATCTCCATGCACAACAGCATTGACATTCAAATCTGCAGCATTAACATTCAAACCTGTAGCACCCGGTACGTGGTTTTCCATTCTCTCATCCGTTTCTCCCCTTGGCATGTATTTCGACCTGATTTTGGTTATGAAACTATTTTGGTTGTTGAGTTTAAAACATTTTGGTGTATTGGAAAAAGTTTTTGGTTGCTGAGGTGCATTGAAAAACGTTTTGGTTGAAAAAACATTTTGGTTGCATTGAAAAATGTTTGGATTCTGCATCCTTTGAGTGCATTGTTTGGAATCTACACCCTTTGTTGTGTGTATCGTTTAAAAAAAACATTTTTTTTGGTTGTTGTGTTTGATTGACTGGGTTCTCAGTCCTCCAAATCCACTTCAACTTTCCTGTAACCTGCTCCAGCGTTTCTTGTGCATAGGAAAACGTTTTTGCTTCCTCAAGCAAGTTTTTTTGGCATTGCTTTGGCGTTTCAGACCTGCACATCCAGCATAGCGGTTTTTCTGGCTTTTTTGACTTTTTTTGGTGGTTTGGGTCTTCTCAAGCTTCTGCCTAGCACTCAGAACTCCATCACGTGGCTTCAGCACCTCCAGCTCCTTCCTCCAACGTTAGAAAACAATTTTTTTTTTCATTGCCATTACAAATAATGTTTTTTCTAACCTACACATGGTCTTGGATGTTTTTCTGAAGCCATCTTGTTGTTTCAGACCTATGTTTTTTATCTTCAGGCACATGGGACTGTTCTAACAATAGGTTCAATGCATCCCTGGCTGTTCAATGTCTTCTTTTGCTAGCAAACAACTGCAAAATTGCAGTTACAAACATGTGGCAACCTGCAACCACCCAATAGCTCAGTGCATCTCCATGATTAAAAAACACTCCTTATCACCTTCTTTTTTAATGTTTTAGGGTGATTAAAAAACAAAAATTTCCATTCATGGCATTGTAATAAATTTTGGGCTGCATTTTTGCTTGTATTATGTCCTTCATTCACGCGTCGAAGACAAAAGGGCGAGGTCCAGGGTTGGCAGGAGACTAATCCCGCCTCGTAGTCAAAACAAACTATGCCTAAAATTTGATTTTGTTTCCAATGAGTAGTCACATGATACCTTTTGCACCCATCTCGTGTACTTTCTAAATGTGTTTACAGTATCTAGTGCATTTTTCCATCAGTTGCGGGAATCATTTTAATGCGATAACTTTTGACTCACTACTCATTTCTGAGTGCTTTCTTGGTCAAAGTTTCATGATTTTTTGCACACTACATGATGGAATTCCCAATTTTTTTAAAACACACTACTCTTATAAAGTGCCACATTCTGGGGGGGTTACTTGTACTCTTGGGCCTACACACGTAGAGGCATTATCGGCTGAGTTTGATGTCTTGCTTTTGTGCATCTTGCTTTTTTCATCATGGAGAGTGCTCTTTCCAAATGTGAGCATCATAGGATCAGCTTATAGCCTCCGCCACTTATCATCGGGAGAGAGACCTATTCAGCTTGACATGCTTCCATCGAACGTTACTCCACCCACGAGGGTCTTTTACCCTTCTTTCTTGGGCCAGTTCCTGCACCCACTGATCATCGTCATCCTAGAGGACTTCCTCGACACTTATGACCATGTCTTTCATCACATGATGATGCATGTCTCTCATTCTCTCTAGTTTCATGTGGAAAATTCAAATCCACCTCACCGTGTCTGGAGCATTCTTCAGTCCTTGCATGGAGGCCCTTCACATACTGCCACCATTATTGCTGCTGCTGATTCAGTTATCTCCTCCATTTCTTCATGTGATGACAGTTTCACTTACATGGGCTTTCTTGGTTCTACTTCTGTTGACGAGGATTGTGCATCCAAGTTTGATGTCGAGAGTACTATAGAGGACTCTTCTCCTCTTTCTCTCACTATTCGAGAGAGTGTTGACACTCCCCACATCTCATCAGATATCAAGCAGTCCCCTTCTTAGTCTCATATAGTCATCACACCCACCTCCTTTCCAATTCCAGTGTGCAAGGCCCATTCCACTCCTCTACCTTCATTGGATGACTCATACCTATCTGACATGTCTCTTCTATTTGTTGAGCGCCCTCATTGGGAAAAATATCTTCCTGACCTTAGTCATCTTTTTCCAGAGTCTAATTTTGATGCTTTACAGGTCCCTTATCCATCTACAGGTGTTTCAGAGGAGTTCATCATCTCCGTTGTTTGGAGTGCCCATTCTGGGAATCTTACCACTTCCACTTTTTCGGAGACCTTCATTTATCCACCGTCTGCGGTGGATCACCTTTTTGTTGTGGAGGATGTTTTGTTCCCTTCACATCACTTGGACATCCTTTTGATGGGTGTTCCTCTTCACTCTGATAGTTCTACACACGTGGCATTACCTTTGGTTCCTTAGCACTCACTCGCTAGACCTATGTCACACTTCCATGCACTAGACTCAGAGTTATTTGTGTTGCTTCCTTCAGTTTCCTTTGTGGAGTGGGCGGACTTCCAGCACATCATTTCTATCCTTCCTAGGGGCAGGCACACAATTCATTGCAGGTGGCTCTTCTTCAGTCTAGAGGCAGAGGATCTCGTCATCGACATTCTTCTGGGAGACCTCCTAGAGCTACAGAGTCCAGATCCATCCATGGCATCTTCTGCATTCCTCTCACCTCCCTCTTATTCTCTCTTCTTCTTCTTTCTGAGAGATTGCCTCTTTGTACATGGGTACCCTTCTAGGCTTGTCTATGGCCGGGACCCATATTTGGCATCTTTCTTAGATTAGAGAGTGTTTTGTTCTCTTGTGGTGGATGTTTTTCCCACTGGGTTTTCCTTCACTGCTTGGGACCTTTTTCTTGTGCATGGGTACCTCATTAGGCTTTGTGCTGGGACCCATTTCTCATTTCTGACTTGCCACCTCATCCTAAGTTACGATGAAGGGGGGTGTTGGTGTGTGTATTTTCCACATCATTAGGTGAGTCATCTCACTTAGGTGAGATCATAGGTCCATGTGTCATTTCGGGGTCATTATGAGATTCCCTTATGCGTCAGTGCGTCATATGTGTCATTGGGAGTTACACTTCTATTCTAGGAATCTAACTCCCCCTCTCTGCTCGAGTTGTCATGATTGTAGCATTAGGGGTTACTCAGGACCTCCTATATGTACATGTCTTTTGATCTATGAGATAGAGGAGAGTTTTATGGCTTAAACCATGTTTTTCCCATTTGTCTAATCTTTGCATGAAAATTCAGTTGATGCTCACTCTCCTCCTGAGATCTCTTCACACTATTTTTTTGCACGTCTGTTGATGTGCACATCGTCCCTTGTGATCCTCGCTTATACGGGTTTTCAAACCCTCTTTCAGTCACAAAGTTATCCACGAGCGGGGTGATTTACCCAAAAAGTCGCAATGACTAGTTTAGGAGTGTCTCGGCTTTGCCCCCTTCAAGCATAGTGGGAAGTAAATGCATCCATCATATACTTAAAAGGGTTGCATAGGGACAACTTGTAATGCTATCTCACAAAGGAAAACTAATCAAGTGGGTAAGTAGAGCGCTTCCTATTTCTTCCACGAGGTTACACAGTGGTGGACTACTTTAGGGTTCTTGTAACCACCCCCATTGTTATAGCTTAAGGAATTATGCCAAAGGGATTATGTTCCAGTTGAGTGGATAGGGATGTACCCTTTTCCAAAACCTACAATACAATGTTTTGAATATGGTGTGTTTTTTATCTTGTTTAGATTAATGTGTTCTTAAGTAACACACCGTTTGGAAACTTGTAAGAACATGTGTATCAGAAGGTTTGTGTTTATTTTGGTTTGACGTCTTTCTTTTATAAGTGATTTTGGTCCTACATACCAAGGTTAGTAATTTTCCAAAATGTCATACAAAGGAGATAAGATGTTGTTTTTGATTTCCCAGATCGTCCTAAGACGTAAGGAAAGAGCATACGCAACAAGGTATCTCACTTAAATTTTAAATAAATGGAAAATTCCTAAGTACAATGTAAAAATGAATTTCTTTTAACCAACTTTGAAAGCTAGATAAACCATTTTGCAAATATGAAGAAAGTAGTGAAGCGTTTCTGATTCCCAAGATCACCTAGAAAGGCACGAGGGAAGAGCATACACGCTCACAAATAAAGATGCAAATGTTTTTGATTAAGTTAGTCTAAAAATGAAATTAATGAAAAGGAAACTTGTAAACCACTGTTAGCACCCTCCAAGAGTTAGAAAACAAACAAAATCGAATAATTTCATATATTCAATTTTTTTGCACTTTTTAAACAATTTTTAGTAATTTGTATTTTTGGAGGTCTCTGAAGCACTTTGGGAGTTTTGTGATAGAATATAGTATACCTAAGGTATATTAATTTTAGAATTTTTGTCACAAAGTAAGCTTCGTTATCTTTCTGATGCCTATTCAAACTCTGAAAATAGGTTAATGAGTCAAAATATATGATCAAAACAAGTAGCACTAAAAATAAAATGTATAAATCCGGAATACACAGAGACACATGCGCACCCCAAAATGACACACACGTGCCCCAACCAATGGATACACACCAAAGTAGACAGGTATGCAGGAAAGGTAAAAAAAATGCAAATTTAACAAAGTTTAAACAGGACACCTGCGCAGTTCTAGAATGATGCATATGTGCCCCAGCCAACGGATACACACCCAAGCAAAAAACATAATTTTCAATTTTTACATAGTCAACCCTATTCACGCATACATGTCTAGAGAGATGGATACATGCATCATATGATGAAGATGCTTGCACGTCCCTGTAGAGGTGAAAATTTAAAATTTTTTACACAATTGAGCATCTGACATGTGCATGGCCAGAGAGGAAGATACGCATGCCAGATGACGGAGACACGTGCGCATCCTTGTAGAGACAAAAATTGTAAATGATGAATTCCACCAGATAGGTACGCACCTGATCCAATGGGTAAGCTAGGGTTTCAATGTGTACGTACCTCGAATGATGGATACATGCCCCTTTATTAGCACCTACACCCACCCTATGAAAAACCTGCAAAAAAACATGGATTTTTATAATTTTCAAGAGCAAACAGGTTAGTTGTTAGTCAAAGTCTCCTATTTCTATATCAAACCCACAAAATATATACAAATGAAGGTCATTTATCTAGGGTTAGAAATAAAAATGAGGAAATAACAAGTGATTTGAACAAAAAAATTGAAAAATGAGCTTTGAAAAACCTAAATGACCTCCATTAATGGAGGGTGGACGTAAGTGTCCCACCGGGCATGCCAAATGTATGCAAAGGAAAGTTGTAAAAACTATTGAATGAGGCTAAAGAGCCTCAAATATTTGCAAACTCATCCATGCACCATGAGATAAGAAATCAACAAGGTTTTTCTACTTTGCATGCCTTAGTTTGAAGTACACAAACAAACAAAACAAATGAAACTAACCGAGCTATTCTTTTGAAAGCTTGAAATAATGAACCTAAGAGGATCTTAAGCAATTAGTTTTTTTGTTTACTCCATGAGGATGAATGAATCTCACTAAATGGCTACATGGAAAAGTTTAGCTGTTCCATTACTAACCTAACATGGGTGCAAGATGAAGCTCTTTTAATGGTGGATGACCCAAGATCAAATGCCTTATTATCTTGGCTAATGCAAATGATCTCTTAAGCTTTATTAGGCTTGTTTTGGCTTTAGCTTATGTAAATTTGTGTCTTTTGTGTGTAAATTTGTAGTTTGAATGGGTGGGCTTAGCTTTGTATTTATAGTTTTTGGTTTGGAAGAATTTGGAATTTGGGTGCATGTGGGACTAAATCTCAAAAATCACTTTAGGATTAGATTAGGAGAAACATGCTTTAGGCTTAGTTAAGCTTGGTTTAGGCTAGTTAACTAGGGTTTAGGCTAGTTAAACTTGATTAGCAAGTGATTAGAGACTCATTGAGAGTTGGAAGGGGTCTGGATAACCAAGTATGACTGATAGATAGCCTATGAAGCCAATAGAAGTTGTCTAGAGATAACTAGGGAGGTTTTGAATGGTCGAAAGGAGAAATGTTTAGCTAATAAGAGATATATTAGCCAAATAATTTGATTATAGGTGGAATGTAACTAAGAAGGTGTCATAATTGGGCATCCGAGAATGAAGCGAAGAAGGTATGATCAACGAAGTGTTGTCAATTGTTTAAATGGGAGGAAATCCTAGGTGTAAGCATATTTTAGGTGTCTACAATTATATTGACTAATTTGTTGAAAAAATTAATGTAGTATATTAGTTGAGTGGTTTGTGGAGAGAGCTATTATAGGGAGAGTTGTTAGAGAAACCTACTTGAGTATAGGAGAAACTTATCCTTTATAATTGTAATTTTCCATATGATTTGATGAATCATAACACTATTTTGTTTTCATTTGGTATCACAAAATTTCATTCTTTCAATGGAGAAATAAGTTTCTGGAGGGGTAACTTTACCTTGTTTCTCGAGTTATACGATGGTCTAAGGTTCATTAGCCATGAGAGTGCATTAAAGATACTGTTGTTACGTGTGTATCATAAAGTGTATCCATTTTTGAGGTGTGATCAATGAGAATAAGTAATTGTGGTATTCATTTATATTCTCATTAGGTTACAAACCATTGTTTAGAAGAGGCTTATATTTTTGCTCATGTTTTTGTGAAGAAATCGATAATAGTTAATCATGGGTTTGGTGTCTCAAACTACGAATCTTCATTTTGGTATATATCCACAATCTAGATGGTTCTGTATCATTATGTGCATTGAAAATCACATACCCTATGATCTAGGCTGTGTAACAAAGAACTTTGCTACACATTCCTATCCAAAAATATTTCATTCACCACTGTTACATATGTGCATCAGGATAAAGAAAAGAATCATGATCCACATTCTTGATAGTAAATCATTTCCTGTATTTCCTGATAGTGAATTTAAGGGTGTATACTTGAAATAGAAAATCTGATTTTCCTGCATTCTATTCATCCATGATTGCCTACATGTGGAACCTAGAATGGTCTTTGGATCTATGAAATTTTTTCATTAAATCTGTGCTTCACTTTTGTATAAAATTTATTACAATCACACATCTACTAATTTTATCACCTGGAATCCTGATTGGTTTGACATAGCTCTCTCAGGATTTTCAAATTAAGAAAGGTGGTTTGAAGCTTGAGTATCCCTATTGATATATAAAGCGGAATTGGAGGCCTCCATGTTCCAATAGAAGACGACCATGTTTTGATAGAAAGATTTCTCAATCCTCTCAAATCTTATCCATCTTGGCTCTCTTTAGAAATGTGACCCCTGTTCACCTCACATAGAGTTTGCATATTGAAATTTTTGGTATCTAGTTCGTGATTTTTTGTGTTATAGGCAATTTTAGTTTTTTTTTAATTTAGTTGTATAATGATTTATAATTTGAAGTCATTTAATTTTTTGATGTATAATAAAATATAGTAAGTTAAGTTTAACAGTTGGTGTTATTAGAGTAACAATTACTCACTAAATCCAATATTTAATTGGATTTTGTTATCATCAATATAGTGTCCATAATTGTTTTTGTCATTTTATAAATTTTGTAAGTACGAGTTGGAAAAATTGTAAAAAAAAATCTGCCTTACGAATGCATTTTCAATGGAATCCCTCATTTGGCTAAGGATTGCATTTTGAGCTTAAAAAGGAAGTTTTCCTGAGTTAGCATCATGATACTAGAGGATAGAGGTAATAGAGGATGGAGGGTGATCAACTGCTCTTGTCAGTCACCAATGATAGGGCCACGTTTTGGTATGGTGGCATCTCTTTTTCAAATTGATTTGATTTAATTTTTAATGCCCTTGGTTGTGTGAATAAACTAAAATTTGACATTGTGGGGGGGGAACATAATACCAATGTTCAATTTCCATTATGCACCTAAAACAGATAAAGTCAAGGGTAGCTTCAAGTTACAGTGGTAGTTTCGTATGTTGTTTGGGATCGAGTGGAAGTGATAAAAAACAATGGCTATAATTAAGAACATTATGATTCTTCTAAAATGTGTGTGAATTTTTTCAATATTTTAGTTGCGTTCTTTGAATGGTGTTTCGTTTCATTCCCTTGTTATGATTTAAACATAGAGGATGTTAATTTTGGAATCTATGAATAGGTCTATGAGAATGAAACTGAACTCGAGTGATCCTCTAAATACCGAGATTTTTCGACTGTTATACTTATAACATTGATCGGCTAGTGAAATTTAGTGTTTACTGGAAGTGAATGCGGGAATTGTTGAGTTTGCTTATATAGGTGAATCGATTGAAGTGTGATAATCTAGTATGGGATTCACTGTGGTGAAGTAGATTGGTCATGTACAATAAGATCCAAATAGTAAGATGTAAGCCAGTAGTATGCATAACTAAAAGTATGTGGAGGCATACGATTATGTTTCAAGTTCTTCATATTTTTTTTCTTCCCATGTCCTCACTAATGGAGGTAATGTTAGGAATTCATATAGTTAGTGCTCCACATTTATATTTATTGAGTTTTTGAAATAACTCACATATGATATTAGTTGAGTGGTTTGTGGAGAGAGCTATTCTTGGGAGATTTGTTAAAGAAACATCCTTAAGTATAGGAGTAGCTTCTGCTATGTAATTTTAATTTTCTATATGATTTAATGAGTGAGAGTAATAGTGTTTTTTCATTTCGGTGCTGACTGGAGGTGTATCAGAATCTGCAAAGTAGAAAGTAACACTGAGGGACAATGGAAAAATTCTCTTTTTCTGAAAAGAAGGGAATTGATCAATAATGCCCATATGGTCTAGAATAGCATCATTAGTTGAAAAATGGGTAAATTATCTGAAGTGGTAGAGGAGAAATTGCTAATGATTTCTAGATGTACAAGAAGTATACAAGGAGGTATAAGTTTCCGAAGGATGGAAATATGGAGGATGATATCCCAATAAAAAAATGTCAGATTGTGAAAGAAGATCATAAATTAATGTTAGTCTATGTTCGTGTTGACCAAAGATTATATAGGAGAATCCATATCATCATAAATATTCATATCCTAGTCCATATTTAGAAAAGTCTTGAGTATGAGTAGAGGAACAAGGAGTATCATTGGATTTATTACTAGAATGGCAATATGAAAAAGGAGATGGATCAATCGGAACATCATAAAAAATTCCTAGATAACGAAATTTAAGACATGTATGCAGAGTAGAGTGGACCATATGCACGACATGGATCTAAGGCTTCCCAAGAAGGATATTATAATTGAGGTTATTGCACATGACATCGCATGGAATAGTGATTTTACTTAGATCCATAGTGATAGGAAGAGTAATGGCACCTAAAAAACACTTGGGAATATTATTGAATCCATGTATAGAAACTGATGAAGGAGATAAATAATTTTCAAAGAGGCATAAATGATTAAGAAATGGTATATTACAAATGTTGAGGCCATACCCATTGTCGATTAAGGTGCGCTTAACATCGAAATTGTTAATAAAAACCATAATATATAGGGGCTCATGCTCTAGCATTTCTTGAGAAGGTAACTCATGTGAGGTGAAATTTACTTAATCCTCATTAAGAGATAGAGCAGAAGTAAACTTATGCTATACATAGTAACATGAGGTGTCAATAAGAATATAACTAGTAGCTAAATACTTTTTTAGTTCATTGATACAATTATAATGATTCTACATATAAGCATGGATGGAGATGTTCAAGACATATGATA
The DNA here is from genome assembly GCA_019776745.2 of Taxus chinensis. NCBI lineage: Eukaryota > Viridiplantae > Streptophyta > Pinopsida > Cupressales > Taxaceae > Taxus > Taxus chinensis. Next base: position 821,869,243 of record CM034147.1, read on the forward strand.
GGAGCATGTAGATCAAGCTTGGGTTCACAAAAATGACTAAGATAAAATGTATTTTATGAGCATAATTTGAATGTTATAACAACATTAAATGAACAAAAATGAAATATATAATTTACACCCAAACAACTAAGTGATAAATAATGAAATCGTAATTGTAAATACAAATTAATATGCCTAGTTTATTTGCAATGTTTTGGAGATCACACGGAGTTGGAAAAATGGAAAACATGAAGCACTCGAAATCACATTATATCTTATAAAAATGCATATTTAGACGAACAAGATGGATTGGGGCTCCTGGAGAGGGACAGGGGTACCCTCGGGTTCTATAGACCTATTTCTGGTCACTTAGTTTATGTGGAAATTCTCAAAATATCACATTTGAGGTGTCGCAAGGTATTCTCCTTTAGTCACCTTTGGTTTCTCTGAGGTCACAACAAGATCACCGAGGTCACTAGAAACCTTGCAATCAAGAATGAACCTGTAAAACCCTCAAATAAAAATAAAATCCCAAAAAAGAAAGACGCAGAATGATAGGTTAGACTTTCGTCAGCTATCACAGTGGTGAATTTACGACTAAGCACAACACTAAATCTCAGAACCAATGTAGTTTTGTGTGTTTGTGTGTTGAATTATGCCCTAGTTTTTGCTTGTGTGTGTCACATTTGGATAAAAATAAAGTAACTAGATGTTGAATGTAATAAATGTGTGCATGAAATAAAATGAACTTCCCTCCTATAAAGTGGGATGTAGAAATCCTTCCCTTGTGTCCCCTGTGATGGAGCTAGATTGATAAAATGGAGCTCCTAGATGCCTTGATGGATCTAACCGTAGGTGGTGATAACTAATGCTTAGTTCTTCGTCCTTTATTATGCTCACATAACTTTATATTTATATAATTCCTTCTCTTTAATTTTTTAAGTAACCCTGAAAAGGCTCACTATAAAAAGGATATGATGCTCAAATGACTAGAAAGGACCCAAAAAATGTGAGTAAATTATAAAGAGGATAGGGTAGCCCAGAGGGGATGACGGCACATGGCGCTGGTGTCCTAACTGGGTGCTTGTGTCTAGGATGAAAAATGCTGAAGATTAAAAAGGTGGATTGGGAAAGTAATGGTGTATGAAAAATCAACAACCAAAAGAAAATAAAGGTGTCTAAAGACATGGCTTGATTAGTAATTTTATTACATAGGAATCATATGAATAGTAGTACTTAAATAAGACTAGATAGTTACCCAAAGTGTGTGATTTTGTGTCTATAATGGCATCTTGAGATCAGGTGGTTAGTACCCTCATAGGAATGAAGGAAAAAGAATGGTGTTAACAAACAAAAATATAATTATAGCATAGAATGGAGATGACGGTGGAAATAAGGAACAAAAAGGGAAGGATGTCAGTAATGATGAGGAAATAATAGAGTGCATAATTTGTTTTTATTTCCTTGCTAGTATTACTGGAACTGTTAATGGAGTACAAAGCGGGAGAAAGCTCTCGAATCCATATCTTAATACCCTTGTTCTCAAGATTGACGAGGATCTTCTCCAATAAGTTCTCTGTTTGGAAGAGGACTATGAAAAAATTCACGTTATTTTCCATTTCAAGAACCTATGGCCAAAGAATTCTTAGTTGCATGAATGAAAATATAAAGTTGGATATCTAAAATCAAAGGTATGGTTTGACTTTATCCCTTCTCTAGAGAATATTTCATTGACGGTTTCAAATCTCTTGAAGATCATGATATTTTCCTTAATTTATATTGGGTGTGGGGGGATCATAGACTCGTGACTAAACCTTGGTATCCCTCATTTGATCTATTAAACTATTCCTTTGATACACTTCCTATCTAGGTCAAAAACATGGGTCTTCTTTTGCAACTAAGGAATGAATTTTGAAGGCATTTGTAACACTGTGTTTTTTTGAAAAATCACAAAATTCGATTGCCCAACTACCACACACCTCTTATGCTCGAATCTTGGTGGATTTGGATGTCTCCCTTGATCTTCCTAAGAATATTACTTTGGATATTGGAGAAAGGGTATGGACTCAAAGACTAGACTATAAAAGTCTTTATTTTTACATTCAGATATTTGTTAAAACTAAACATTTGATTGAGAAATGTTAGCAATGATATTACAAAAGTGGGGATAATTCAGCCAGGGGGAAGAATTTTATCTTTTAACTTTACAATTGAAGCCCCGTATAATCATTTTTATGACTCATCTTCTGAAAAGTGTACCTAAAGGGTTGAATCTAATCATGTTTTGGTTGAGAATCCAACTCAGGTGCCTCAAAATGAATTACATTCATGGATTCCAAGCCCCCAGTTCACTTATAGGTTAGTTAAGGAGACGGCTTACCCCTCTTCTTTTTCTAAGTTTGTATTTTGACCTATCACTTTTATTGATGTTCTAGTCTTGTCTAACCCTTATTATACTAATGATCTTAAGAAGGAAAAGTGGATGGTTGTCTAAAATAAGAAAATAATCTCTTGACATAGGAACTCATTTATGATACATATGACTCTTGGATCTCATTATTCTTCTTTGGAGTGAAAAATTTGTCTTAAGTTAATTAGTGTTTTCTTGGTTATTTATTTTTTCTATTCGATGTCTGATGTCAAGTATATCTGAATCATTGTTTTCTATTTTCTTCCTCTCAAGATCTTTTTTGAAAAATCCTTCTTGTAATGAACCTTGGATCCTTTCCAACACTTACCAATATTTTTTTTTAGAGACCCATAATAACTTAAAAATAACTCAACCTCTTTAATAAATCCCCCAAATCTCCTCATACCTTCGTACTAAAATTAAACTAAAATAAATTAAAAAAAACTAGTAATTGCACTCAATGTACATGAAAATTCTAGAAGGAATGCCAATGTAATGTTTCAATGGTAATAAATTTAGGGATGGAGGGAAATGAGACACCATTTGAGGAGGCTTCTGAAAATAAAAAAAGACAGGCGGGAGAAGGAAATTGACCATGTGAATGGGGGTGTTGAGAGGAATTTGGAGCATGAGAGTTACATGTCTGGGTCTTGGGTGGTGGTAGTGAAGGGATTTCAAGTAAAGGATGCTTCCTCTTTTATTTATCTTTTCCCTACCTGGTATAATGGAACCCTATCTATTTTTTTGCATTATATAGTGTTGTCCAATGCCTAAAAAAGGTATGGGGTAAATCGGTTGCAGAATGAAAATAGACCAGGTCATGGATTAAAAAAACATGGAGAATAAAGGGTTACCTAGAGGTCTTTTCTCTAGAAAATGAAACTTTTTTGTTGATATTCAGTTTAGAACCTGATCTTGTAGATGTGTTGTATGGGGCCATGGGTTTTTGGAAAAACATTCATTAATATCTGTAGGTGGAAGCCAGGGGTCTCTTTAGATTCTTTGGTCCTTTACTAGCCCGTCTTGGTGTATCTTTATGCCATCCCAATAGATTTTTTGGATCATTAGGTCCTTATGTGTATAGTTAAATCTTGTGGTCAAATCCTCACTTTTTACCGTACTACTCCAGCTAGAACCAGAATTTAGAAGACTCCTCCCTTAATCTATTGGCAAAATCACCTTATCTAGAAACAAAGATCAAAAGATCATATTTGTTGCATCCCCTGTATTTTATTCAAAATGTTGTATGGATGGGTAGGGTATAGCTACATGTAAAGCCTCTTCCCAAAAATGACAGGTCAAGAATAGAAAAGATAAATCAATGTTGAATGAGTCAAGAATGTAGGACCTTGATTTATAAAGCTAACATGCAGATTTGGTGCTTCCTCCCAGGCATGGGCATACGGTAATCATGGAGACCTATTCTTTGTAGAAAACTATAGAGCATAATGTTGTTCTTGCATTAGACATCGTGGAATTGAGTGGTGGGAATATTTTTCTTGTTGACGAGCACAATACTGATCTTGAAATCGATAGTGATGTGGGCTCTTAGGAATGTGTTGATGCGTATGAAGATTTAGAGGATTATTCAGAAGAGTTGGAAAATGAGGAGGAGGTTGAGGAAGTTGTTCAAAATGAATATATATAGAAATATTTGTTTATGGAGGGGTTTTTTGCTAATAAAGAAGAAGAATTCAGATTGCGGTCAGTTCCCTCATCGAAGATAGACGTAGAGGAAAGGGAAATGGTATAGGTGGTTCCTCGGGTGTCTAATAACTCTATCACAAAAGGTGCAATCCAAATTGATGACACCGATTATTTTTCCCATCCAATGAAGAATCCCTATTTATTGGGATGAAGGATTTTTATGAATCATTCAATGAAATTTGTTTGAAGTGTGAAGTTGAGCACTTCCCAAAAGGTGAGTTAGAATTTTTTCTACAGATTGTAAATTTATCTCGACCCTCAATCAACCCTGAATCCCTCAAAATCCTAGACTTATGTGATGGATAATGCTATAGTGAATATGTCAAATCAACATATGGGGGAGGTATAAATGATGTAGTTGAATACAGTTGAAACATGGTGCATTCCAAAAGAGAAAAATGTAAACACTCTATTCTGATATCCAATAGAATAACTAAAAGTAGGTACAAAGGGTAGCTTGATCTTGTGCTACCTTGATTCTACTATTTTTTTTTGTTACGGTTTTGCTATAGTATTTTTTATTTCCCTATGGCGCTCTTCCTTTATTTTTCTTTTTTTAATGTTTCTCTACTATTTATTGGTATATCTTTGTCTGGGCCTCTTTAAATATTGCTAGTATCCCAATCATAAAAACATTTTGATGGATTTTTCTATTAAGTAGTAGGTGATATAATACATCTAATGTATCAATGTAATATTTTTTTCCAAGATAAGTGGTTACCTATATATTGTTTCAGATAAGGATTCAATAGATATATAAAATTTACATTACAATGTGTCTCAATAATTTAATTTTTTTATGTTGATATGTTATTTCAAAGCATAACAGTTAAATTGATACAACAAAAACGTGTAATTAAAATATTAAGTAGAAAATACTTTAGAATAGGAAAACATGGCATATAAACAATAAATCTTAACAAATATTTTAATGGAAATGCTATAAATTTGTTAATTTTAAATATTATAAATACAACTTGCATACAATATATATAAATGTAGGGGATATTGTAGTTCCCACTCATTTTCGACACTTAGTATATTTATATTTTGATTACTGTTGACTTTAGACATGGATATTACTTTATTATTTTGGTTTAGCATGATGATTAGATGATAGATATGCTCTGACTATTGATGGAATTTGATTCATAGTATAATGTGTGTGGATTCTTAAATACATAGAGACACATTTTATATTGATGATTATTATGTATTCTTAGCATATATATTATTGACATTCGGAATTCGCATCATGAACTGACTATGATATAGAAATTGAACTAATCTTGTAATCTTGTTGATATTGATAAAAGATAGACTTGAGATGTTGTTAAAATTTTGGAAAAATGATAGTATTGTTTAGTTGAGATGATGATTTAGCCATATGAGAATGGTTATCAATTTATGTGTGTATATTTAATCTTGGATTTTTTTGATGGGGCCACGAGACTGAAAGAGGTATTGTGTGATTTTGCATGTAATTATATCACAACAATCAAAAGGGGGATTAGAGACCAACCATAACGGAATACTTGATGGATACAACAATGGTAACCATGGAAACTCGTGTAATGTGTTATCTTTGATTTATTTTGTTGGAGGTGCCCATGGGTGGGATGACCTCCAATTGTGACCTTGGGATATGTGTGCAATTATTTATTTTTCTTCGTTTATTTAATTGTAGAGTATGTGATTTAATTTGTGATGTAATCCATTTTCATCATTGTTGATTAATGTGCTTTATTAAGCAATTTAATCATGTTTATTAAGTTATATGGGTATTTCACAAAGGGGTTATTTATTATAGTTGTTGGTCTTTTGGACTATGTGATTTTGATTGAGTGTGAGTGACTTTGAGTTTTATACACTCTACCTTACCTTGGAATTTCGGATATGGGCTTAAGGGCCAATTTTGGAGGCTTGTGGGACAAGCTAATCTTGTCCCACACCTCTTTATTTCTTATACCAACCCTACATATGGATTTGGGGGTCAAAAATAGACCCCATTACGTGTATTTTAAGAAAAAAAAATATATATATATATATTTCGCTTTTCTTACATGGGTTTTAATTTGGTCCTTAGAGGGTGTGGTTTTGGATTATGTGTGTTAAAGACTTGTCATTCCTTTCAACCACCAATTGATTATGCATTAGGGTTGAGGTTTGACTTGTGATGCAGAGTTGAGGATAAGTGATGTGGTATCCCACATGGTGCCACGTCACCCATCTCTCTCTTTTTTCCTATATATACAAATTTAATTGTTTGTTTGGGGGTAACATCATTTCATTTGTGATCTTTTATTTTTTTAGTTGGAGATATTCAGAGTGATTTTTTAGTTTAAGAGCTTGTTGGAGTTGGATTGAGATTGAAGGATCTTGGAGGGTGATATAGTGATCAATTTCTACCATGGAAAGGTAGGAACTAAACCCTTATTTTAATTGTTTTCTCTTATATGTGTATATTTGTATGTTGTTGAATGTTTTGGTATGCTTGTTGGGTTCTTAGGTATAATGCCTAATTATGGTGTAGGAGAAGGCTATGGGGATTTTGTATGTATATTATGGGAGTTTAAATAACTTAATATATGTGAAAATGGGTGAATGGGGCCATTTAATACGCTCATGTGCTAAGTCATTTAGTTAGTCCCTAGTATGTTTTAGTATTTATTTAAATGGACTTTAAGGAAAATAATTTTAGAGAACTAAGGTAATAAGGACCAAGGGTTTTAATAAATATGGGTTGAAGGTTAATCTAAGCTCCAGGGGGTAAACATTTAACCAAGTAAATTAATTTATGGCACCTTCTTAGTAGTTTGTAATTAATTTGACCTTAGAAATGAATTAATAATATTTAATTATTTAACCTAGACATGGTCTATCTTTGTAGTGTAGTAATTGTTGGGGTAGGAATTAATTAAACGTATTATATGGTTGGCACCTACCGACCTATTTACAACAAAAAAAATCATGCTGCAACTTTCCAAATAAATTTATAAAGATTAATATGGTTTTGGAAGTTACACATGGTATCAGAGCCATGGCTTCAATTCTTGGACCCTAGGAACACTTGGACATGTAAAGCGTAATAAAATAACATAGCACAACTGTAAACCTAGATCACACAACTTGCATGATATTTTAAATGAAGAAAAATATATAAAACTAAAACAGGAAATATACAGTAATAAAATAAATCTCACCTTCATCTGTGTAAGAGGCGTGGACCAGATGAAGGGATCTTACACATGCACCTAGAATTACCACCCCCAGATCTGGAAGTAGCCGACATATTGCCTTAGATAATTCAGACATTACATGATGTTAATGCTGCTATATGTGGAGGATATTTGGGATGGAGATAGAGTAGACACGATAGAGAGCCATTAGTAAAGGCTCATGCACCTTCCCAACATAGTGATGAGCATAGTGTATAGACCTCCCACATGGAGGTTAGTGAAACAAGATTCACCAAAAAAAAGGTCTTAGATACAGGGCTTCATGACACATGGAAAAATATAGGAGCGTTAGGCAGCGTGATGATCGTGTTTAGAGACCTAAAAAAAGATAGAATACTACGTCAGGTCACATCAGGGAGAACTTAAAAACTCCATCCATCCTATTTTGTTGGGGACACTGGAGGAGTCTTTTAGGAAGAGGCATGGTTGGTCAACTTGAGTGGATTATTCAATCTATGTCATTTTACCAAGTAACAGTGAAAGGATCATGTTGCCATGCACCTTCTAAGAGATGGTTTCGGGATTTGGTAGAGGACTCTGAGGATTAGAAAATCTATGTGGATTCTAGGACAGTAACTTGGGAGCTCTTCGAGGAGTGGTTTAAGAGTAAATACTTGTACACAAGATTCATTCAGCAGATTATAGACGAGTTCCATGACCTACGTCAAAACATCCATGATAGTGGGAAAAAGTATGAGAGTCACTTCCTATACATAATTCAATATGTAGAGTATATGCATGGAATGAATAGGCGAGGATCCATAGGTTCATTAGGGGCCTAAACTTAAACATTAAAGGGGAAGTGTAGATTCATTTCCTGTAGAGAATAGCTGAGGCCATTTAGAAGGGCTATATTACGGAGGAGACCAAAGTTAAGACACAACATGCCAGAGATAGAGTGTGGAATCATATCCATCAGATGAAGGATCGTATATCGAGGGGGTAAACTCCTCCTCCTCATGGTTGACATGGTTCTATTGATTCTTCATTCAGGAAACCTTAGAAGCCACTTCAGTAGCAATAAAAAACTCGACCTCCTATTTAGGCCCTCCTCAGATATTCAATGCTTAGAGGGGACATAATATTTGGCCTTCTTGTAGGGGAGCAATCAGGACATAGGCACAACCTAGATCTCAGTCTGGAGAAGCCCATTAGTAGCGATAATAAAATTTCATAAAAAGATCATCAAAATCCATGGCATAGACCACTGGAGTACCTGTAGGAACTGCTTCTCATTGGAGGGAACCTTTTCATTTATATGGGTGTGGATTACTCGGGAATCGTTGGATGAGAGTGCCCTCAGAACCTTAAAATTAAGGGTAAGGCACCAATTTTAGATCCTACAGTAGGTGACATGAATAAGAGCCATAAGATTTATGCAATGGTTGAGAACTATCTGGAAGAGCACACGAGCACGATTATTGAGACGATAGGTACCATTGATGGAATTTCTATTCCTGCTTTATTTGAACTTAGGTTCTTCAGATTATTATATTTCCCCATTTTGTAGCAGAAAAATTTAGGCTGGTGGTAATTAGGAAGATCCATATTTGGGATGTGGATATGGGTTATGGAGCCAAGCTCATAGTGGACTCCTTAGTTAAGGAGTGCATAGTTGAACAAGGAACCTTTTCAATGACCTTGGATCTTTGTATCCTTTCATTGAGTTCCAATGGTATTATTTTGGGCACAGATTGGTTATCTACACATAGGGCTACGGTTGATTATTACTGTAAGTTAATATCATGTGCAAATGATTTGGGTTTGGATTCAGTGATGGTTGGGATCAGGAGACCCACCTTTAGTCAAACCATATCCGCTATGCAGCATAAGCAGTGTGCGTGATGAGGTTGCTCAATTGTATGTTGTCACGGTTAGCAACATATTAGAGGATGAGTCCAGTGGGCCGTTACTTTGTGATAATCATATCTTGAGAGAGTTTACGAATGTATTTCCTATGTAGCTACTAGGGTTACTTCCCCCATGTGAGATAAATTTTCACATTGATTTAGTTCCAGGAGAAGATCCTATCTCATGAGAACCATATACGATGACTACCCTTGACCTCTCTCAGCTCAAGTTGTAGCTTGAGGGCCTTTTGGTGAAAGGTCTAATTCATCCTAGTGTATCTTGATGGAGTCTACTTATGATTTTTGTAAGGAAGAAGGACATATCTCTACGATTGTGTATTGCTTATCATTAGCAGAATAAAGTAACAATTAGGAATATCTACCCCCATCCACATATTGATGATTTTTTTGATAAGATGAAAGGGGGGGGTACAATATTTTCCAAGATAGATTTTAGGTCTAGATACTATCAACTATCGATCATGGAGGCATATATTCATAAAACAACCTTCCGTACGTGATATGGCCACTAAGAGTTCACAGTAGTGCATTTTGATCTGAAGGATTCCCTAGCAGTATTCATGAGTTTAATGAATGGGGTATTATAGAAATTTTTAGATCACTTCGTGTACATATTTCTTGATGAAATTTTGATTAACTCATATACACGTGAGGATAACCTTTGACAAGTTTTGCATTATCTTTGTGAGCAACATCTTTACGTGAACCTAAAGAAGTGTGCATTCTTTTAGCCAAAGGTGTAGTACTTGGGTAACATCATTCATAGGGAAGGTATTGTTATCCAAAATTCACCCCTCAAGGTAATTTTGATAACATGCATCAAATTCTTTAATCCCAAGAAAATAGATTGATTTAAGGCCCGAAATCATGTTTTTGGGGCCCCCTCGGCTTCCTTCTAACTTCCCATCAAAGAAGAAAACCCAACGAGTTAGAAAAGGTGAAAAAATTACAAGAAAACCAAGCTTGGGGCCGAAAAAATGAAGAAAATCAGCTAAGTCCTAGTCGGCGCAGCAGTTGGGACAGCTGGGACATCGGGGCGCGAACCGAGTTGAAAAGCCACCAGGCAGTCCGCGCAAGCAGTTGGAGCAGCCGGGACAAAAGGACGCGAGGGACATGAAAGGCGTGAACCGACCGAAAGTGGAAAAAATCGCCAAGTTTTGTTATCGCGCGGTTTGGGACATCTAGGCCGTAGGTACGTGAGGGACCCGAATCGTCTAAAAAGCCACCATTTCGGGCGGTTCAGAGATATTTGTCCTAGACAGTCTGGGACAGCTGGGACAAAGGTACGCGCGGGACGCGAACCGGCCGAAAAGGCGAAAAGGTAGCAAAAGAGGGACAAGGAAGCCCGAATCGGCCGAAGCAGGAGATTTTCATTTGGGACATCCGGGGCCCAAGATACACGTGGGATGCGAGGGATGCGAAAATCTGAAATGGCTGACAGCAAAGAAGAAAAGTCAACGTTTGACCCGTGAAACTTCAAACTGCCATAACTTTTGACTCCGAGCTCCGATTTTCATAAAATTGGACTTTCTAGAATGAGCATGATGTCCTCTACGCCAAAAAAATTGGATTTATTATTTTTAACAAGGGTAGATATATTTAAATAAAAGAAACCTATTCGGATCCAGTCAGTTAATGCTCATTCCCGTCAAATGACAGAAAACGCCTGCCAGACCCAAAATAGTTGCTCGCACTTAGAAGGCCATAACTTTTGCATTTCTCAACAAAATGACACAAAATTGGTACTGTTGGAATCATGGCTCCAAGACCAATGGAAAACAATCAAGAAATTCTGTATTTGATGAGAAATTGGTCGAGATATTTTTTAGAAAACATGGTTGATTTCATAACAGTGTTTCATTTGGTGGTTAGGAGTACAATTAAGAGGCATGGTCATCATTCTTTCTCTGCTGCAGCACTTGGGACAGTATGGGGAGCCTTTTACAAGTAATATATAATCATTTTACTCCATTTAATGCCTCTTACAAGTGGTTGAAGGATAGATTTCGGGATTTTTATTTTTCCCTTCTCTTTCTCTTCTCATTTTTCTATAAATTGGAGTGTTGGGCTCATTGTAAAGGGGGGAGTTTTCAGATAGGAAAGCTCTGTCAAAATTGCTTTGTGAAGCCAATGTGCTGTAGGCCCTTGTAGTGGACCTCCTTGCATGGTGATCCAGGCCCTTAACTTGTAATAGATTGAACTGTGCATATCATGAAGCAATAAAATATCAGTTTGTGAATGTATCTTCCCCTGCTGTGTTTTCTTGCATTCTTGTTGTCCCTTTAATCTTTCTACAAGAATATTGTGTCTATTATTATCTTCTTACGGGGATCCATTATCATTATGTATACTTGGAATATCATTGTGAATGCATTTTGCTAGATTATGGAGAACTGTCATCACCTCTCCTAGTGTGCACTTTGCTTCTGTATTTCACGCATTTGAAGACTACTCTCACACCCTCCTTTTCTAGTGTATCACCGCTTTAGTGTAGGATCTCATTTTATGCATTCTCTCTTCCTGGTCCCTTGGAAATTTAGATTAGAACAGTTAACTTATCCTGCATTGGAGTAGATTGTGGCAGGTAGTTTTGGAGCAAGAACCAACTTTCTCTGGAGGTCTATCTCAAAGTAGCAAGTCCCACAACTTGGAGATAGTACCCATGTTATCCAATCACACTGTGAGTTCAAGTATATGCACTTGTATGAACAGAGGGGTGCTGTGATTCGGTGATAATAGGTATCATCATTGATCCTTCCAAGATTCGAGATATTATGGATTGGATCGTGCCAACTAGTGTTACCAAGGTGCGTAGTTTCATGGGGTTGGTAGGTTATTACAAGAGATTTGTTTAGGAATTTTATCAGATTACACACCCCATCACTTCCCTTCAATGCAAATGGAAGAAGTTTGTTTGGTCCGATGGATATGAGAAGGCACTAAGACCACTAAAGGGATGCCTTACATCAGTACTGATTCTTGTAGTGCCAGATCTACACGGAGAGTTATTTGTGTGCACAGAAGCTTCCTTGGTAGAACTACAATGAGTTTTGATGTAGGAGAGATGCATGGTTTTCTTTGAGTCTCCCAAACTCAAAGATCATGAGATCAATTATCTGAATCATGACCTAGAGCTTACAATATTTGTGTATGCTTAAGTTCAATGGAGACATTTCCTTCTTGGTAGTATATTTTTTCTTAGGTCAAACCATTTGAGCTTACATCACCTCTTCACTCAATCCAATCTCAACGCTCGTCAGCAACATTGGATGAAGTTTCTATATAAGTACAACATGGAGATTGAACATGTGAAGAGGAAATAGAAGGTTATTTCTGACACTCTGATTACATGGAGAAATTTTGTTTTGGATACTTGAGTGGGTATGGATTTGTGAAGCAAGATTTTGCAGCAGCTTCCTCATGACAATTTTTACCATGTAGCTAGATTAGAGATTGAATCTTAGAAACCGGTTGCGGGGAATTCTGATGTATTTTCATTAGAGTTAGATGGACTTCTCAGACAAAGAGGCTAGATCTACATACCTAGGAATGGAGTTTTATGACAGGATATCTTGGTAGAAGATCCTTTTACACCTTATTCTACCCATCCAAGGGTGAAGAATATGCATGCTAGCTTGAGACAACTATACCATTGGAGAGGCCTTCAGAGAGATGTAGCTCAATTAATGTCACACTGTTTAGAGTGTTAGAGGGTGAAAGCTAAGCATCATCATCCAACTGGCCTTCTTTACCCAAATGTTATCTTGGAGTGGAAATGGGCCACCATTTCCATGGATTTCATAGTAGGTCTGCCGACATCAAAATACCACCACGATGTCATCATGATCACGATGGATAGATTAACGAAAGTTACTTATTTTTCTTTGGTGAAGAACACCTTTACATCTAGTGCAGTAGAGAGAGTGTACCTAGGTGATATTGTTAGACTGCACGTGATTCTATGGAAGATCATCTACGATCACAATCCCTTATACACATCGTACTTTTGAACTACCATGCACGAATCCCTTAGGACGAGTAGCAATTTCAACATAGTCTATCATTTAGAGATAGATGGACAGACAGATTAGGTGAATCATATTTTATAATACATGCTTTGGATGTATGTCATGGATCATCAGTCGAAGTGGGAGAAGTAATTGTATTTGGTGGAGTTTTCCTACAACAAAATTTTTTAGAGTTTGATTAACATGGTACCTTTTCAGGAACCTTATGGCATGGAGTACAGGACACCATTGAGTTGAGACAAAATGGATGATAGAGTATCTATTGGCCTATATTTGTTATAGGACATGGTGTAGAAGGTTGGTTTTTCCTGATAGAGGTTACATGGGGCACATGATAGGGACAAGAAGTATGCAAATTAGAGGAGAGTTGACCATAGTTATGAGGTGGGTATGAAGGTGTTTCTTTATGTAAGACCTTGTAAGAGTCCTATCCATTACGGAAAAGACTCTAAGTTTTATCCAATATTCATCAGTCCATTCAAGATCCTAGAGTGGATTTTTCCCTTAGCTTATTGTCTATCCTTTCCACCTAGCTTATCTCATGTACTTGATGTGTTTCACGTATATGTTATTAGGAGATATATCCCAGATCCATCTCATGTACTAGATTCGACTGCATTATATGTGCATGAGCACGGGAAGATGATGGTGGAGCCCATGCGTATTTTAGAGTGCATGACCCTGGGAGTTTAAGGCTGAGAGATTGATCAGGTGCGAGTCTAGTGGGACAAATTATGATGAGGCTCCTACTACATGGGAGGATGCTACATTGCTATGAGTCCAATTTCCACATGTATTTCAATGACTTCTAGCAGGAAGTTGAGCCTAAGGGGAGGGGGATGTAGTGCCCACTTCTATTTCGACACTTATTACATTTTTATTTTGATTATTGTTGACTTTATACATGGATATATTATTGTATTATTTTTGGTTTACAATGATGATTAGATGATAGAGATATTCTGACTATTGATGGATTGTGATTCATAGTATGAATGTGTGTGGATTCTTAGATACATAGAGAGACATTTTATATAGATGATGATTATGTTTTATTAGCATATGTATTACTGACATTCAGAATTCTCATCATGTTGACTATAATATATCTTTTGAACTAATCTTCTAATATTGTTAATATTGATAAAAGATAAAATTGAGATGTTGAAATTTTAGACAAATCATAGCATTATTGAGTTGAGATGATGATTTAGCCATATGAGAATGATTATCGATTTATGTGCATAGATTTTATCTTGGATTTGTTTTATGTGGCCATGGGGACAAAGGAGGTATTGTGTAATTTTACAGTTAATTATATATCAAAACAATCAAAAGGAGATTTGGAGACCAACCACACAAAAAATACGTGATGGATACAACGATGTTCAACATGGAAACTCATGTAATGTGTTATGTTTATTTTATTTTGTTAGAGGTCCCCATGGGGGGCATGACATCCAATTATGATATTGGGAAATGTGTTTAGTTATTTGCTTTTCTTATTTTATTTATTTGTAGAGTATGTGAGTTAATTTGTGATGTAATCCCTTTTTATAATTTGTTCATTAATGTAATTTATTTAGTAATTTAATCATGTGTATTAAGTTGTATGGGGATGTCACAACAGGGGTCCATTTTATTATAGTTGTTGGTCTTTTGGACTATGTTCATTTTGATTCAGTGTGAGTGACTTCGAGTGTTGTACACTCTACTTTACCTTGGTATTTCGGATTTGGGCTTAATGGCCATTTTTGGAGGCTCGCGGGACAAGATTCTCTTGTCCCACACCTCTTAATTTCTAATAACAAAAACCTATCTATGGATTGGGGGGGTCAAAAAAATTCCCCATTATGTGTTTTGTACAAACAAAAAGTGATATATATTACACTTTTCTTTCATTGGTTTTTAATTTTGTCCTTAGAGGGTGTGGGTTTGGATTGTGTGTGTACGAGGCTTTTTATTCCTCTCAACAATGAATTTATAGTGAATTGGGGTTTAGTTTTGACTTGTGATGTGGATTTGAGGATAAGTTATGTGGAATCCCACATAGAGCTACCTCACCCTCCTCTCTCCTTTATCTATATATGTTTAAGTTTAATTTTTTGTTTGGGGGTTAGTTCACTTCATTTGTGCTCTTGTATTTTTGGATTTGGAGAGTTTTTATAGTTCTTGTTGAGTTTTGGAGCTTGAAGGAGCTTGGAGGGTGTGGTATCTCTCGAAAGTGCACCCTATAGGGAGAAGGTTGCAGGTGTTCTAAGCTTATAAATTTTATCTCCCTCTTTCATAGATACAATGGAAACACCCTCTAGTCCATGGGTATACCTATTTTGAGGTGAGTGTCTGGTGTCAAGGACAGTTCCTTATTGATGTATCATAAACTAATTTTTTGGGGGTTTAAGGCTAAAAGATGACTGTAAAAAATGAAATTAAATTGAGGTGATTATACCAAACTAGTATGAGGTATTTTCCAGAGTACATGCACAATTAATATGGAATGAATTTCTGATGCATAGGACAAAATTTTTATGAAGATAATTAAGGGTAAAATATTTGATGTATTGAGGGATAAAATCACAAAAATATTGCTAAGTCACACATACACATTAATATCATGCAGAAAATACTGAATTTGCAACAGGGGTAAGACAGATTAATTAGGGAATTCAAAATTCACAAGATACAATGGAAACATATAGAAGACTAAAAATAATTGGAAAGGTAGAAAATACTTCACATTCAAAGGAAAAAAATGGTAAAAAATTGCTTCAGCAGTCTTGTATCTAAAATTCCCTCCCTTGTGCTTTGCCAAGGCACACAATATAGAGAAAAATTAATTCACTCACCCTTTCCTAAAGTTAGACTAAGGTTGTACTCGCCCATGCATTCTATTTTTTATCCTTTATTTATTATAAAGAAGTTAATACAAAGAGGCATTAATAGCCTTGGGTTACATCTCAGTTAGACTGTAGTTGTTTTTTTTATTATAAGAAAAGAATGGGTGAATAATTTTCCAATAATATAAATCTTGCTTGCTGAGAAATGCTTTCTTCCACGTGCATGCAATTTGTCTTCTTTTATGTTCTATCGTTTTTGTGAAGGCATGCAAGAAATCATCTCCCTGTGAGTGAGAAAAATTAATTACATCATTTGTAATACTTGCAATAATAATACATCCAAATATCCATTTTAAGGGGGGCCATCTCCAAGATGAGGTTCTGATGTTGATGTGTGCAAGTGTTGTTTTTAAACTAATGCTAATGTAAACAAAGACTAACACCTACAATTAGTCTCTAATTAACAAGAATTTAAAACAACATTATAAAACACCATCATGATAAGAATTAATCAAGGGTTGATGGTAACAATTATAAATACAAAAATATGAAATCAACTATGTTAAGCACCTAAATATCCTCTATTCTCTAACAACAAATAAATGAATGGACCTAAGTAAGCTCCATGGCTATCAAAATAGTTGGCCTTAGTATGCCAAGTAACCTAGGAATGAGGGCCTATCAAAGTTGGGCTACAAGACCCTTTTGACACTCTCCCATATGACCTAAGCACTTAAGAAAGAGGCTTCAGTCTTCAAGATGATGAACTCTCAAAAGGGCAAGGTACAAAGCTCTCAGTCTCTCTTTGCTATATGGTTTGCATTTTCTCTCTAAGGAGTTTAGGTGTAGGTATAAAGGTAGGTGGAGGGATCTTTATATAGCCCAAATAGATAAGGGATTCAACACATTCTTATGAATGTGGGATAAAGGTAAAACATGATTAGGAATGGATAAGGTTGTTTTTATTAAAGGTGAACCTTACTTTCAAAGGGTTTAAATTTATGCTTAGCAAGTCATGGGAGTTTGGGGGTGTTTTATAATTAATCAAAGGTGATTAACTAATAGGTAGATGTAAGCTTATAAGAAGATAATTAGAGGAATATTAGTATGATTTAGGCTATTATAAGGGGATTAAATCAATTAAATATTGATTTTATTGGTTAAATGGAAGGGAAAGCTGATTAATTAATAATAATTAATTAGTCTAGGTAGAAGGGGTGATTTATTAACATAAGGTCATTAATTAGGGTATTAATTGGATAGGAAACTTAATTAATTAGCTTAGTGTAATTAATTAATGATGATATGAGGAAAAATGAGTGCTTTTGACGATATGTCATCGATTTGTGAGAAAGGGGATAATTAGCACTATTTAAGTATTTAAATTGCTTGGGCATAATTATAAGTGTCTACATTTACCCCTCTTTGGGGTGGCATAAGTGATGCCACTTTCAAAGATAGTAGATAGAAGAGATTTTCAAGGGATAGAGAGAAAAAATTCAGTAGGAGGGAGAGATGCCCCCTCGAGTGTCGATGGGGTGATGGAAGAAGTCAATCGAACGATCGAAAAAAAGGTAGAGATATAGGCAGAAGAAGGGGGACAAGGAAGGATGCCTCGATGAGAGGGAGAATTAGGGGTGAAAGGGAAGTGGTATAGAAGAAATATGGATGAGGGGGAGAGAAGAGCTTAGACCTCTAGCCACGTATTTGTTTGAAAACAATTTGGAAGTCATCATATTGCCATAGGAACTACGTCATCGGTCCTTATGAAAAATATAAGCATACGAAAAAGGTAGAATGACATGAAAAGCCATAATACGAACTAATTTTCCATTGTTGAAAATACCAACTCCATGTAACATACAAAAATGCAATGCAATACGAGAAGGAAACAAGCTTATCTAACAAGGAAAATAAGTCACGAACGCACATATCCAACCCAAAAATGGTCAAGACAGTTGTACAAATGTTTTGTTATTAGTGCTTGGGAGAGATCCACAACTTCATGACTGATGACAAGGGTTAAAAAATGATGCCCGAAGCTAAGGATACATGAAAGGGGAAATGAAAATGGACACAGGGTCCATCAAAAGCATTTGTGCACAACGAAACAGCACCGGGTAACCAAAAGTGCCCTAGAGTACAGACGAAGCAAGCAACTAGCTTTTGTGAATGGTTGTGAATCTGGTGATCCACGAGTTGTATTTATCGGGGAAGATTTGAGACAAACCAATAGGATATGGAGAAAATACCATGCACAAGACACAAGTTTTAGCCCATTAAGAAGCAAGTTACCATTTTGTTAGCGTGTTTTACTTTTTAGGAATTTTTTTGAAAAAAAATTTGCCTTGTTTTTGGATTTTTTGATATAGTAAATGTTTGTATTATTTTGGATTTCTGAACCGTGATAAACAATAGAAGAAAGGAGAAGAAGAAAAAGAAGGGCCTAGGGGTAACAGAAAGTGCCCTATGTGGAAGATAAAAGAGAAACAAACAACCAAATAATGTCCTTGTTTAGTGGAAAAATTAAGAAAAAATAATTATTTTGAAAAATAATTATTTACGAGGGTGCGAGGAGCAATAAAATTGTCTTGGGGAGAAGAAAAAGGGGTATTGGACAAAAAAATGCCCCAATACGGTGAAAAATAAGAGAAAAATAATTATTTAATTAAAAATAATTATTCCACAGCGAATAGAGGAGAAAAGGGTGAGCTAAACGGGTGTCCCGACCATCTGATCGGTGAAAAATAGGTTAATATACCCTCCAAGGGGAGTAAAAAACATCGCAATTAGTTCATTTTAACTACTTAATTTAGAAAACTTACCATGAGGCTGTGACACTTAGGAGAGATGGTGATCGCACATGATCGTTTGAGGGCGTGATGTAGATTGTAGATGATAGATCTGTAGAGAATATCAAATGTTGTTTTTCAAGTGTTCATTTTGATGTATATAGACAGGATGATATGATGATATTTGTGTGGGGGGGATAGATTTTTTATTATGCGCAACCCATCTTGCCCCCATTGATGATATGATATGTGATGATTAGCTTAGCAAACATGCATGATGTAAAACTTATAATTTTTTTTATATATGATGTATAGATGATGCTAGATGTGATGAAAAATGATGGTAATGTGATCTGAATGATAACAAAACAGAGCACATGCAAGAAACACAACCAAATGCTAACAAAGAACAGCCAGGAATTAATGCAATACACCATGATTCACCATGTCTTACTAACAAGTAACAAACATAACCAAATGTTTAAGAAAGAACATAATGAAATAACATAGTACATCATGATTTCCCAAGGTTCACTAGCATGTCGAGATAGACTGCAATATGCACAAGCAAAGAATGAATCTAGTCTCTAAGGAAGAAAATATGAATTATGACAAAGTACCACCTAAACAACAAACAACTCAAAAGCAAGCACACAAAACACTATACAAGCAACAAACAAAGAAAGAAAACAAGACAATGCAAGTAAATGTTTTTTTTATGATATGTTTTCATAAACCGATTTTCTATTGTTTAGGTTTTTGTGAAACAATTTTATATTGTTTTTGTGTTTTTGTGAAACAATTTTCTATTGTTTTTGTGTTTTCTCAAAACAATGTTCTATTGTTTTTGTGTTTTCTCGAAACAATATTCTATTGTTTTTTGTTTTTCTCGAAACAATTTTTTATTATTTTTGTGTTTTTATCGAAACGATTTTCTATTGTTTTTATGTTTTTAACAGTTTTCCAAAGCTATGTGTAGGGTAACCAAGAAAGCATGGATGCCCCCAACGTTTAGGTGGGAATATATAATGGCATAAGTCATGTGCTTATGAACAAGAAGGTGAAATTCATTGAGTTGCCCCAAGCTTAAGATGGGAAATAACGAAAGACCACGTCCCTTACAAACGAATAGAAGAAGGCAAAGCTAGATCAAGGCCTGGACAAGATGGTGTGCACAAGGAAACTCGGAAGGCAGAACCAGGTCCAGGACAAGGACAACTACCCTTCTAATACAGAATGCTTGTGAACAACGAATCTTCCAAGGTTCTAGAAACTGGTTTTCACCCAAGGACTTGTCCAAAGTGCCACAATTGCGTGTTTTCACTAGTGGACAACCTGTTTTCTCTTTTCTTTTTCTAATTTTTTTTTATGTTTTTATTTTTATTTTTATTTTTGTGCCATGTTCAAGCATATAAATTCTTAAGATGCATGGCATTCATTGGCTCTCAGAGCTCATCACCATTGGGGTGAGCCAGTTTGTATGCCCTGGTGTTGTAATTGGTAACTATGACATAGGGTCCTAACCAGTGTGGTTCAAACTTCCCTTTCTTTTCTCACTCTACTCTGGTGTTGAACTTGTTCTCCTTCATAACTAAATCACCCACCTCAAACTGGTGAGGGATGATTCTCTTGTTTTAGTTACAAGAGATTTTGTGTTGATATACCTTCAGGTGATTAAGAGCATGAATGCACCTCTCATCCAAGATCTCTAACTCAGCCAATCTTGCCACTCGATAATCTTCATCCTTATCCAAATAGTCCCGAAGAGAAATTCGTAGGGATGGGAGTTTTATCTCTAAAGGGATGATAGATTCTGTCCTGAACACTAGGGAATATGACGTCACACTCGTAGGAGTGCAAATTGATGTTCGGTAGGCCCAGAGGGCTGGGTGGATTTGTAGGTGGCAGTTTCAACCGGTTTTACTAACCATATTCTCCATCATCCTTACTAAAGTTTTTTTTGTTGCCTCAAGCTTGTCCATTACCCCAAGGGTAATATGGCATGGACCATTTCAATCTGATTTGGAATTGTTGGCAAATACCTTTTATAATTTTGTTCTTAAATGACTTCCCATTGTCTATGACAATGGCTACTGGATACCATATCAGAAAATAATGTGATTCATGATGAATTTAGAAATATGTGCTCTTGTGACAAAGGTTAAAAGGATAGCCTCCACCCATTTTGTAAAGTATCTGTAGATGTGATGATATGTGTATGATCATCAGATGAGGTAGGATTAAGCTTCCTTATTAGATTAAGTCCCCACTTGGAGAATGGCCACAAGGTAGTGATTGGTTGCAATGGTTGTGATGGAGCATGGCTGAAATTTCCATACTTTTGGCAAAGCACAAACATTTTCTAATCTAATATCAGTTTCCATCATGGGCCATAGTAGCCTACTCTTAACTGTTTCTTAGCCAGACCATTCCATTTGTATGTGCTCTGCATACTCCTTCGTGTACGTTCTTTAATTTCCTGGATTGACTCGTCACATCCAAACAACATAACAAATTCCCATCATAGCCATGATGATAAAGGTGTACCTCCTAAAAGGGTGCAACGGGGCTATCTAGAAAATAAGGCTTTACTTTGTAGAATGGGAGATATTGGGAGGGGAAAGTACTGTCCTTAAGATAGGGAAAATGGTTTCGTACCATGGGGGAATAGGGACTAATAGCCTTAGAAGCTAGTAAGATTTCGGCATGTCATACGTGGGCTGGTTTGTCCATTCTCTTTTCTCTATCTTTTTTCTCCTTTTTCTTCTTGCTCGCATGTAGACGCGCTTGGAGTATGCACTGTTGCGAGGTAATCTGTTTCTTGGTCATTCTACGTAACGTATGTCTTCAGTAAACGTAAGTGCAATGTCGTGGGCTAGGTCCCGAGTCTTGGTAATGGGAGCACTTCTGGAGGTTCTGCTTCCCATTCCTTACTGGGAATCTTGTTTTTTTGGAATACTCCTTTAAGCTATGTTTATCAGCTTTCCCGTGCCCTTTTGGGTGCGGAGCCGCTATGGGCAATGTTTGTGTCTAGCCTGGCGCTTTTTTTGCTTGTCCCTTGCGGTTGTCATGCTCTTCCTGTTTACCGCCGTTCTTGGCATCTTGTTGCGCGCCCCCGTGACACTATTTCTCACACCGATCTCGTTCTCTTAGTTTGTTCTTCCCCGTTAGCCGCCGTTCCTGTCAGTTTTCGTCAAGGCTTTTTTTGGTTTTCCTGCCTTTCCTTGGCTGCTTTTGCGTACATGGCTGTGTCTACTAGTGGATTTTTGTGAGCGGTGCGGTTCCGTTCTCATGATCTCTTCCTTCTAGATTGTTTTGTGGTGTTGTGGTTCAGGGTGTCGCCCCTCTGTCGTCCGTTACTCTTTGACTCTGGGTGTGAGGTCCGTCATCATTCTAGGGTTGGTGTAGTTGAAGAAGTGAGATTTTAATCTGTAGTTTCTATAGCTTGAACCTTTATTTTCTCTGTTTCTTTTCGGTTCGGTGGTGATCCCTTTTTTTTGGATATTCATTTCCATTATTTTGTTTGTTGCCGGCCGTTCTTTTGTCTGTATTAGTAGAGTGCATCGTTGATTGGAGGCAGTGTTTGTCCATGGTCAATGGCCAGAGGGATAGGGACTCATAGCCCTTAGACAGACTATGTATTAGCCTTATTCTTTCAGCCGTCTCCTCATATGCGTAGGGCCTTTGGTGTTTTACTTTTCTACACAAAAACATGGCATACTCCAGGTAATGCACACAAATACTCCTTCAAGTTTCCACCAACTTCTTGTAAGGTATGAGCTTTTCATCCTTAAATTTATACTCATCAGTAACCTATTTGATGATTAGCTGTGAATCACCTACAACCTTAACATGTTGAATATTCCACTTGATGGTGAGCTTCTTCCCTGCAATGAGTGCTTCATATTCTACAATGTTTTTTGTGCAAGGGAAGGCCAGGTGGAAAGCCTGTGGTATAGGATCACTCAAAGGAGTAATAAGGACCACTCCTGCACCTGAACCATAAAATGTAAAAGATCCATCAAAATGTATCTGCCATACAAAAAATTCTTCAATGTAGAGTAAAGATGCATCTGGAAGATCAAGAATCAAAGGTTCTTTACTTTGCAAAGGTGCTTCTGCTAGTTGGTCGGCAAGTACTTGTCATTTAACTGATTTTTGTTGGAAAAATTCCATATCAAAATCACTGAGTAGAATGATCCAATTATCCATTCTACCTATGAGGGCAGGTTTGGACAACAAATACTTGAGTGGGTTGACCTTGGATATGAGCTTGGTCTTAGTATTTAGCAGGTAATGGTGAATTTTCTAAAAGGTAAAAGCAACAGCCAAGCACTCCTTTTCAATCGGAGGATAATTAAGTTCATAGGCAATGAGGGTGCGACTTAGATAGTACACTACTTTATCTTTATGGCTAAGGTCATATTAGGCGAGCAATGCACCAATAGCATATTACGTAGTGGAAATATAGAGCAAAAGTGGTTCTCCTAGAGTGGGAGGCATGAGGAAAGGTGGACTATCTAGGTACTACTTAAGCAAAGAAAAGGATTGTTGTTGCTCGGGTCTCCAGATGAAAACGACATCCTTCTTAAGAAAATGAGTGAATGAGTGACATTTATTTGCAAGGTGGGAGATAAAGCAGCGAATGACTTGAATTTTCCCCTGTAAGCTACGTAGTTGCTTTGATATTCTTAGGTGGAGGCATTTCTGTGATGGCAGACACTTTAGCAGGGTCTACCTCAATACCTTGTCTTGACATGATGAAGCCCAATAGTTTCCCAGATAGCACACCAAAGACACACTTCTTTGGATTCTGTAGACACCAAATTCGTGTCTTATGACCCCTTGTGACCCGCATCTCATCTCGCAATATAACCTCATCACCTAAACCTTACACAATTATTTATTAATTGCCTTCTAATTGATAAATCCACATCACCCTACCTACCACCTCACTTTGCCACTTCATCATGACCTAGCCCTAACCCTAAAACTAACCTAATTAAGACCCATAACTTGGTCCACACCTACACCCATAACTAATGACCCCTTTCTCGCACCCAAAACTGACCTTCTAGTCACTTGACCGAGCCCGCAACTGATCTCTCAAGAGAAAAGCAGGGAAGGTGGGCTATTTTACTAAAAATAGCCTACTTTTTCCTTACCGATGCCGGTTCCTACTCGACCGCCATCGGTTATGCAACCGCCATCGGTTCCCTATAAATGGGCTCCCTAAACCAAAACAAGGGATCGGAATTTCATTTTTGGGATCAGTCGAAGGACTTCTAGATCAACAGAGAGCATTGGGAGTGAGAAACAGAGTCCAGATCTTCACTTGACCGAGCAGAGACGAGTGGAAATACCAGAAGTGTTTACAGCAAAGGAGATCAGCTTGCATCTTGGTCAAAACTAGTAAGTCACATCTTGCATGTCCTCTGTTATAACATTTCTTATGCTTCTTGAATCTCAATCCTCCTAAATCCGTTTCTGAATCCACTACCCAACGTGCCATTGCATCTAACTTTCATTCCTTTACCCCTCATCATCTCATTTCCTAATATCATCCATAAACCAGCCTTACAAACACCATAGCTACCAAGAAGATCCTAGAACCCACCGGTATCGGTTATCAGTAACCGGCATCGGTTCCTCTGATCAAAACCAGAAAACCAGCCTTTCCCCTACCCAGTTCAACGAAACAACTTAATTGATATTTTACAGTCTTTGTGTTAATTCATATTAGTAGGGGAATTGACCACCTTCGAAAGGAAGTTTTATATTTCCTGGGCCCAAGGCAGTTCCCTCATTTATTGTCTAATTAAAATCTTGTGTTCTTGTGTTCTTATTTACAGGTAGTCCTTCCAAGACAAAAAGGAGTTCTTCGCAGTCAGCCTGATCTTTCTCTACGGTATGCTCACACCATCTCGACATTCTACAGGTATTCCTCCTAGCCCCTAACCTTATCTGTTTCTAAAAGGAACAAAACATTTTCGAGTGAAACATTTTGGCACGCCCGGTGGGACCCATCTTGGGTTTCTGTATCTCTTGCTTATTTTCATTTTAGGAAGCATACTTACTGTTGCTGCTTTTGTTATATATTTCGTAAAGAATTTGTCTTGATTTTCCTAGTTTCACATTAGTGAAATTCATCTCTCTTGCTTCATCAAACATAATTTTCGATTTGGGTTTAAAACACGTGCATTGCATTCCTGCTTGTTGTTTTTCAATTCTAGTGAATGTAGATTAAGTAACAGGTCGTACACGTGGGGGTGATATCCACGGTATTGACAGGAAGTTAATCTTACTTTCACTGCACAACACATACCAAATCACTTCACAATTAACACAACAGCTCAAACATCCCCCCTTTTTCTGCGGTATTCCTCCACCCGATTGAGGTAACCTTATAAGCCAAAACAACTTGACATTTCCCCTAAGTCTTTTGTTTAGGATTCCGACATCATTCTACGTCTAAAGGTGTAAGCCCACGATAATTAAAATTAACCCTAGGGTTAGTCTCTGGATTTGCGTGTGCATCTTGCTTGTTTGTAGTTCTATTTTCTTTCTCATACCCTGTCTTCTGTGATCAATAATTGGACAAGTATACTAAACGTTGTTTAAAAATCAAATTAGCAGCCTTTTTATATCTTGTTAGCCCAGACTTCTTACACCGACATTGGTTACTTGACCGACGTCGGCTATAGTATAACCGACATCGGTTACTAGACCGATATCAGTTACTATCTTTTCCAATTCCTGACAAACCAGCAACTTACCAATTTTACCGGTCTGAGTTTGTTTCTATTCCTGACAGATTGAAACCCTACTATGAACTTCTGTCCATGGTTGTTATCACTTGAAAGCAATCCGCTGCTATGGTTTCACATGCTTGCTCTGTTTCTTTGCCTGAATCACCCCCTTCACATTCTGTGGGAAATCCTAACGGATACCAGCGAGGTTCCTAAAATTCCTGTGGGAGATAAGGACTTTGCCAGTTTCTGGATGCTAATTCTAGCACTGTACAATACTATTTGTCTCATACCCCTGACCGTACGCCTGATGGTCAGCTCCTTGTCGGTATGCCTATCAGTATAGCTGCTCATTTAGCTCCCACTCCGCCTAATAATACCGCCTTGCTTCCTGCATCTCTAGCCCCGTCTCCCAAGCCGACGGCTTTAGAGGTTCATACGACCCCGATTAGCTTTCCTTTTGTTAATCTTGGACCCCACATATCATTACCACCGACCGCCCCTACTTCATCTCTCTTGCAGACTGCTCCATTCATGACTGGCTCTCTGCCACCTATCCACACGAGCTTTCCTTCTCAAGCTCCGCCTACCTTTTCATTCCCATACACGTATCCAGTGACCTCAACATCCTATATGGGACATCCCTATTCGGTCGCCTCAACATATTCATCCTCCACACCTTATCAACACTTAACCCCACCAGTGTCTAGCAGTGGTCCTTGGTCCAATTTTCCTCCGTTTATCACAACCACAACCATCATCTCATCCAACTACTGATCTAATTAAACAAATGATGGACAAAATGCAAAACCTGGAGGCTTCTGTTTCAGGAAGTCATAGCACCTTGACATACGAGCAGTTTGTCGGGAGCCCATTCACACCCTTCTATCCCCCTTCATTCATATCCTCCTCAATGGGAGTTGCCAAAATTTACTCGTTTTAATAGTAAAGAGGATCCTCAACAGCACTTGCGATCATTTAGACATGCTTGTTATTGATTGCCCATGATGATGCCTTGTTCTACTTTACTCCGCACCTTTCCCATGTCCTTATCAGGACCTGCCTTGGAGTGGTACAGTGCTTTAACCCAGCACTCAATCTTCTCTTTTAACCAACTAGCCCAATCTTTCTTGGATCATTTCTCCATTAACATTGCCAAGAAAGTATCTATTACCGACCTCTATGCCATCCGACAATTTGAAGACGAATCTATCGCAGATTTCGTTGGATGATGGCGGGGCCTTATCAACCAACTTACGTATGCCTTGCCTCAAACCGAACTTATCGAACTATTTACGCGGGCCTGCGCTAAGCACATCTCCCCTACCCTCCAAATTCAAACTTTCTATACATTCGACGAGGCCTTTACTATGGCTCGAAAATTAGAAATTTGAGCCTTAGAGGAAGAGAAATTGCGGTTGCGCAACAAAAACTCCACTTTCCGAATTACAGATTCCACCAATAAACCAAATACCACCACTCCTCATGCGTCCACTTCTTCTAAATCAAAAGGAGCTGTCCACACGGTGACGGTCAAATCCCAACCACCGTCCAATACCCCGCCAAAAACCACTTATAAGTATAAAGCGGAACCCATCAACTACACTCCCTTGGGGGAGACATATGGTGTGATATTGGAAAAACTGCTCAAAGCAGGAGCCATTACCTTACCTCCTGTTAAACCTCATTCCGGATTTGATTCCACTCACGCCATACCTTCCTGGTACAAAGAAAATGACTTCTGTAACTTCCACCGCGTGAAGGGACACAGTCATGAAAACTGCAAGATGTTGAAAAACATAGTGCAGGAAATGGTTGATGCAAGGGATATAGCCCTCGATAATCCTAACGCCCCTGCCAACCAAAATTTGAAAATCTTCAACAAGCCATTCCCGAATCACTCTCCCAACAGTAACACAAACCAGGATATCTTAGCTGAGGAGAGTGTTCATGAGATCCATGCAGTCTTCAATACCCAGCCAAAAGCCTCTATCGAGAAAATTTTGAATCAAGCCTCTTCACTAACACGGGAGCCCGAACCTCCTTTACCACCATCAAGCCAAAGTGAAATCATTCCTTTATCTATAAAGGAGTTAACTGCCCAGACTTCTCTTCCCATCAATGAGTCTTCTTATACCACATCCCTACAAGACTGCAAATGAATGTTATCTAATTTATCTATTTCCTAGACGTCTCCCTCTACTGCTCTTGCTGCATAAGAGGAGGGTACGCCACTCCTTTTGACATCCTTAGACAAGAAATCTCTTGCACCGACATCACCAAATTCTTTAACCATTACAGACCCTCTCAAACATGCCCTCCTGCTTATTAGTCCTTCATCACCTAAATATTTTCAACAACCGGTCAACCTTTTAATATCTATTGATACAATACCTCATCTACCCCCTGTATCACGCCCACAGTGGACTGGAATCACAACCTACCTCTCTTCTGTACCAAATTTACAATTCAAACCTGAATACTGTCATTCTCCAGAAGATAGACGCATCCTATGGGAACGTTTGAGTACGCCATATTCTACTCAAATGCAAATGACCGATTCTGAGGCAACCACCATATACCCGAAGTGCTTACAGAATCTTAAAATGCCCATGTTCTCACCTTCACCCCCCCTCACCTCTACCAAATGCCCCATCCACTTCTATTAACTTATCCAAATCTTCCCCTACGCTTGGGACCTTGCCCATACCCAGTCTAACCCACCCACCTAAGTGGCTTGATTTATCCAAAAATAAATCTACCCCGCCACCTAGGAGACGAACTCAATCCGTGCCTCTCTCACAATCAAAACCCTCATCGTCACACCCACCTTCCATATTGGGACCCTCATCCCTCCACCTTACATCAATATATCATACCTCCTACGTTTTCTTCAAAATGACTTACACCTTCTGCACCTATATAGAGATCCTAGGGTATAGCAACACCGTCACTCCATGTATCCTATCCACCTATCAACCCTAAAAAAATTCCATCATCAAAAGATTTGTTTTCGGTCACTCCTATTTCCCTGTGGTTTTTTTTCTGATACCACATCATCTGCGGCCTCATCATCCAAGATAGCTTCTACACCAAAGAAACCACGTTTAGTGAAAACCATGTGTCAACACCCCTCGGCTAAACCACCACCCGTACGAACCAACCACACCCAAACATTACCAAAACCTATACGAACCAACCACACCCAAACATTACCAAAACCCACACAACCAATACCCTCATCCTCCTCCGATTTTGACCCACTCAAAGGATCTTACGCCAAAATTATTGCTATGTTGGTGGAGAATGCGACCATTTCCCTACCCCCACTTAGACCTTATGACCCGTCTAAACCTCAACCAATAAGTTATGATGAGTCTAAAATCTGCGCCTATCACCGCACACCAGGACATGATGTGGAGGGATGCAAAGCTTTAAAAACCATCCTTCGTCAGTCACCTCTCCCAGATAGAAAGGTTAAGAAAGACAAATTACGAAGGGAGAGACCTTTAGCTTCAATTCCCTCTCCTATACCATCTGTCCCCCGCCTCACCAAGATCTATCATTATTACAACCCCACCTCTTGAAAACCATGATTTATCCCAACCGTCTTCCTCATTTCAGGTCTACGAGATTAATATGATTAGTGTCAACGCCTTACGCTAGGGGAGTACCGCCTATATGGGAATGAAAAAGTTCTTTCCCTACCCCGCAGGATCTCTTTCTCGGACAATTACATGCACGATCCCACCTACGACCTAAAGTCGTTATTGGGGGACCCGCTTACCCCGTCTCTAATGGAGCGGACCATCGAGCCATTGATCAAACAGCTTCACCAATCACTAACGTAAAAATTGGGGGTGTATGATCGCATCCTCCATTACCCCTGAATCTCATCGACAAGCTCTGGTGTGAGATCCCCTTCCAGGGATCCGAGGTTTTACCTAATGAAACCCTGACAAATGCATCCATTCTAACGCCCAATCACGTTGCTTCTCTCACCAAACAACGCTGTGCTTGGAACCAGGCTTTGGTTTTGGTCTTTACGAGCAAGGCCGACATACACTCAGTTTCTCCGAAGACTACCCGCAAACATAATGACTTTCGTACCGAAGGTCCTGACCCAGCCCTTTTTATCTGAAACAGCCTACGTCAGGAGACATCCTCGTACGTCAGATGTTATGATCTGGAAGAAGACGGCGTCACCCCTACCAAACCATCATCACTTCAAAAGCTTTGCAACAAATGAATCATCCCTTCTAGCTACATCTATAGCCAACCCCATGATGTTGCGGTCATTCCCTGACGCTATTACCTTTACCTTTTTCACCGTAAATGCTCATCATCCGGGTAGGTCCACGTCACTTTACCTGAACTCTTCGATGTCCTTGAGGGAGAGTTCCCATCTAATCTATTGCTGGGTCGTCCTTCTGTATCCGGGACATGATCGAAGATGCGATTCGCCTCAACATTGACATAGATGCATAAAATGTTGAGTGTCGAGGGGAAGTCCTACACCGTAAAATCTGATCCTCCCCACTTTAAAACCTTGGTGCGGATGATTCTTATACCGCCCTAATGATGTGCCTATACCAATCAAGAAACCCAAACCATGCTGAACCCAATCTATCCTCTTCAGAATGTACCTCAACCATCCACACGGAGGACCGCGCCTACGCCTTCACACTAGATGAAACCACCGTCGCAAAAACCACTTCCCTTCCCGCAACTAACATCAGAACAAGCCGACCCTTTACTAGATGTTTTTCAACACCGTACGCTGGGGGAGTACCAAGCCTATATAACGCTTAGTTCTTTCCCTACGCTGACATGAGTACGGACAATTACATGCACATACCACCTACGACCATCGCATGGGGGAGGTAATCACCCTACGGACCATCCTGATTGCCAAACCAGTCAAACGTATGGGGGTGTTGAAAAATGCATCCATTACGCATTGAACCTCCTCTTGGTGTAAAGTCCCCTTCCAATCCGAGCTTCAATGACTTGACAAATCGTCTGTTTCGCCTTCACCTTCTTGACTCGTTGTGCTTGGAAAGGCTATCCTTAATGGTCTTTACGAACTAGGCCGACATACACTCATTCCCATGACTATCCGCTAAAGCATAATGATCGCAGTGGTCTCGGACTTTCCTGATATGCACCTAGATTTCTGGAGATCTTAACCTCGCTGTCAGCTGTATTCTGGAAGAAGATGACGTTTCCCCTACCCAAGTATTGATCACCCACTTGTTGCCATCATCACCTACAGAATCCATAGACCCTGAATGCTTTCTCTCATGGACTTTGGCTTTTCAGGATACAATGCAAATCTTCATAGGTCGCACCCGCCGATCAACGCAATAATGAGGACCGCTTTCATAACTCCTTGGGGAACCTTCTGTTGTCCAGACATGATCGAATGAGGATTTCACCTTTGAAGAATGCTGGTGCAACCTATCAGCGATGACGATATCCATCCTACACTTACCTTGGCGCGGATGATTCTTATATGCAACGAGCCTATACCATCTGAAGACCCAAACCATGTCGAACGAATCTTCTATGGCAAGTCTAAACATCCACACGGAGGAACATCCTCACATAGTGAAGATCGGACCATCCCTTAACACATCAGATCAAGCCTGCCTTGCAATACCTTCTGTTCGTACCTTCAACCAAAGAAATGTGTCGCTTGGTGTCCTTTCGCGGAACATGCCAGGTTTTATCGTCTCTTTGCGTACCATTGAGGTCGATCCATCTAAAGTAAAAGCTATCCTAGAAATGCCTCCACCCAAAAACCTCAAACAATTGCGTAGTTTACAGGGTAAACTTCAATCCATCCGGCGTTTCATCTCCCAACTCTCGGATCAAAGATGTCACCATTTTCATCACCTTCTTAAAAAGGAAGTTTCCTTTCAATGGAGTGAGGAGTGTCACCAAGCCTTCAAAGCTCTCAAAACTTATCTCTTGCAGCCACCCGTGCTTATCCCACCCCAGGACGACCGCCCTTTCTACCTTTATCTTTCCGCCACTGACCATGCTATAGGAGCTATGCTCACACATCAGGACTCGGCACGTTGAGAACAGGCCATTTATTATATAAGTCGTACCCTCGTGGATTAGGAGACTAGGTATACACAAGTAGAAAAATTGTGCCTAGCCCTATCATTCGTAGCTACCAAACTCCGACATTATCTCCTGAATCACAAAACTTTTGTCATCACCAACACGGACCCCATTCATTATATGTATGCCAAACCCACATCTAAACCAACGCATCAGCTCGATGGCTCATGCTTCTTGCTGACCTCGACCTTGAGTTTATACAACAGAATTCAATCAAAGGACAAACTCTTGTAGACCAACTTGCGGAGGCCCCTTTACCTGGGGAACAATTTGCCAATTTTACATTCCCCGATGAACTCATCGCCACTCTTTCACTCGGGGAAGAGTCGTATCAAATTACCCTCTTCTTCGATGGATCTAAATGCCAGCGCGGCGGAGGAGCCGACGTTGTTCTCATTCCTCTTGACACTGAACCTATGCCTCTTTCATTCCGGCTTGATTTCCCCTGCACTAATAATACAGCGGAATACGAGGCTCTTGTTCTGGGTCTCTAAGTTGCGTTACACTTAGGTCAATCAAATCTATCAATATCTTTGGTGACTCTCAATTGGTAGTCAATCAAGTTATGGGTAGTCTACCAATGCAAAAATGAGGAACTTCAGAAGTACAAACACTACGTGGATTCACTTCTGGCCTTATTTACTCACTATTCTATCCAAACCATTCCCCACTCTACTAACAAATTTATGGATACTATGGCTTGCTTAGCCTCGCAAATTCCAGCCAAGCCATCAACTGACTCTGAATTATTCGTCATGGTCCAACAACGTGCTTTGCACCATCTTATTCAACCCCGGTACGTTTGTACGATAAATACCTGTGTCTGCTAATTCATAGGATACCTGGTACCACCAATTTCATGACTACCTTACAATCTCTGTTCTCCCACCTGACCTTACTAGTAACGGCAAACGTGCTTTTCTTAAAAGTCGTTTCTGGATTATGTTGTCATGGGGGCACTCCTCTATAAATGTGGCTTTGATAGCATCCTCCTTCGCTGTCTAACCGGCGCGGAGGTTACCTATACCATCCAACAAGTCCACCGATGGGATTTGTTGTGGACATTTTAGTGGCCTTTCACGTGGCTAAACGAATCCTTCGCCTAGGTTATTATTGTCCTACACTCAATAACGACTACTACGAATATGTTAAGCGTTGTGTTATATGTCAACAACATGCCAACCTTCAAAACATACTCCTAGCCATCTTGCTGCAGGTTGCACGAGATCTTTGGCCTTTCTCACAATGGGGTTTAGACCTTATTGGTGAGATTCACCCGACCTCTTCGCAACTTTCACCGTTGGATAATCACAGCAACCGAATATTACACAAAATGGGTGGAGGCCATTCCACTCATTTCAATCAAAAAAGAAAAAATTGTCAAATTCATTAACCATCACATTATCTATCGTTTTGGTATTCCTCATCGCCTAATAACAGCGGAATAATGGTAAATCTTTTAAAAACAAGTTGCTACAAGACCTTTGTGACAACTTTGGTATCAAACTTAGTTTCTCATCGCCTTACTATCCGCAGGCCAATGGTCAGGCTGAATCTTCTAATAAAACCCTAACCAAAATCCTCATGAAAGTTGTCAATGAATCCGGAAGAAATTGGCACGATCACATTCCCTTTGCCCTTTGGGCTTATCGTACTAGCATTCGTACCTCTACTAACGCTACACCTTTTTCTTTGGTATATGGTACCGAGGCCGTCTTGCCTCTCGAAATACAAATACCCTCCCTCAGAATATCCCTTCAGGATATTCTCACCAACGATGATTTCCACCAAGAACGGTTAGCCCAATTGGAGCTTCTTGACGAACGTCGTCTTACAGCTCTTGATCACCTCCAAATCTATCAAAAATGCATCAAGCGTGCTTATGATAAGCGACTTCATGAGCGTACCTTTAAGGTTGGTGATCTTGTCCTCAAAGAGAATCAACATGTCACCAAACTAGAAAAGAGCAAACGTGGAAAATTTGCTCCCAATTGGATTGGGCCTTATATAATCACTCACACCTATGGATCAGGCACTTATCGTTTAGCTTCGCTTAACGGTAAACCTGAGCCTGAACCCCTTAATGCCTTGCATCTTCGACCATTCTACTGTTGAATCTAGTGTTATATCACTTCTTATCTACCTACTGCTCGTCCCTTGAGCTCATTTACCGCTACATACACTTTGTTTTCTATATCTCAAAATAAAATCAAAATCACTCCTCACCTCCCCTTGATGATGCCTTCCCCTTTTTAGTCTAGTCCATGACTTCAAAGTATTAAAATAAGCCGTATTCTTATGGGATTTTCTTGAGTCAAACTTCCTACTAAACTAGATGCTTCACGCCAAAAGAACATCTAGTCATCTAAATTAAATATAGACTGCTCCCTTGAAGGACAACTATATGCCGAACTATTGCTGCTACTATAAATAGACTGCTCCCCGAAGGACAGCTATGCATTAAAATCATATCTGCTACTATAAATAGACTGCTCCCTCGAAGGACAGCTATACATAGTCAGCCTTTATCAGAAGCTTCTCGCATTGATCAGCTTCGTGAAGACCTCAAGAATAAAACAATCAATATCCCTTGTAGACTTCCCGCATCGATCAGTCTATATTCAATAAAATAAAAGCCTCATTCAGAAGAACTTTTGAGTCATGGACTTGTCTATTTAGGGTAGGTTCTCTTTTGTCAGAACACTCACTTTGTAATAAGTTCTCTGTACCTCAGCTATATCATCCACCTCACCTCACCATTTGTTTCAACTCAAGGGACGTAACGTACACCTGATATATTGTGATCATACAACTCTTTTCACCTATTGACTTCTCGTCTATGCACGGTACCTAGGGCTTCAGGATCATTCTACATTGTGTGGTTTGTTTAGCTCTTTTCCATCTACGGAGCACTCTTTCTGCTTTGCCTCGCATCTAGGATTGTGTGTTGATCTTAATCAGGACACGCTTCCCTACTACTTGGGTATGCTAACTTTTGCTTCACCTATACCTACACCAACAACATTATTCTACCAACACCAACAACATTACCCTACCAACATCAAATTTTTACCAAACAACAAATTGCCTAACCACGACCAAATTGCCTAAATTCACCTCTCCCTGGTCCTAAGGGAGAATTACATCGGTCTAAGGCCCCTCCTTGCTTTGTGTAATGGGCTATGTAGGTAGCACTTCAGAGACATGGGGTCTCCCAAGGTTAGCTCGACCATCCCCTACCAGAACTTATCATGTGTGGTAAATATAAATATTTTTGTGTATTTCTATTTAATCACATTCCTCTTTATCCTTTTTCAAAACACCAAAAATCACAACGCAAACATTCTTATTATTATAACTCAAATCAACATACATATCTTATTTTATTTAGATGTTAAAACAATACATCTTCTCTATCATCGACACGCAGGTCGGTACTCTTATTTATTCTTATACCTTTCTAGCATTTAGTTAGACACTCACGCCTCATTCTGACCCAGGTGATGATCGTGATCGTTGACGCCTCTCGCCGGGCCTCTCTGTCCTCAAAGGTACCACGGCTATTGGTACCGCCCACTGATCCGCCAATCTCTCCTATAACAAATGAATGCGCCATCTCGCATGGAGGAATCCAGCCTCTAGTCTCACTGCTCGTGACTCCGCATCCGCTAACAATCCTCTTATCTCATTCATCTGCGTTTGGAGCTGCTGAACCAAACACTACAGCCGATCCCTCTCTGCTATAATCACCGCTATGTAAAGGTGATCACGTACACCTCGCAGCTCTACTACCCACCATAACCTATAGGCCTCTGTCATTCCGGCATCCATTACACTGCGATCGACTGCTATCTCCTCGGGCCCTTCTTGAGGTGTTGGTCGGGGAGGTGAGAATACTGCCTCGACGTCGATCCTCATATATGGTCTATACGCCTGGGGTATATCCTGCACAAATCCAAATTGTCGCCGCATGCGATCTAGAGGAATCCTCTCATACTCACCTGGCATGTGCCCTGCGATCCACCTCAATCGCTCTACACCCCTCAACTCCTCGGCTATATTCTCTGTTACCATATAGTTCCCGTAAGGCCGCTAACAGATATCAGCAATCGTCACGCTCTCCCATACCTTCCTATAATACTCAATGTCACCCGTCACAGCCTGAGATCTTGCCTCTTGTTCTGTCTGGACCCAACGTCTGAATCCCAACCTCTGTACTCCAGTCTCTCCTGCTTGGATGGATTGGCCTATTGGTCACACACAAACAATGTGCTCATAGGCCTAACAGTGTAATAAGTATGAACAATCTAGTGTCATTCTGTGATTTCACCTACAAGCCCATAAACCCCTATATAGCTCCGCCAAATATGCAGGTGCCCATGCAAAAGTCACGTTCTTTTCTATCATCTCCCAAATAACACACATCAATGCCTTTGGAAATATTCCCCCTTCTGCCCTCGGTAATGCATAATACCTTAACGTTATCATTAATGTCACTGCTAACCTTGTCTCCTCATGGTGTGTTGCATACATTACCCCATACGTAAATGATAAACCTCGCTGTGTCAAATCTCGTGCGTATGGACCAAATACTGTTGTTATCACTCCCCATGCCGCCCTAGGTAGTGCCTGATATACTGGTTCTCCTGTAATAGGGAGTCTCAAAATACAGAACACATCTTCCAATGTTACTGTCATCTCCCCTGTTGGCAGATAAAAGGTATTTGTCTCAAGATTCCATCTCTCAATCAACGCCTGTAACATAGCATGGTTACGTGCGATTCGTGAATAATATCGGATTTCACTTAACCCCAAACGATTTATCAATGTCCATTCAGCCGGAGTTACATCCGCTCGGATTCGTGACAACAGCGCTGGTACACGCTATCATTCATCCTCAACCCTGCCTCTGCCTGCATACATCCGAATAACAACAAACAACCATTTAATTCCTCCAATTCCCCAAGGTTTTTTCTCAAATTTTGGAAATTCCTACAGCGACCGGTATCGTTTACAGCTAACCGGTATCGGTTGAGTAACCGATACCGGTTATCCCTAACCGATATCGGTCCCTGTTACTTTCATACACCTTGCCTAAACAACCACCTACAACAGTAATTTGAGTGTCTATTCCTTTCTATACCTACAAACATACCTGAAACCCCTGATTACCTACCCCGTAACACTTATAACCCTTGCTATCATGTTTTCTTTTTCATATCTACCCACTTAATCTCTTATTCATAACACATGCAAAAGTCAAATCATAACCAAAACGTTTACCTCTTGGGTTGCAGTAGCTTGAGGTGGCCCTTGTCTTCCCTCTCGTCCCTGCCTGCTGGATGCTTCTCCTCGTTCTGCCATGATTACCACCCTCTTCAAATTCTGCCTTTCTGCCTTCTGAATCTCAGAACACATTTACTTTCCCTGTCTCTTTACTCCTAATCACTCAAATTTCTCATGCAATTACCTGTCTCAGTTGTCAAAAAGCGTCGCGTTCGCGTATTTAACTTCTTGCATGGCTCTCAAAATTAGAACTTAGGTTGCCACCCTAGCTTTTTTATTTTTAGAAACGCTCATACCTAAATAACCGGTATCGGTTATGTAACCGATATCGGTCTACTACCTACCGCCGTCGGATACCTAACCAATATCGATTACACACCTGGCCTTTTGAAACATGGTCTTTTCTTCATTTTTTTTTTTATTTTTTTTTTACCAAAATTTTGTTGCACCCACCTCTTTTCCTGCATCACAACACCATTATCCATATTTTTCTATCCACCACACATATCATTACAATTTTGTTAACATCATCTATTTTACAAAAACAAGCAAGTCATCAACTAAGGATACCACAACAAAACAAAAAAAAACTATCTATCTATACAACATTTGGATCCAACTCATCAGATACATATATCACAATGTCACAAAACCAGCCCACAACATGTAACATTTCATCATATAACATGTCATCCTTATATACATGCAAAAACAAAAACATCAACATCATCCATATATCAACATGTCCGCTAAACTCATCCTACATTCTATATCACAAACCATCGACAAAATACGTAAACACATTTTTTGAACACTGCATGTGGATCAAAACATCATCTCTATATATATATACAAATTTTCAAATATATAATGTGCCCTGCATCGGGGCCTCTGTGATCTCATCATAAAACTAAGCTAGCACGCAGGCCGCAATAACTATCCAAAATCTTGACTCGGCTTGCAGGTCGGTCCCTCCTATCAATATATATATATATATATATATATATATATATATATACTCGGCTCGCGGACCGGTATCAAATATACAACCCATACTCGACTCGCAGGCCAGTATATAATGAATAAATGAATCCATCCATGAATAAATGTAGGCACGCAGGCCTCTATCAACACAACCGATTCACAGACCGGTGCCCATGCCTATATATAAAAACAATACAAGGATCCCTCAGCTCTCCCCACCACCCTCGGAACCTCTCCCTGCTGGTCCCTGTGGTGCCTCTCACCTCCTGCCTGTAACGGACACGCCGGCTGTGGCTGCACCTCCCTGAGATCTCTGGCTGTGAGAGGTCTCTGCTTTATGAGCTACATAAGGCTGATACTCAACTCCGGTACCATCAAGAATATCTTGATAGTATCAGGCCTCCGCTCTAACCTCTATATAGTGCCCTCAAGCCACTGAAGGAGCTAAGGCTGGTCCCTTGGCACCTAATACCAGTACCCCTTGTGCCTGTGTTGGTGGTGCCTGTGGTTGTGCCGCTGCTAGCGGTAGTATCAGTACCTGTGCCTGGGGCTATAGCTGCGCTGCTGCTGGTGATGGTGCCGGTACCTGTGCTGCTGCTGGTACTACTGCCTGTACCTGTACCTGCACATGTGGCTGCGCCGCTACTGGTGGTGGTGCCTGTGCCTGTACCTATACCTGCGCCTGGGCTAGCTACCCCTGTAGGACACCTATTTGTGCCTGTGCAGTAGCCAACTGTCCCTGTAATAGCTACACCTGACCCCTGAGCTGATCTCTCTCTATCGTCACCACTGCCAAGTCTGGCTGTGCGGGCTGTGCTACCCTCGCCGCTCTCTGACAAGCCCACCACACCCTGTATGCTCCTATACACCCAGCATCATCTACTGTGTCATCTGCTAGCCTCTCAGCAACCCAATCTGGATCCAAGGGCTGTGGTGCAGGCAGTGGCCTCTACATCATCCCTCCTGTACTGAGGGAAGGGAGGTGGCTCATCCTATTGCAGCCCCATCTTCCTGCGTACCCTCTCTAGGGGTATCCTCTCGTACTCTCCCAGCCTCCGTCCTGCTATCCAGAACGTGTACCGGATCCAGCGTAACTGTACTCGGCCTCCTCTGTGCGGGTGATGGCCTCTGTAAGGTCTCCATACGATATCTACTACTGTCAGGCCCTCTAACAAATGCCTGTAGTAGGCAACGTCTCTCCCCGCAAGCACTACTCGTGGCTGCCCCACGACTCCCAACCATCTCTGAAAGCCATATCTGTATATAACCTGTGGCCCTGGCTGCTGGGGTAACCCAACTGGCCTGATGCATATGATGTGCTCATATGCCCAACAATGTAGCAAAAATGTCGAACAGATACCGAATCGCCTCATCCGGTGATAACCCCAGAGCTCTCTGTATAGCTGCACCAGATACACTGGTGCCCAAGCATAATAGGTGTGCTCCTCCACCATCTCATGAAGCAGCCCCATAAATGGCCGTGGAAAGCGGCCTCCCTCTGAGTCTGGGAGGGCGAAGCAGGTGATCCCAATCATCATCAGCATAGCCAGCCGTGTCTTGTGTCGATGCGCACGGTACATGTCACCATACCCAATGCTCGCACTGTGATAGGTAAGTAGCGCGGCTGCATCTCTAAAAACCTGTAATATACTGTCCATGGTAGTCTCGGAATCTACCTGGAAGACTGCCTCTCCCTTGATAGGTAGTCGAAGGATGAGATACACATCCTCCAACGTAATAGTCATCTCCCCAGTCGGGAGATGGAACACATTGGTCGCCGGATCCCATCTCTCGATGAGGGCGACCATCAGGCTGTGATCTCTCTCTATCACTCTATACCTCTGGACTCCACCGAGTCCCACCTCACGCATGGTCGCCCAATGAGCCGCAGATATGTGTGGCCGCATCCGCACCAACAACGGGGGCAATCCTATCCCGCATCGTCAACTGCTGACGTGCCTGCAAAACCAACCCACATCCTTAGGACCTACTTTTATCACAACATCTACTTTAACCCTCTAAACCCCATTTTATCCCCCAGACCACACCCCGACTCTCTACCACCCAACCCAAAAACAAAACAAACCCAACCCACCTAACCCCAAAACAAAACAAACCCAACCCAACCCACCCAACCCAAAACACAAAACAAACCCAACTCCACCCACACTCACCCAAAACCCAACCCAACCCACCCAACCCAACCCAAACCAAACCCACCCCACACCCAAAACCACCCAACCCAAAACACAAAACAAACCCAACTCCACCCACACTCACCTAAAACCCAACCCAACCCACACTAACCCAAAACCCAACCCAACCCACACTCAACCAAAACCCAACCCAATCCACACTCACCCATAAACCGACCCCGGTCCCTCTCCCACCGACGCCGGTCAATGATCAACCGGCATCGGTAACCCACAGACCCACCCTGCCCTAAAAATTCGTGACCGATGCCGGTTGCTTAGTGAGCGGCATCGGTCACTGGAAATTTGCCACGCGAACCCGACGCGGCTACCCCTTTCTTCTTTTTCCCTATTTCTACCTCTCTACCCACCCAAACACCCTAAAAACCTACCCACCCTGCCGCCTTGGCCTATTTCACCTATCTACCCTCTCCCTTTTTCAAATCATTTCCATTTATTCATTATTTTCTACAAAACATTATATTCCTACCCAAATCCCAAAAACAACATAATGCAATAAAATGCACAAAATAA
Organism: Taxus chinensis; assembly: GCA_019776745.2. Classification (NCBI taxonomy): domain Eukaryota; kingdom Viridiplantae; phylum Streptophyta; class Pinopsida; order Cupressales; family Taxaceae; genus Taxus; species Taxus chinensis. Next base: position 821,909,983 of record CM034147.1, read on the forward strand.
GGAGTTTCGAACTTACCCGTACGATGACACGTCGTCGTGGTGGGATAGGTGGTGGTGGTCCAGCTGGTCAAGCCCCTCCTGCTCCTCCTACCTGTGCCATAGCTCCAATTCTGATCTGCTGGGTCCCCAGCCAATCAACTGCTGCCTCCTCCTCACTCGGGCCCGCAAACAACTCACTCCTCCACCAAAATAGCTCCACCTCACTCAATAAACCTCCAATCTCAACTCTCCACATCAGACAAGTCAATTTGGTTTTCAAAATAACAAAGTGACAATGACAAGCCGTATTTTTCTTTTTATAGGTTTTTCGCCCATAACTGATATCAGTTTCATTTTTCCCTAATGAACCGGTATCGGTCCCTTGACCGATATCGGTCATGTAGAATCGACATTGGTTTTTCTGCCAACTTTCCCCCAATATTTTTTGCCCCTATTTACCATTTGCCCCTTTTTAATTACATATCGCCTATATCCACCTTTGCTGAACACCATTTGTTCACCCATTTGGCCCGACCCAAGGCCTCAACCTACCTATTTTTCCCAACCCAAGGCCTCAACCTACCCATTTGGCCCGACCCAAGGCCTCAACCTACCTATTTGGCCCGACCCAAGGCCTCACTCGAACCATTTGGCCCGACCCAAGGCCTCAACCTATCTATTTGGCCTGACCCAAGGCCTCAACCTACCCATTTGGCCCGACCCAAGGCCTCAACCTACCTATCCGGCCCGACCTATTTGGCCCGACCCAAGGCCTCAACCTACCTATTTGGCCCGACCCAAGGCCTCACCCTAACCATTTGGCCCGACCCAAGGCCTCAACCTACCTATCCGGCCCCACCCAAGGCCTCGCCCTAACAATTTGGCCCGACCCAAGGCCTCACTCTACCCTTATGGCCTGACCCAAGGCCACAACCCAACAACTTGGCCCGACCCAAGGCCGTATCACTTCAATACCATACCCACAATCAACGTTTTATTTTATCCATCCATCATGTACCTTTTGTTCAATCGAGCTCACCTGTTCATGTTTTAGCATGATTAGGGTCCTTGACTTGATCTGTCGACTAACTTTGCCTAGACCTAGACCGTGACATTTATCTCAACCAAACCAACCATTTGGTACTGCCGAACATGCCTAAACGTTCCTTTACCTTACCTCTTATATACCCTGGAGCTACTTCCTATGCCTTGGATACCAGGATTATATCACCCTTGTTTGGATAAACTATCGACCTTTGCCTATACATTGCTGGTTTGCTCGTCAAATCATGTACCCTAGTCGTACTATTGCATTTCAACATGCGTATGCTTCCTTGGACCTACCCCACCATCTTACCATCCTCTCTACAACATTCACCCTTTATCAACCCTATCCCTGATTTTCCCGTTCACTCAATCTATGATAGATTTGAGGGGGATTACCTATATCCTTAATAGGAGAAACCACTTCATATTATTGTCCGCGCAACTTTACAAAACAAGCTACATGACAATAAGGGGCTAATGTAGACACCAAATTCATGTCTTACGACCCCTTGTGACCTGCATCTCATCTCGCAATATAACCTCATCACCTAAACCTTACACAATTATTTATTAATTGCCTTCTAATTGATAAATCCACATCACCCTACCTACCACCTCACTTTGCCAATTCATTATGACCTAGCCCTAACCCTAAAACAAACCTAATTAAGACCCATAACTTGGTCCACACCTACACCCATAACTAATGACCCCTTTCTCGCACCCAAAACTGACCTTCTAGTCACTTGACCGAGCCCGCAACTGATCTCTCGGGAGAAAAGCAGGGAAGGTGGGCTATTTTACTAAAAATAGCCTGCTTTTTCCTTACCGATGCCGGTTCCTACTCGACCGCCGTCAGTTACGCAACCGCCATCGGTTCCCTGTAAATGGGCTCCCCAAACCAAAACAAGGGATCGGAATTTCATTTTTGGGATCAGTCGAAAGATTTCTAGATCAACAGAGAGCATTGGGAGTGAGAAACAGAGTCCAGATCTTCACTTGACTGAACAGAGACGAGTGGAAATACCAGAAGTGTTTACAGCAAAGGAGATCAGCTTGCATCTTGGTCAAAACCAGTAAGTCACATCTTGCATGTCCTCTGTTATAACATTTCTTATGCTTCTTGAATCTCAGTCCTCCTAAATCCGTTTCTGAATCCACTACCCAACGTGCCATTGCATCTAACTGTCATTCCTTTACCCCTCATCATCTCATTTCCTAATATCATCCATAAACCAGCCTTACAAACACCATAGCTACCAAGAAGATCCTAGAACCCACCGGTATCAGTTATCAGTAACCGGCATCGGTTATCAGTAACCAGCATCGGTTCCTCTGATCAAAACCAGAAAACCAGCCTTTCCCCTACCCAGTTTAACGAAACAATTTAATTGATATTTTACAGTCTTTGTGTTAATTCATATTAGCAGGGGAACTAACCACCTTCAAAAGGAAGTTTTATATTTCCTGGGCCCAAGGCAGTTCCCTCATTTATTGTCTAATTAAAATCTTGTGGTCTTGTGTTCTTATTTGCAGGTAGTCCTTCCAAGACAAAAAGGAGTTCTTCACAGTCAGCCTGATCTTTCTCTACGGTACGCACACACCATCTCGACATTCTACAGGTATTCCTCCTAGCCCCTAACCTTATCTGTTTCTAAAAGGAACGAAACATTTCCGAGTGAAACAGATTCAACCTGACTTTGTATTCACGCAGGTGATCAAAGATATGCCGCAAAATGATAGGATGATCCTCTCTTGTTTTGGACTTTCCCAGGATGTCGTCTACGTAGTCTTCCATGATGTCATGAATCATATCATGAAATATTACTACCATGACCCGCTGATAAGTTGCTCCCGCATTCTTAAGGCTAAATTGCATCACCTGATAACAAAAGGTGCCCCACGGAATTGTGAAAGCTTTTTTGTGTTGGTCTTCCTTAGTGATTTTAATCTGATTATAACCCAAAAATCCATCTATGAGTGATAGAATTTCATACCATGCGGTTGAGTCAAAAATCATGTCAATGTTGGGCAACAAAAATTCATCTTTAGGGCAAGCTTTATTGATGTCCCTAAAATCTATGTAGATTCGGATACCGATAGGTTTCTTTTGGATAGGAACAATGTTTGATATCCATTCAATATAATCAATTGGCCTGATGAATCCTGCTACAAGCAACCTTTCCAACTCTTCTTTAACTAATAAGGCCACTCTTGGGTGCATCTTTCAGAGCTTCTGTTTGACAGGCTTAGTGTCTACATGCACAACCAGGTTGTGCACGACCAAAGTTGGATCTAAGCCGGGCATGTATTTCTAAGACCATGCGAACACATCAATAAACTCTCGTAGTAGCATAATGAATGTGTTTTGTTCTCTGGCCAAGAGTGATGCTCCCAATTTTACTATCTTGGGATCTTCTTCGGTACCAATATTGACATCAATGGTTTCTTCAACTAACAATTTTGATAAATCCTCCATATGCATAGGATTGGGAGGTAGGTTGAGATCTTCATCCAAGGATGTCTCTACAAGATTTTCATCCTTGGCATGGTCACTTTTTTTGTCCTTTGATTTTCTTATTTGTTTGTCAGTCGGTGCCTCAAAGAGGTTTTCACTGTGTGACTTGGTCTTCGATTTTTGCCAAGGCTTTTCTTTAGAACTCTTACCCTCACTTTTCTTTAAATTTTTCTAACCATGAAGTTCAGCCTCCTCACCGAAGTAGACATAGGTGTCTAAGTCGATAAAGAAACCCTTCTTGTGATCTCCAATGGGAATTGTATCCCTTATGCCCATGAACTTTGCAATAGCCTTGTTGTTCTTGAATAAATCTAGTGGCACGTGATGTTGTTGGTCCCATTCAACAAGGGAAGGGTACACAAGGTCAAGGGTCGGTTCAGTGAGGGTTATGGTTAGGACAAAACTATTCATGAAAAGGTTTGTGGAGGTCAGATCCTCATATAGGCTACAATGGGAATCTGTATCGTTGTCTAGGTACTCAGAGCTATCCTCATGCTCAGAACAAGTCGCATCTTGATCGTTAGGGTGTGCTCCATAAGGGTGAATCGCAATGCCATATCTTTTTGTTTTGAAATGTGGAAGAGGGACTGGTTCTATTTGTCCTAGTTCATTCCTCCAACATCCTAGGCCTTTATAGCCCATGGAGTACATCATTCTGCTAGATTTTTCATATTCCAGGGTTTGATAACAAGATGATTGAGTGTCCTTAGGGATCCAAGTAGTAGGTGGATCAAGCAATTTTTCCTTAGCTAACAAGCCTCCATATAGGAACGACCCAATAGTGTGTTCTTCTCCTGAAGTGGTAGTTAAGTCGACCTCTAGTCTTGGTTGACAAGGAGAGGTAAAAAACAAAGAGCACTTGTTGTACATTATACTCCCCACAGCCATATTCAAGAATTTTCATCTCCTATGAATCAAATGGAGATGTGCAAGTGGACGCCCCATGAGCGTAAGACCTAAGAGAATCTAAATCCAGCCGGGATTCTATAGCCTCAGACTGAAAAGGAATGGCCATATCCACGGAGGGACATGTGTACGTACCATTTTGTGTAAAGCTATTGAGAGATCTACAATGAGCAAAGGGCTCTAAGTCTCCTAATATTGTTACCGTATGTCCCTCATGCTTCAGCTTGATGCATTGATGAAATGTTGATGGCACGACCTGCATGGCATGGATCCATGGTCAACCTAGAAGCATATTAAATGGAAGTTCCAAGTCTAGGATGTGAAACTTCATCTGATGGCAAGTGGGGCCCACCTCTATGGGCAGCGTAATGGTGCCTATTGACTCTCTTTCTGCGTTGTCGTATGCGGTGATAGTGATGATATGGGACTCAAGATATACCTCCATATGTCCTAATTGTTTGACTAATTTAAGCGTGTAGATGTTCAATCTAAATCCGTTATCCACAAGCACCCGTTTGATTTTCCTATGGGTGACAACTACCTCAATGTATAAGGGAAGATTATGTTTAGGATTCTCGGTAGGGACCTCCCTATGGCTAAAAGTGAGATGCTCACTTGGTGCAATATTTGCCACTGCAGCTTGAAGGTACACAGGAGCGACTTCTAAAGGCAATCTCGACCCCTGAAGAGTTTGATACAAAATGTCCTTATGCACATTGGATATCTTGTTAAGATCTAAGATCGAGATCTTACCAAGTGTCCTCTCAAGTTGTTCTAAAAGGTTATATTTACCAGTTTGTGGGGTCAATAGAGAGGGTTCCAGAATCACGAGGTGGGCACACCTTGTTACCGCAGTGCATTCCTTTCCCTTGATCCAAATGGTATTGAAATGATCAGCAGGGGAGTGAATACATCCGATAAGCGAATCGTAATGATTGTTATCTCTTTTGGTCTACAAGTAATTCATGGCTTTATAGGTTTGGGATGAGTCTCCCCGATCTGGCTTTATCTTTTATGACTTATCATGCTTAGGGAATGGTTCCTTATAAATCCCCATTTTCTCATTAGGTGTTTGCATTTTTCCAGGGTTATCCACCTCTATCTCCCCATTATCAATGGGGCACTGAATATAGTTGCGAAGCTGCTGAAATTTTTCTATCTTATGACCTTTAATGCGATGCATTTCACAGTATTCATGCTCCTTTTACCATGAAGGTTTAGGAGCGTTGTCATCAAATAGTTGCGTTGTAGGATAGGTCATCATCTGGGCTGCATCTAACTATTGTAGTATGACAGACAATGATTCATTAAGGAAGGTGAATGTTCATCACTTTGGTGGTGGTTGAATTGGGCCCTTGGTCAATTTAAAAGGTTGACTAGTTTGGACCATTTAAACACGTTTGGAATGAGTGATTCTGTCTCCCACCACATTTTTGTTTTTGTTAAAGATCTTCAGCTTTTCAGCGGGTTTGACACTTTGGTTGTCTTTAGATTGGGTTTTGAGGGTGCTTTTGGCAATGAGAGCCTTTTCTATTTGAATCCCTTTCTCGATAACCTCCTCAAAGGTGAGGACACAATGCATTTGGAGGTGGAAAGCTATATCTCGGTTGAGATTAGGGACGAAAATACTGACCAGCTGCTTCTCGGGGAAAGTACAAGGGAAGTGACTAGCTATCCCTCTCCATCGTTGGAGGAAGCTGACAAAGGTCTTATTTGGGCGTTCTTTTGCGCCGCACAAGTCTGCCATCTCTATGTTATACGAGAAATGATGCACAAATTTTTCTACCAATTCTGGCTAGGTTAAAATTGATCTTTGTGGTAAGCACGTGAACCATTCTAATGCTTGACCTCCAAGACTCTTAGGAAAAATTCTGATGAGGTAATTATCACTATAAGACACCTCTTGACATGCCTTGTAGAAATCTGTAACATGATCCCCTGGGTCTCTCTTTCCTTTGTATTTGTCGAACTTTGGCATATCAAATTTCTTTGGAAAGGGTTGAAGGGTCATTGTCTCATCAAAAGGATAGGGGCATAGTTCTTCATATTGGTATTTCCTAATACTCCCTATATTGCTTTCTTGTATGCTCGCAAGCGTTGATTTCATAAATTGAACTTCTTGTGTGAGCAATTGTTCTCTAGTGGGAGAAGCAGGGATGTGTACATGATGATACCCTGTGTCTTCTTCTCCTTGGTTTTCTCGATGGAGTTCATGGATCTTAAACTTAGACCTTGACTTTAAACGTTCTCGTTTGTGTCTTTCTGTACCTGGAAAGTAAGCAAAGCTAGTTTTTGGCTTAGGTTACTTAGTTGTTGTTGGATTGTGACTTGGTTTGTGTCTTCTTCTTCTAAAGGTTCTTCCTCTTTGTATTATAGAGGTTCTTCCCCTGTCTCATGTTCTATCTTGTTTCTTCATGGCACTTTGATGAGGGGTATTCTATCCCCTACCACTTTATCATTTTCTGTGTAAGAAGTGGAAGCATGCCCTCCTGTTAAAATATCTTCCATATTGATAAGGGGGCGTTCTTCCTTAGAAGTGTCATTTGTAGGTAATATTGGTTCATTATCGGTGGGCAATTTGGCCCCTAATTCCATGACCCATGCCAACACTCCATCTTTGTTTCTAAGGAGAAAGTTATCTAGTAGAGTAGGGTCAAAATCAAAGTCCACGTGGTGACTCTAATTTGTTTCCACTATGGTCGACAATTTCTTCTGTTTCCTTTTCTGTAGAAAATAGTGGTCCTAGATCATGTCTGATAAATGGGTTTGACCCTTGTTTGTTAGAGGTTTCCCAAGCTTACACCTATTGTTCCTCTTATGTTTGTTTCTTTAAACCTAGATGCATCTTGGGATCCTTGTTTTTGTGATAAGTTTCACTAAGGTAAGTTGTAGATTTGTTCAAAATTCAATGACTACCCCTAAGTGAAACACAAGATGTACATGTTAAGATTAAATTAATAGTGTCAGAATACCAATGTGATAGAATGATAAAGTCACCAATGAAACAATCATTTGGTACCAAAACTTAATCAAATGAAGTACTTCCTAAACTACATTTCAAAGTAATTTATGACGCCAAATGATTAACAAGATGTCTCCACTTATGCCAAGTTCAAAGGAATGAAAGAGATGTAAGTAAATACATGAAGTTAAATGCAATCTCACAATCAAGATATACGAAGAGCAAGCCCAAGTCTGATTAAGACCTATATCTCAAAAAGTGCCAATTACGATTTGTGAATGACACAACAATATCACCAAGATATGTTAGCCCACTTTACAAGAAAGTGAAGTATTGATATCAAGGTGTTATTGATATAACACGCACAAATGGTAGTGCCTAACACCTTTTGAAATCGAGGTAATAATAAAACTGAACAAAAAAAATCTCAAAGTATAGCTAGGAATAGTTAAGAATGTGTGTAGCGTAACCGTACAATATAGGTATTTATGTCGAGTTTACAAGAAACAAGACGTAAATATCAAAATTGTAATGATACGAAACAAACAAGCTAACTCCTCTATGGAAGTCCATGGTGATGAACTACGCCTAACTACAATGATGATCTTGATGTGGGTATCAAGATCACAATGGCTACCAAATGATGTGAAAACGCCTCCGCTCACATTAGATGTTTAACTAACCCAACCGCAAACATGGATAGGCGTGAACGGACATAAAAGTGAGAGAAACAGCTTAATGGCAACACAAAGGTAATCACACCTCTTTTGATCAACAACATGTCAAAAGAATATGAAGGAAATAAATCAAGAAAAATGATGAAAAATGCTAGCCTCACTTCAGCAGAGTTTCACCTCCCCTTAAGGCAAGTAAAAACTAGGCCAAAGTAATATGTCACACATTTCTCAAAAATAAGGTTCACAACACAACACTATTTTAAAATGGTCAATGTGGGCTCCTGGCCAAAGTATATTCCTAGGTGGTTTTCTTGCCCTATGTGTTACAAAGTTGCCACGAGCGAGGGTGATTTACCCAAAAATTTGTAATGACTAGTTTGGGAGTATCTCGGCTTTACTTTACCCCGTTCAAGAATAGTAGGCAACTAATGCATCTACGTGTACTATCACTGGGGTCAACACAATGGATAACCTGTAACACTATCTCAAAAAGGAATCACTAGTCAAGTAGGTAGTGCGGAGCACTTCCCGTATCGTCCACAAGGTTCCCTCTTGTGTGGACTACTTTGGGGTTCCTGGAACCACCCCCATTGTTGTAGCTTAAGGAGTTATGCCAAAGGGGTTATGTTCCAGTTGAGTGGAGAGGGACGTACCCTTTTCCGAAACCTGCAATATAGTGTTTTGAATATGTTGTTCTTTTTATCTTGTTTAATTAGGTGTGGTTTGCTTGATCACCTTTTGGCAACCTGTATAATAACTGTATTAGTATTTTTTGATTTCGTTTTGATTCCTCCTCTCTTTGACAAGCATTTTTAGGTCCTGCACTCAAGTTTTAGTAGTTCTCCAAGAAAATCACATTATTTAAAAGAGGATTAAGAGTTTCTTTTGATTCTCAAGATCATCCAAGGATGCAAGAGAAGAGCATACACAACAAATAATCCAACTAAAAAGTAAAGAAAATCTTTTCAATCAATGAACCATTCAAAATTCTTGATAAATGTTCATTCCCCTAAACCAAAAGTGAAAGATGAAGTTTTCAATTTAACAAATGTTATAAAATGAAAAATAAAGTTGTTTTTTATTCTCAAGATCACCCTAAGGTGCAAGAGAAGAGCATATAAAAACTTTATCCCAACTATATAGAAATGGAAAACTTTAAATCAAATGACTATTGAAAAATGCTTTGTAAAAGGTTCATTCCCTTAAACCAAAAGTGAAAGATGAAGTTTCCAATTTACAAAATGTTATAAAATGAAGACTAAAGTTACTTTTGATTCTCAAGATCACCCTAATGTGCAAGAGAAGATCATACACAAAATTGATCCCAACTATATAGAAATGGAAAACTTCAAATCAAAGTACCATTGAAAAATGCTTTGTAAAAGGTTCATTCCCTTAAGCAAAATGAATAATCAAATTTCCAAGTTTAATCCCAATGTTAAAAAGATATAGATAAAATTTATTTTTGATTCGCAAGATCACTAAAAGGTGCAAGACAAGAGCATACACATGCTTTGGTCTAAATCAAGGAAACATGGAAATACAATATTCATCAAAACATTAGACATGTTAGAAAATAACTAGTTTTAAACTAATAGAAAAACCTATAACTTTTACAAGTATAAATCCCAAATTTATGTTTTCATTGCATAGTTAACTTCAATACCTTTCCAACACAAAAAAAATGGAGTCATTTCAAGTTTGGGAGAAAATTTTATGGCCTTCGGAAGATGCGTTACGCATATGCTCTTATGCTCATGGGTATGCACTTGACATGCACTCAAAAAATTCAAAAAAAACGTCTCTTAATCTGCAAAATGGGAAAAAATTTCTAACCAACATTTAATTTTGACAACAACCCATCACATCAATATATGAATAGAAGACTCAACGCTATCAAACATTAACATACATGCTCAAGAATTTAAAATTTTCAAGAAATTGACAAAACTAGCATGTAGAATGATGAAAAAGTAAGCTCTAAAAATGAAAACATGATGAAATATTGAAATTTTCTCACCAAGATTAAATTTTGACAGCAACCCACCACATTAATATGTAAATAGAAGACTCAGCACTATCAAATACTAACCTACATGCTCAAGAATTTAAATTTTTTAAGAAATTGACAAAACTAGCATGTAGAATGTTGTAAAAGTAAACTCTAAAATTGAAAACATGGAGAAATCTTGAAATTTTCGCATCAATTCCAATTTTGATAGCACTTCACCTCCTTTATATGTACAAGAAAGTCTCAACACATGCAAACTCAACAAAATAATTTAAGAAAAACAAGTTAGATCAACCTGTGTAAAAGAGGGTTAGTAACCAAAAATGAAACTTAACTGCAAAGGACAATGGAGTAAGTCCCACCAGGTGTGCCAAATGTGTGCAAGTATTGTTATTAAACTAATGTTAATGTAAACAAATACTAACACCTAGATAGTCTTAATTAACCAAAATTAAACAACATTATAAACACCATCATGATAAGAATTAATCAAGGGTTAGATGCTAACAATTATCAATAAAAAACTATGAAATCAACTATGTTAAACACCTAAATATCCTCTATTCTCTAACAACAAATAAATGAATGGACCTAAGTAAGCTCCATGGCTATCAAAATAGTTGGCCTTACTATGCCAAGTAACCTAGGAATAAGGGCGTATCAAAGTTGGGCTACAAGACCCCTTTGACACCTCCCATATGACCTAAGCACTTAAGAAAGAGGCTTAACTCTTCAAGATGATGAAATCTCAAAAGGGTAAGGTGCAAGCTCTTAGTCTCTTTGCTATATGCTTTGCATTTTCTCTCTAAGGAGTTTAGGTGTAGGTATAAAGGTAGGTGGAGGGCTCTTTATATAGCCCAAAGGATAAAGGATTAAACACATTCTCATGAATGTGGGATAAAGGTAAAACATGATTAGGAAGGTAACCTTACTTTAGAAGGGTTTAATTTATGCTTAGCAAGTCATGGGAGTTGGGGGGTGTTTTAATTAATCAAAGGTGATTAGCTAATAGGTAGATGTAAGCTTATAGAAGATAATTAGATGAATATTAGTATGATTTAGGCTATTATAAGGGGATTAAATCAATTAAATATTGATTTATTGGTTAAATGGAAGGGAAAGCTAATTAATTAATAATAATTAATTAGTCTAGGTAGAAGGGGTGATTTATTAACAAAAGGTCATTAATTAGGGTATTTGTTAGATAGGCAACTTAATTAATTAGCTTAGTGTAATTAATTAATGATGATATGAGGGAAAATGAGTGCTTTTGATGATATGTCGTCGATTTGTGAGAAAGGGGATAATTAGCACCATTTAAGTATTTAAATTGCTTGGGCGTAATTATAGGTGTCTATAGTTGACATTCCTTTTCTTCTAGTGGTCACATGCATAACATATTGTAATTCATCTACAACTCTTCCAATAGTGGGGACCACCTTTGGTTGTGAGCACTTGTCTTCATTGGGTTTGGCCACTTTGTGCACTTAGTGTATCACCATGGTTTTAGATTTTGGCCCCCTTATATACACACATGGCATACTTTATAATCTACCACCTTTTGATTATCATTGCCTTGCAATTTCTTGTCAGATTTTGCATTTTGAAGAGACTAAGGTCTAGACTTTACCCTTTTCGGTGATCATTGTTTGGCATGTATGGTTGTTGGCACCCTTTGTTCATTTGCGACATAGACTATGGTGAAGAATTTCGAAAGTCAATATGAAATTATTTTTGTTTTAAACGCGGGGTTAGCCCCCTCTCCATGATGAATCACCCCTTCATGTATTTTTTCAATGGAATTTTAACTCAGGTTGAGTTTGCTTTGAAATTTGGTGATGATCTTAGCCATTGATTTCTATGTTATTTGATCACAAGCTATCAATCTCAGACCTATGGTTATGTTTTTTGACTTATATTGAATGTGGTCGGTGGCATATAGAAACCAACTAGTTTGTTTTGATTCTATAGATTGATCTGGAGATGTTGATCCTTGACCCGTGGAATGTTGATCATTGATGCTTTAATCATGGTTGAATTCGAACTAACCCAATGCTTGAGCTTGGCAGTAAAGGTAATTCTACATTAATGATCACTCCATTATAGATTTTTGGTTTACGGGTGAAGCCTTGGAATTATTTTCTTTTGACACCATTGTTGAACTTTGTGAGCTCAACTTTTGAAAGTGGTTCCCTATTTTTCTTCCACTCTATCTGAGTTCTTTGAGCAAGATGGTCATGGGATTTTTCACTATTTTCATGATCTTTGAGATCAACTCTCACTGCAGTTTGGTATTGCATCTATATTTGTTGGTCATTTATCTGTTGAGCTCGGTATTTGAACTCTATTAATGGTTTTATGGCCACCATTTTGATTATTTCGGGCTCTGAGTTGTTCTGCCTCTGTATTCTCATTGCTTCTTGCTTTGTTTAGAGTTGATAACAGAGATTTGGTCAATGTTTGCTACCACTGGTTGTAGCCTTCGAGCTTGAGCTTGTTTGTGAAGAAGCAATCTGTCTGTTCAAGGGCACTACCCATACATCTTGTCACTCTATGAATATTTGTGAGCTTCAAAACTTGCATGTTCTTTCATTTCTATCCCTTTTAAGCTCTCCATAAAACTATTCGGTGGTTGTCAATGTCATTGAGATGTTTCTGAAACTCTGGTATTTTTAGTTAGATCATCACTTCAGAGGTTTTGGAGGTACGGTTGTGTTATTTCAGTTGAGCAATAATTCTGAGAAATCTTTTCTTAGAAGTATGTTTTGAGAAATGGTATATTTGAAAAAATTAGGAACATTACTATTGAATTGTTTTAGAATATATTTGTATTTCATCAATATTTCTTCCTTTCTTTCTTCTACTCGATACTATTCTGAAAAATGTTTGAAATTCTGTGTTTTATGGAGTGGTTCTTGGGCCTACAAACTTTCTGAGAGCATTTTTTTTAACAAAAACCACTTATGGGTATCTGAGATTTCCTTTCTCTTTCATCTAATTTCAAAGGTTTCCCGTGAATTTGGTTTCAAACAAGTAAGTCTTATGCTCTTCCTTCCTGTAAAAAATGATTATCTTCAAATCACATTGTAGATTGAGCCATTTTCTTAATTTGTGTTTGGTTACTCGAGCTCTGTTAGTAACCTTAGATCTGCTTTGCATGGGTAATCTTTGAAATCCCCTGGTATTTTCTTTTATTCTGATTCAAACTCGGTCTATTCTATTCTTCATTCAAGCTTTGTTGGGTTGATTCCATTCTTCAGTAAGCTCAATTCGAGGGTTTGATACTTGATCAAGCTTATATTCCTGAAGCTATAGCTTGTTCTAAGTAATGGTGTTTGCATAGACTATATTTAAAACTTTACTTACTGTACCATTCGAGCCTTGCTGTCGTGAATTTTTTTCTCTGTTATTTTACGTTGGTCACCATTTATGCTTTTTATTTGGGTTGAGCTAATTTATTAATCTAAAAATCACTTGATACTCTTGTGCATGAATCATTAATAAGCTTTCAGAGCTTTGAGTTCCTATTTTTAATGATATAGTGGTGTTCTGATGCTCTGAGTCCTTGTAGCTAATTGCTATTACATTTCGATGTATTTCTACTTCATGTGCATATTTAGAGACAAACATATTTTGTACTTTGAAAAATGAAAACTCTCAGGTTCTGTCTTGAATATTCAAACTCAAAGTAATCAATGATGTTCATAACAAGATAGAGGTGTGGATATTTGTTGTATCAAGCTTAAGTGTAAGTTGAGACTGTTATCATGAAAATTTATGTTGGATCTTCTTAGAGACTCGAGCTCATCTATAGATAATCTTTATTTATTGGATTTTATCCACAGTTTTTCTTTTACATTTCAGAACTCCATTATTCTCTGTTTTGGGGCCTTTTCTTCAGCTTGTAGACACTATTATTAAGGGTTGTTTGAGATTTGATTCACTTCTCATTATATTCCACTTGATATCTTGACTGTGATAACTTTCCTACTCACATCAATATATCAGTACCTGATTCATTTGTAAGCAATATACTTGAATTCCATAAGAATGCTATGACTATACCTACTATCTTCCTTTGAAACATACTGACCTTATTTGATAATGAATTTTGATAAGTTCATGACTAAATTCTGTTGTTTGCATAGCCCATATTCAATTGATGGTTACAGTGTGAACCTTGTGACTTTTTTATTTCCATCTGTAGTATGTAGTGGTCAACTTGAAGAATTATCCCATCTTGCAGTTATGTTTCTTCATGAAGATATGTACTTTTCTTTTCTTTTTAGGAAATATCTATATGTATTCATTACTTAGTTAGAAATGAATGAAATTCTTCACTCTCTAGTTCTGGGATATGTCTCTGGATCTCGTTCTTCATGGCGGTTATGTTCATTCCTATGTATTGTACTTGGAACTCTATAAGTATAGTGAACTGTTGCTTGCACCTTCCTACAAACATTTATTTCATGAATTGTAATAGTGATCTGGTAGCAACCTGTTATATTTCTCCTTATTTCATTATATGTATAAAAAATGTAGATTTAGCTTATCTGTTCCTTCAAAAAAATTCCGGTAGGCTTGATTCCATTCTTGTAGATAATGACCATTCTTCCTGAAGCATACTTTGAATTCTCCTACTTGTAGTTGTTGTAAACTTTCCAAACTAATTCATCTGATAGAAATGTTGCATTTTTGGAAAAAATTTATTTCCTTTTCTTTGATGAATCATTTGTCAACTGATGACCTGGAAATGTCATCTACTTTATTCATTATTCTTGGTGTAGCTCCTTTGTAACTTGTAGTTGCACTTATACTCTATAGTAATGATGTAGCAACTTGATCTATTTATGTACTTGTCATACACCCTATAACTGTTTCTGGAAGTGGTGATGTCTGATCTTTATTCAACTTGTAGTTACTGAGATGCTTACTTGATGAAATTTGTGTTTTCACACTAACTGGAAATGTAAACTTATTCCTTTCTGAGAGCTCTTTCTCCATGTTCAGACAGCTTGATTAGGTTATAATACGTTATTTTAGTTTACGTTTGAGTAACTGTATCCTTCATCTATTAAACTGAATGGCATGTTGTTGGAGGCCGAATTTCTGATAACTATTATCTTTGACCAAACCATGCATTTGGTCCTAATTTCTCATATTACTATTTGATTTATCTATAGCTTTCAAGCATGTATTAGTTTGTAAAAAACATCTATGGAATGATGTAAAATGTCTAATTTACATGGCAAAGCCCAGTCAAAATTTTCTCATATTTCCTATTATCATTCTGTTTCAGCTCTAATCTTATCTTTCACTTAATGTCAATCTTTTAAATGTATGATTCTATTTGCTTCAGTCTGTGAGTTTTATTCTAAAACATGTACCTTTTAGTTTGCAAGTCTTTCTTATGATCTATAGATGTAACTTATTCTATTTTACATGGCAAATACCCTATCTAAATTTTCTGAGATTTCATTCCTTCATTCTGTACCAGTATATAATCTTATGACTTATTTGTAGTTCATGTGTCATAGGATAAAAGTAATTAAACTGATGATAATCTGTGATTTATGGTGATTCAATGTCACAGAAATGATTTATTTACTTCTTGGTTGCATACCTGTACCTGCACACTTAAGATAAACTAGTCAGAAAATAATTAGGATTTTTGGCCTCTCTTTTATGTCCATGGTTTTTTCTCTTTCTTTTTCTGAGTAAATGAGTCATGTATGCTGATTGAGTAATAGTCCATGTATCAGTTGTGCCTTTGATCCTTCATGTAATTTATATCTCTTTTTGTTAAGATATCCATATATACATGAATTAGAATAGTTATAGGAATATGGATTAATCCATGATCTCGTATCTGATAGTTTTCTTTTTTCTTATTTTTAAGGTATAGTTCTTTCAGCAGTGAAGATGGAGAGGGAACAAAGATGGAGATGGAGATTCCTCAAATAGAGAAGAAAGAATCCAAGGCAATGATGGGTTCATTCATACTCCTCTATTTTCTCTTTCATGCATATGTACCTCTTATTTTAGTAGCTATACTTTACTTTTCAGTTTTATTACACATGGTTTGTGTAGGAACATTTGACATTCCTTATGAATAAAACATTGAATTCTGAAAAATTGAGTTATGTATTTCTTTTTGCATTTCATTATCTTTATGGATTGTATGATGAACTAAACAACTTAGTAATATAATTGAATGTCTTAATCATGAAGGAAAGAACATTAAAGAATACCTGTAACATCCAGTAATGAACTCTGATTTCTATAATTTACAGTCACGATCACTTGATCCGAAACCTAGTACTTCATCTATTCTATCAACTTCAGTCTCTTCATCAAGACAACAGAGCTGTCCTTCAGGGATTTGTGTTATGTTTGCTGAAGATAAGCATGAAAATGTAGATGCTATGTGATCTGTTATGTTTTGTAATAGCACACATAGCTGTAGATTTCATGTAATCATTAATTAATTCAACAGTAAGCAATATTGAACTGAAATAACCTCCCCTAGATTAGCTATTGACTTCAGCAATGCTATCCATTGTAACGAGGTTTCAATTTTCCCATTTTTGCACAAGTGGAAAAATTTTCAACATTTATGGCGATCCTGCAGGGAAAGCTGTCCTGCTAGCTTTTAAACTAGTGCCTTGCTCTTATCCATTCGGCATGGAGTATAAAGCATGTAATCAAAAATCATTACCTTTCTGAAGGTTCCAAACCTTCCACAAATGAACTAAAACTAGAAAGGGATCTGGTAAACTAGATCACGTGAACAAATGCACTTATTGAATTGAGAAAACATTGTAATGTGTGAGGAACTACACTTATTGAAGAAAAAATACTACTATAAATAGTCACTGTAAGATTTTTCAATAATAGTGTTTGATAAACATACCATTCACAGGAATGGGAATGTTCCTCTCCATTAAACCTCAAAATTTGAAAGGCATTCATTGTGTTCTTTGCAAGCTAAAATCATGTAAGGACCACTCTCTAGATTGTATCAAACTTTCATGTGTCTTCCTGACTTTGCGCATGATCAACATCCCTCTTTAACACAATGTCTCCTTCATTGAAGATTCTTGAATTTGGATTTCTTATCAAAAGTATTCTTCATCTATTTATGTTTCTTTTCCATATTTACATGGGCTTGATCTCTTAGCTCTTGTAATTTCATTAATTCTACATAACGAACCTGCAATGGCTCATTCTCAAGTAGCTCCATTTGATGCAATAAATCTAATGTGGGTAATTCAACTAAAATATGCATTCTTGCTTCTCTTCCATAAACGAGCTTGTATGGTGAATTTCCTGCTAATCTTTTAGGATTCACTCTATGAGCCCAAAGTAGCTGAATTCAACATTTGATGCCAAGCTCTCTAGTTATCTTTGAGTGTTCTTCTTATGATCCTTAAAAGATTCTTGTTAGTACTTTCAGCTAACCCATTACCTTGTGGGTAATAATTAGATGATGAAACTAAATAAATTTCTGTGGTTAACAACTCAATCTATTACCTTTCCACCGAGTAATGCTAAATAATTATTTGAAATGATAATTGTTATGAACAGAAAATCTTGAAACTATAATTTCATGAAAGGATAGTGTATCAAAGTTTCATTGGCATCTTTCAAGGCTATTGCTTCAGTCCAGCGTGTAAAGTAATTTGTAGTAGTCAAAATCCACTTGTGTCCTTGTGACGAAGGTGTGTTTATCATGTCAATAAAGTCAAGACCCCACTGCATAACAAGGCTAATCAACTGAAATAGGCTGGACAAGGGAATCAAAGATAAACATTATTTTCTAATAAAGAAAGCACATTTTTTACACTTTCTAATCCATTCGAAACAGTCCTTGAATATGTTGGTTCAATAGTAACAAGTTTTCATAATGTTTAAGGCTATGTGTTACGTTTTAAAAAATGACCTCCTATAGGTCCTTTAAGAAATTGTCCGATAATAATTGCTGAATTTTATCATAATCAACATATCGTAAAAAGATTCCATTTATATCTTTTTTGAACAACACACCATTAATAAAAATATAGGGTACAACTTGTAATCTGAAATACCTTCATTTATTCTTGTCCATACCTTCCAGATAAATTCCATGCTGTAGATAATTAACTAAATCATTAATCCATCTTGATTCCTAAAATTCTTGAGCAAGTTCAGGTTGCTGATTTTCTAGCTGAACCATGATGTTTGATTGCTGGTATGTAATTTCAGCATGTTGTTTTGAATCTTCTGGTTCTGCAGCCTACTATTTCTCCATATCAACAATTAGATGTTCACACAAACCTTTACCTCAAATTGTCTTCACAACACGAATATCAACATCATACTCCATGACCTTCGTTATCCATCCTACTCTTTTCTCATTCAATTCTTTATTTAACAAGAAAGCTTTCACACTTACATGAGAAATAAGAACATGAATTTTGTTATTTGAAATCATGTACTTGAAATTATTTAGTCCTTTGACTACTGAAAGTACTTGTTTTTCAAGAAAAGTGTACCTTTTTTCATAGTCATGCAAGATTTTTATAAAGAAAGTAATTGGCTACTCAATGCTTTCATCATTAACCTGAGTTAATATGGCTGATATTGTTTCATCTCCTACAAGTGCATACATTGTAAAATCTTTATCAAAATTTGTATTTGCAAGAGTCGGATCTTGAGATATGGTCGCCTTAATTGCTTTAAACCCTTCTCTCCCTTCACTAGTCCAAGAAAAATTCTTTTCTTTCTTTAACATAGCTGTCAATGGTTTCACCAATGCTACAAAATCTAGAACAAATCTTCTAACAAAGTTGATTTTTCTGAGAAAACTCTGTAATGCCTTCTTCTGATGAGGTAATGATATCTATGATATAGATTCAATTTTGTAAGGGTCAATTACTAAACCTTGTTTAGAAACAATGTGACCAAGTAATTTACCTTGATGTACTGAAAAGATAGACTTTAGCGGATTCAAAGATATTCCAAACTAGCTGTATAACTGAAAAAGTTTTCCTTAGATGTATTAGATATTCTTCTGAATTTTTTGAGAATACGTTAATGTCATCTAAATAAACTAGGATACATTTATTTAACAAGCTACGAAACACCATGTCCATTACACGTTGAAATGTTACACCAGCATTTGAAAGTCCAAAAGGCATTATTTTGTAAGCATAAGTACTCCACTTGGTGGTAAAAGATGTTTTGTACCAATCTTCTTCTCAGACTAGAATTTGATTGTATCCACTATAACCGTCTAGAAGAGATAATCTATCTGAACCAGAAACTATTCTTAAAATTTGATCCATAATTGGAAGTGGGTAATGATATTTTAATGAAGCTTTATTAAGATCTCTTAAATCCACACATAATCTGATTTCTCCATTCTTTTTCCAAACTAGAATGAGATTAGCTACTCAACTTGAATGCTTAACTCGGAAGATAATACCTAATTCGATCAACTTAGATAATTCTTTCCTCATTAGAGGTTCTATTTTCGGATTCACATGCTTTTTTTTTTGCCTAACTGGATTGGAGTTTGGCTATAATTCAATAGTATGTTGTGCTAAACTGGGATCAAAAACTTTTATGTCCTAGTATTTTCAAGTGGAAACATCTTTAAATTCCTTGAAAAGATTAATAAAATAATGGTTTTTAGCTAGAGAACATATCTTTCGAAGAAACAAATTTTTTCCTTCATCAACTGAGATCTCTTTATAATTATCAGCATTTGTTGACATCATAGTTTTGTCCTTTCTTAACTGATTTTCAATGTTGAAGATGTCTTCTAATGTGACCAAGTCTTGATGTAGTTTATTCATCTTTAACTGAAAAATATGGTCACCATATAAGTGTTGTAATTTATCTTGATTTACTGCAGAGAATTCAGCTTCTTGCTACAAAAACCTACAAATTTGCTCATCATTTTTAAAAACCTACCAATTCAAATCATTATCAAGTAGAGAAGTCCTGACAATCAACTTAATATGAGGCTGAATTTTGCTATTTTCAATCTATTCCAACACTTTAAAACTAGCACCAATTGCTGCAAGTCTATTTGCATGCTTATTTTCTATTCTTGGAATGGATTGGATATTAATAGCTTTGAAATATTCTATTAAGTCTAAAAATCTATGTTTGTAAGAATTCATTAATGGATTCTTACAAATATTAAAGTTTCTTACTTGATTAATAACCAACTCAGAATCACCAAAAATTTGTAGAATGCTAATACCTCTTTTCCTGGCCCAAAGTAAGATGTGAATTAATGCTTCATATTCAACCACATTCAAAGTGCATGAAAATTAGAGAATCAAGGATGAAAAATACCTTTCATTTATTGGGGAAGTGAACATCAAACCTACTCCTTGTTCTTTCTTATTCTTAGCTCCATCAAAATGAAGCTTCGAAATCCCTTCTGCTACATTCTTTGTTTTGAACAACAAGGGAATTAGTGTGTTTTCTTCATGCAAGCAATACACACCAAACAAATGTTCTTCAAATTCTTTGAAAGGATCATGAAAATTTTCTTCATGTGTCTTTTCATCCATAAACATGTTAGAAACATCATCTAATGCTGAAACATGAGTTGTATTATCAAAATTAGACTTTTCTAAAGTTGTATAATTAGCTAATGCATTAGAAGCGTGAGGCTCAATGTAAAATCTAGACAATGGTTTTGAATTGATAATAACCTTTCTCCCATAACGTGTATTGAAAAATAAGAAAGACGAATCTGAAGAGAGATAACCTCCTATTTTTTATGTGAAATCTCTTGATAAACATAAAACAAAATAAGAAGGTAAATCTACAACAATAATATCTTGCAGAATGGAAACATTTGGGTAAGCATGTAATGTTACCTCTAGATTTCTAATGATGCCAACTATATCAGTTGCAGTTCCATCAAGATGTAAAACACTCTTTTTTGTACGTTCATATTGCAGACCTAATTTTTTTTCAATTGCTTTTGGCATAATTGTGCTACTTGCACCATTGTCCACCATATAATTATGAACAAGATGTTCTCCAATAATCAGTGATAGATAAAATGGTCGTGGCTTCTTGATGTCATGAGCATTTAAGAATTTTTGAACCATCCATTTAACCTCTTTGATGTGGTCTTGTTCAATTGTTCTGAGGACCATGTCTTCTTTCTGGACTTCCTTTTCTGTTGTTTTAGAAGAAATCTGTAGCTTAGCAAGTTCATGAGAAAGTAAATCTTGTTGTCCTGGAATACTTAGAGCATCCCACATTGAGATGTTAACATTATGCCTTTTCATTACATCAACAATGTTAAAAGAAATGACAATTTTAGAGATAGATTCTACTATTTTAGAACAGGATTTACAGAAAAATGATTTTACTTTAGCTACTTTTGATATCTAAGGCATAAATAAACTTCTTGGATTAGGCTGTAGCTTTTTTTGTTGCTCTTTACTAGCTGACACACCTGCTATTTTTATAGGAACAACACTGTTAGCTATTTTTGGGCATATAGTTGTTGTTTTATCAATGATAGTGGGTAAAACGGACCTATTTTGTTGTTTTTTACTTTCTACAGGTTTTTTCTGAGCCCTAGTAGTAAATTCAATGAAATCATTCTCACTGAAATTGACTATGTTTTGTTAAGGTGCCTTCTAAACCTGAGTATCTTACTACCCACCCTCCATTTGAGGCATGAATAATGTCTCAGATTGAGGTTGTGCAATAAGAATTATGTTCACAAAAATATTTGGGCAACTTGTAGCTGAATGAGGTTGATCATAAGGTTGACACCACTCTTTCGTAGCTATGTTAACTGGAACTAAAGCATTAGATGAACTAGGATCCTTTGGGTGAAACTGCCTTTGTTGATAAGGTTTCCTATAATTTTTATTCTACTAGTAAGGCTACCTATTTTGCTGGTTTTGCTGATAAGGAGCCTAATAAGGTCTATTATGTTAGGAATTGAGAGATAAAATATGTGGAATAATCCCTTACAGAATCGCAATAGTAGAAACTAATATGTAGAATAAATAACACAACACAAAGAGACAAGATTTAACGTGGTTCAACCGATTTGGGCTACATCCACCAAGAATCACTTACTTAGATTTTATTACAAGCCTCCACTCTCTAAATACAATACCCAGATCTTTTTGGAGCTATGCTCTATAAACTCTATATAATTCACACCCAAATTCAAAACACATCTGCAATACATTTTCTTGTCTATGTATTATATGCGTAAGACCATATAAATAGACAATTGCTTAACCAATTTGATACAAAACCGTGGGTATCAAAACCATGGGCAAAAACCTTGGGTATCAAAACAATGGGTACCAACAAAACCATGGGCCCAAAAACATCCCATAATGGTTACCCATTACCCATGGGTTAATAAACCACCCATGAAAATTTGCTTCACATAAGACTGCAACATATTTAATGTGCTATGTAGGTGTAACCTGATTTTCACCTGTGAATCATGGAAATATTTTCATGGCAGTATTAGGGATGTCATGATAAAATAGGATTACTAATGGGATGTTATTAGTAAATGTCATCAAATTCCTAGGTGGTTGAATATCCATTTGAAAAACTAGAATCTGAATAATGAAATTGATACATGGTGAAGGAATATTAGGAGGGTTATCAAAACTAGGCCTATTATCAGGTAAAGTATTACCAACTCTTCTCCTTCTTATAGAATTCAAAGGTAAAGAAATAAACTCAAAAGGAATTCCAGTTACCGATGATCTTGTTATGTGGAATCCCACATAGAGCCACCTCACCCTCCTCTCTCCTTTTTGTATATTTACAAGTTTAATTATTTGTTTGGGGGTTACTTCATTTCATTTGTGCTCTTGTATTTTTGGATTTGGAGAGTTTTGTAGTGCTTGTTGAGTTTTGGAGCTTTTTGGAGTTGGATTGAGCTTTAATGAGTTTGGAGGCTGTGTTATCTCTTGAAAGTTCACCCTGTAGAGAGATGGTTGTAGGTGTTCTAATATTGCAAATTTTATCTCCCTCTTTCGTAGATACAATGGAAACAACTCAAGTCTGTGCGTATACCTATTTTGAGGTGAGTCTTTGGTATCAAGGTTGGTTCTTTATTGATGTATCCTAAACTAATTTTCTAGGGCTTAAGGGTAAAACATGACTGTAAAAAATGAAATTAAACTGAGGTGATACTCCAAACTTGTATGAGGTCTTTGATTGAGTACATGCATAATTAAAATGGAATGAATTTCTGATGCACATGGAAACATTTTTGTAAAGATAATTATGGGTAAACACTTTGATGTATTGAGGGATAAAATCACAACAATACTGCTAAGTTACACATACATTAACATCATGCAGAAATTACTAAATTTGCAACAAGGTAATATGATTAATCAAGGAATTCAACAATCACAAGATTAATGGAAACATACAAAAGACTGCAAATAATTAGAAAGGCAGAAAATAGTTTACATTCAAAGTGAAAAACTGGTAGAAAATGCCTTAGCACTCCTATATCTAAAAGTCCTCCTCTTGTGCTTTGCTAAGGAACACAATATATAGCAAAATTAATTCACTCACCCTCGCTAAAAATAGAATAAGGTTGTACTCGCCCATGCATTCTATTTTTATCCTTTATTTAATAAATAAAGGAATAAAATAAAATGTTAATACAAAGAGGTATTAATTGCCTTGGATTACATCCCAGTCATAATGCAGTTGACTATTCTATTTTAAGAAAACAATGGGTGAATAATTTTCCAATAATAAATCTTGCTTGCTGAGAAAATTTTCTTCCATGTACATACAATTTGTCTTCTTGTTTGTTTTGTCCTTTTGTGAAGGCATGCATGAAATCATCTCCCTATGAGTGAGAAAAAATAATTACATTATTTGTAATACTTGCAATAATAATACATCGAAATATCCATTTGATGGAGGCCATCTCCAAGCTAAGGTTCTTGTGTTGACATTCCTTTTCTTCTAGTGGTCACATGAATAACATATTGTAATTCATCTACAACTCTTCCAATAGTGGGGACCACCTATGGTTGTGAGAACTTGTCTTTTTTAGATTTTGCCACTTTGTTGACTTAGCACATCACCATGGTTTTAGATTTTTGCCCCCTTGTATACACACGTGGCATACTTTATAATCTACCACCTTTTGATTATCACTTCCTTGCAATTTCTTGTCGGATTTTCCATTTTGAAGAGTCTAAGTTTTAGAATTTACCCTTTTTGGTGATCATTGTTTGGTATGATTGGCTACAACCCTTTGATCATTTGGGACATATACTATGGCTAATACATTCGAAAGTCAATATGAAATGATTTTTTTTTAATGTGGGGCTGGCCCGCTCTCCATGATGAATCACCCTTCATACACTTTTTCGGTGGCATTTTAACTTGGGTTGAGATTGCTTTGAAGTTCAGTGATGATCTTGGGCCATTGATTTTTATACTGTTTTATCACAAACTATCAATTTTAGACCTATGGTTAGGGTTTTTGGCTTACATTGAATGTGGTCGATGGCATATGGAACCCAGGTAGTTTACTTTGATTCTAGAGATTGATCTGGAGAAGTTGACCCTTGATCCCTGGAATGTCGATCGTCGATGTTTTAATCATGGTTGAGTTTGAACTAACCCAACACTTGAGCTCGGCTGTAAAGGTCATTCGACCTTAATGATCACTCCATTATGGATTTCTGGTTTACGTGTGAAGCTCAGGAAATTTTTTCTCATGACGCCATTATTGAGCTTTGTGGGTTTGACTGTCTTATGAAAATGGTTTCCTATTTTTTTCCACTATGTCTAAGTTCTTTGAGCAAGGTGGTCATGGGGTTTGTCACTATTGTCATGATCTTCGAGCTTGGATCTCACTATAGTTTGGTATTGCATATATATTTCTTGGTTGTTTCTCTATTGAGCTTGGCCTTTGAACTCTCTTAATGGTTTATGGACACCATTTTGATTATTTTGAGCTCTAAGTTATTATTTTGATTATTTAGAGCTTCTGAGTGAGATTTGGTCAATGTTTACCACCATTGTTGTAGCCTTCGAGATCAATTTGTTTTTGAAGAAGTAATCTATCTTTTCAGGGGCACTATGCATGCAACCTGTCACTCTATGAAGCTCTATGAGCTTGAAACTTGCATTTTATTTCATTTCTATTCTTCTAAGCTTTGCACAAAATTCTTCAGTGGTGGTCAATGTCACTGAGATTTTTTGAACTCTGGTATTTTTACCTGGATAATCACTTCAGATGTTTTAGATGTACAACTGTGTTATTTAAGTTGAGCAATAATAATGAGAAATATTTTCTTAAAAGTATATTCTAAGAAAACGTCTATTTGAAAAATTTAGGAACATTACTATTGAATCATTTCATAATATATTTACATTTCGTCCTTATTTCTTCCTTTCTTTCTTCTACTTAACACTATTCTGAAAAATATTTGAACCTCTATGTTTGTTGAGTAATTCTTTGTCCTGCAAACTTTCTAAGAGAATTTTATAACAAAAACCACTTATGGATATCAAAGATTTCATTTCTCTTTCATCGAATTTCCAGGGTTTTTGGTGCATTCGGTTAAAATGAGTAAATCTTATGCTCTTCCTTCCTATAAAAATTATTGTCTTCTAATGGTGTTAATAAACAAGAAACTAACTAAGTAGCTACATGATCTAAATAAACCTATCATAAACAACAAGATGAGTGCTAAAAAATATAATTTCTACAATAATGAATTAAACTAAAACATTTTCATTTTATCTCTAACTACTGTATGATTACTTAAAACATAAATTGAGCCTAGTTAAACCTATGAGAAATCAAATTAGATTTGTTTTTTGCTTCAATGGAGGTGAAGAGGTCTCTTTAAAATCGAAACGAGGCTAGGTTAGATACCCTCCTACTAACCTACTATGAAGTTATGGATGCAAGATGGAGGAGCTTCAACAATGGAGGATAGCCAACATCAAATGCCTATTAGCTTGGCTAATGCAAATGAGGTATAACGCCAATATCTCCAAATGGGAGAGAGGACTTATGAGTGAAGTTATAAGTTTGAAAGGGAGGGGTTACCTTTATATTTATAGATTTCCAAATGAGAGGATGTTGAACTTTGGGTGTATGTGGGACTAAAGCTCAAAAATCACTTTTAGATTAGATTAGGATAAACATGGTTTAGGCTTAGTTAATCTTGGTTTAGGCTAGTTAACTATGGTTTAGGAAAGTTAAAATTTATTAGCAAGTGATTAGAGACTCATTGAGAGTTGGGAGGGGTCTCGATAACCAATTCTGACTAATAGATAGCCTACAAAGCCAATAGGAGTCATCTAGAGATAACTAGGGAAGTTCTGAATGGTAGAAAGGAAGAATGTTTAGCTAATAAGATATATTTTAGCCAAATAAGTTGATTACAGGAGGAATATGACTAAGAAGTTGTCATAAATGGGCATCCGAGAGTGGGGTCAAAAAGGGTTTATTAAGGAAGTGTCGTCAATTAGTTGAATTGGATGAAATGCTAAGTGTAAGCATATTATAGGTGTCTACATTTTCCCCTCTTTGAGGTGGTGTAAGACAAGCATAAACAAGTAGAAATGTTTTTAAGGAATAGAATAAAAATGAATAGAAGGAAGGATGCCCCCTCAATTGTCAATGGGGTGATAGAAGAACTTGATCGATGATTGAAAAGTTGACAGAAAGAGAACAAAAGAAAGAATAGTGTGAAGAAGAAAGGGGATATAGAATAAAAAGGAGTATGAAGAAGAGGGAATGAGCTAACATCCATCCAGTGCCTTTTAGACAAATTTATTTTTCATCATATTGCTAATGGTCTTCATCATCAGTCCTTATTAAAAAGAATTAACAGAAGTGTAGTATGACATGAAAAATCATATATGAACAAATGTGCATTGCTAAAAACACCAATTCCATGCAACATAAAAAATGTAATGCAATACAAGAAAGTAAAATATGCCTAACTCCATGCAACATACACAATGAAATCCAATACAAGAAATTAAAAAATCTAACCTAACAGATAAACATAATGTAATGTTTTTGTTATCGAGCTTCAGTTTTAACCTATTCGAGTTAATGACAAGGGTTGACGATGGTTCCCCAAGAAATGATACATGGAAGGGGAATAATGGAGGACACTTTAGTTTGATGAAAAAGCAATGTACACTATGACACATTACAAGACAACTCATTGTGCCCCAGAGTAAAAATGAAGTAAGCAACCTAGCTTTTATTGCTGGAGGTAGATCAAGATGTTCTGCGAGTCACGCACATGAAAGGTGAGAACGAAAGACCAAATTTTTTTAGGATGATTTATATTGTTTTTGATGTTTCTTGAAATATATTTGAATGCTTCTTATTTTTGTAACATATTTGAGTTTTTTTTTTTTTTTTGAAAGTTTTTTGAAGCTATGTATAGGAAGACGAGAAAGCGTGAATGCCCCTAGCGATATATGGGATGTACAAGGACAGAATTCCATACATACGAGAAAGCTGAAGATGTAAAAATGTTCTAGCGAGTAAGTGGGAGTATTCAAAGGAAAAATATTCATATGTAGAAGCGAGACCCAAGGCCTATATGAATAAGTTCAACATGATGATGAACATAAACCAATGAAGTGTTGGGAAGAAGGAAGGATTCCCCCAGTGTATGTTGGCCTAAAAGTACATGATAGAAAGGAAGAAGAAGAGATTTTTTTTTTTAGAAAGGGACAAAATTATCCACAAACATGGAAAATTATTAATCTTATACAAATTTATGTTTTGAACAAAGTAGAAGAACGATGTGAATGATATGCATGTATCTTAGAAGTCTTGTGATGAAGAAGTGATTAGCAAAAGGCACAAATCGTGAGACGAGATAAGGACTAAAGTAAGAGTCTGAACAAGGTCCAAAAACGAGATTTGGTAACATACTAATCATGCCTACTCATAGAGATATAGTGTGCACACATGGAATTTATTTCCTCTTGAAGGGAATATTTGATAAACAAGCAAGTGAAGACACCCTAGCCAATCTGTAGGAATGATAAAGTTTGATAGGCAATTTTTTAATGGATGGTTGAAGGATAGTCATACATTGCTTCACTGCCAGCCAGGAGTCCATAGCCCCGACAAAAATGTATTTTATTCTAATCGCAACATTTCTCTACTGCCAGTAAGGCGTCCATAGCCCCAATATATTTTATTAAAAATACCCCAAGAAAGATTAATATATCAATTTTATTTTGCTTTGTAGCCTTGAGATCTTGATTTTTGATTGATTTTGATTTTTTTTATTTCTAAAAACTTATTTCAGCTCTCTTGTTTGATAAGGGGTTAAGAACCATTGATGGATTGATGGAAGGATGTGGAATTTATTGTGATGACAACATTGGATAGTGTCAAAAAATATGTTCAAAAATGTTTTGCAACAAGTTTATTAGATGTTGAATGTGATAGGATCTCTAAGAGGTCATTTGTTCTTTAATTTACCAAGGTGATAAAATACCAAGGTCAAACAGATACCATAGAGATAAATGTCAAAAAATGCGTGCAAAAAGGCTAACCAAAACATCACCAAAGGGATGGAAATGGAATATTCCTTGTAGAGGAATGATAAGAAAGGGAAGAAAGAAACATCCATCTGTATGCAATACCTGATATTAATGTTTGATATTTGTACCTTTGATTTTTGTATGTTTTCTCATGTTTTTTTGTATTTTGGAATTTATTTTGATTTTTATATTTTTGATAGTTTTTGGAAATTTGAGACCAAAAAAGTTACACTGTGTGATAAGATCCAACAAAAATGTCTAGGAATTCTTTGATAAGATAAAATAGGTATGTTTTTTTTATCAAGAGTCGTGTTATCCCTGATCTCGAACTCAAACTCAACAAATTACTACGATTTATCCTGAAACAATGATTTTGTATGTGGGAGATTGAATTCCCCATCTAGATTTTTATTCACTTTGTGCCATACTTGATGGTTGCATTGATGTGAGTTCTTGAATCGCACTTGATTTTTAACCTTAATATCGCTTGAGTTGCTAGGAGGTTTGGAGCTCCTAGGAGTGTTTACCTGAGCTTGATTAAGAAATTGTTTGGGTTTCTTATAAGATAATGCGTGACTTGTCTGATCCTAAGAAGGAGACGAAAGTGAATGTGGATGTTTAGAACTCATGTGAGAAATGACCATGTGCTTTCCATGACCATTGATAGAAGAAATATGTGACTGATGAAAATGATACGGTCCAAGAATTAAGAGGATGGGCTACTAGGAGTTGAGCCACTAATAGAAGATGATGAAGGGGTAGCAAGATATGGCCCTAAGATGGAATATATTTGGCTAGGAGGACATGGACCAAATATAGATGAGGAGGGACTACTAGGAGGGTCCCATAGATATAAGGAGATGAAGGGATACTAGCATGCGGCCCAAGAATAGAAGGTAATGGGCTATCAAGAGGTGACCCACAAGTAGAAAATGGAGGGCTACTAGGATGTTTCCCAAGGATAGAAGAATACGATGGGCTACTCAGTGGTGACCTAAGGAGAGATTTTGATTGAGGAATGGTGATAGATAATCAATGATTTAGAAATGAGAAGATAGGCCAAGGATCAATGCTAGACCCTGAAATCTCATCATGCTGAGAAGAAGGTGAAGATGGAATAATAGAAGAAGAATCAAGTTTCATGACCTTAGGATTTTCCTCTACGCTTTGATAAAAGGAATCAAATTATTTTCATCAATAAATGAATGCATCGAGTTCTATAAATAACCCTTGTTTTCAATCCTCTAAAGCGCTATCATTGTGTAGTCTAATTTTTCTTCATTATGAGAGAAATCAATCAGTAGAGGTTGTTGTTTTTTGGCCATAGGAGGTTGACTAGAAGAAATGAGTTTGACAAGAGGGGAAGATTGATTCACAAAAGAAGATCAAGATTGTTGATGATGTAGACCAGGGAAAGGATTGACCTTATAAATCCCACAAATAATTTTGATAGTGCTTTGAAAATATATCTTAGCGCATGGATTTCTTGTATTGGTTCGATGTGGTTACATACATTGATATCTAGAACATGATTAAGGAAATTCTATGAAATTTTTAAAAGGGCTCAAGGGTCGAAGAGGCATGTGAGTTGGACTGAGCATAAGATGACTCAAGAGATAATGTAGGATTGGTGGCAGGTGTCTCATGAATGGAAGAATTATATTTGGACTTAGATCATTTTTCTAAAAGAAGATTTAATGTGGGAGAGAAAATAGAATCACATAGCCATCCATTAAATTGCGACGTAGGAGTCGGATTGGATGATTGAATAAAGGGAATATGAGTCGTGGAACTCTTGGATGGAGGAAGAGGTCGTTGAGATGACTGATGAAGGAGTTCCTGTGAAGAAAGGGAGGATTGTGTCTGAAGACCCAAATTAGATGTTCGACCGATGGAACTATGAGTCACACGAGTATTTAAAGGAGGCATACGTCATTGATGTGAGTTGGAATAAAGGTCCTACAAAGGAAGGGAGGACAGTGATTCAATATTTGATCTAGGAGTATCTGAACAATAGTTGGGATCTGAATCATTAGAAGAAGAGTGCGAATATGAATGGTAGTTTGGAACTGAATTATAAGAAGAGTGGGGGGAACTTGAATAATAATTTAGATCAGAAGCATCCAAACCATACCATCGACTATGAGCTGAAGGTGGGGAATATGGTACCTGAATGGGCCCTCTAGCACGAAGAACCAAACAATGCTTAGTTGTAATGGGTATCTTTTGATGTGAACGCCTAAACCTCGGTTCTCTATTGTTATAAGTGTGAGGAACCACATGATAATCAATCATGGTTGGAATTGCTTTAAGAACAAATGTATAGACCTAGATAGTGTAATGGAAATCCTTCAAAGGGAAGGAAGTGACATGTCAATTACAGTAGCATAACAAAAATCAATTATAGATTTCATAAGTATGGAGATGCATGCATGATTTTAAGAAGAGGGTTTAATGAAAATAGACATTGTGATGATGCAATCTCAATGAGATAAAAAGGGATTGTCCTAGAAAATAAGTTTTCTAGATGAATAATCACAAGGAACAATCATGCGAGTGTGAAACACAAAGCCAATCAAAAAGGAAATACACCATATACAAATGCGCATACAAAGTGATAGTTTGATGCCAAGATGATCAACACAATGTCAATACTTACATTAAGCTCAAAACGAACTAGGCATAAATATTAACAAAGGGTAGACATGACTCCCAATCAAAGGATACTATGATGCGTTCAATAACCAACATGGAATTTTTTTTAAAAGGATGAGGTTTACAAATGTAAGCCACATAACCACGCAAATTGGAGATGTCTTTCAATCTTCGCGGAGAAGCAAGATATTAGAGTCAAAGTGGTATTCAAATGAGGAAAACAAAATAAGCGACAACTTTCAAGATTTGGGATAATGTTTGAAATCAAACCAAGTCAAAGTATACTAAGTATGTACTAAAATGTGGGCTACATGATGCCACAATGTGGATACTTAGATCACGTTTACGAAAAACATGACTTAAGTATCTTAATTGTGTCGAGACAATAGGAACAAGGTAAAACGTCAAAGGGGGATCAAATGATGAATCAATCCTAACTATGATGATGATCTTGAAATCATGATCAAGTGGCCATCAAATATATGAGAATGCATCCATGCACTTTAGATGTTTAACAACTAAGCTGCAAACATGGATGAGCATAAACGGATAAAAAAGTGGAGAACATGATCTATGACAACACTCCCGAAAGATGCCTTCTCTTTTCCCAAATGGGTAGCAAGAATACAAAGGTGCAGATAAAAATATGGAAATAAACTAAGCATTACTTAGGTATAGCTTCACCTCGTCCGAAGTCAATAAAGAAACCAAGATGAGTACCACGTTGTAAACTTCGTGATGAGATACACTTAGATATAACTTAAATGGATTCGTTACCATGTTCGAAAAACAAGGCTTTTAATCCAAACAAGTTATCACTTCATGATGGAAAAGATGCGATAATGGACTAGTAAAGTGGGCTCCTTAATGGAATGAATTCCTTAATAAGATCTCTAAACTAGGTGTCACAATGCTATCTTAAGTGAGCTTGATTTAACCAACAAATCGTAATGACTAATTTTAGAGTATTTCATCTTTACTTTACCCGCTTTAAGCATAGTGGGAAATAAATGCATCCATGTGTACTCTCCTTGGGGTCACCATATGAACAATCGGTAATGCTAACTCACATGCAAAAAATAATCAAGTCGGTAAACAAAGAACTTCCCATTTCATCCGCAATGTTACACAACGGTGGATTACTTTAGGGTTCCTGGAACCACCCCCATTGTTGTAGCTTAAGGTGTTATGCCAAAGAGGTTATGTTCCAATTAAGCAAATAGGGATGTACCCTTTTCTGAAACCTGTAATGTCGTGTGATGTATTTTTTTATCTTGCTTTATCTTAAATGTGGTTTTAAGTAGCAGACCATTTGGAAACTTGTATGAAATCACATATTAGAAGGTTTTGTTTTGTCTTAGTTACTCCTTTCTTCGACATGTGATTTTTGTCCTACATACCAAGATTAGTAATTTTCCACAAAATATAATGATATCAAAAGAGATTTTGTGTGTTGGTTTTGATTCCTAAGATCGCCAAACATTGTGAAGGAAGAGCATACACAACATGAAAACTCAACTAAAACAAGTTTATAGAAAATACATTAAGTGTTTTTGCAAAATTTTGAGTTCATGTTAACCATTTTTAAAATTTTCATCCATTAGGAAGCATAAAGTATTTTTGAAATCAATAAGAGGTTTTTGAAAGTGTTTTTGGTTCCCAAGATCGCCTAGAAGGTGCAAGGGAAGAGCATGCACAATTTGAAAAACCTATATCAATTAAGAAATGAAACACTTAACTAAATTAGTCCAAAAAAAGACCAAAATAACCTTGCAAACAACTAATTAGTGTCACAAAACCTTTCAAACTGTTATAATAGCGAAGATTTTTTTTTTTCAAATTTTAAGATACATTACAAAATGACTAGTTACCTAATAATGTAAATCTTAAATTTTTGATAACTCAAAATCCTAATTTTATGATTCCATTATTTATTTATCTTCAATACCTTTCCAATGCAACAAAAATGGTGTCATTTCGAGCTTGGGAGAAAACGTTATGGCCTCCAGAAGATTGCTAATGATGCATGTGCTAGTATTTGTGTGCCTGCGCTAGGATTTGTGTACTTGAGCCAGAGAAAAGGTGCCTGCGCACCTCTGCTAAAAAAGTAACAGTTTTTAATGTGTGTGTGCCATGGTTTGGGTGTGTGCACCCAATTTAAGGTTCCTACAAATGTTATTGGGCACCTACACGTGGTTTTAGGCACCTGCGCATGATTTTCGGTACCTACAAACCTCTGTCAAAAAATGAAAGTCAGTGGTGCCTACACTGATAGACAGGTGTATGCACACCCTTCCCTGTAGGTGGCTAAAAAACACAAGATTTTAAAACAATACTCAAAAAATATAAAAATTTCATCAATTTGGTTCAATTTCGGCAGCACTTTACCTCCTTCGATCTTGTAAAGAGCATAAAAGCAAGACAACCCTCGCTTACCTAGTTAAGAAACCTTATATTTAGCCATTAATGCAAAAAGATTAGTGAAATCAAAAAATTGAACTAATCTAAAAAACTTTGAAACACTAATCTAAAAAGCTTGAAACTATCCTAGAAAAGTTCAAACTAAGAAACACTTAAAAACTAAAACGAAAAGCTTCAAAGTGACTCCATTAATGGAGGATGGATAAAGTGTCCCACTGTGTGTGCCAAATGTATGCATGAGAATATTAGCTATGTTAATAAACAAGAAACTAAGTAAGTAGCTCCATGATCTAACTAAACCTATGATAAATATCAAGATGAGTGCTAAACAAGATAATTTCTACAATAATGAATTAAACTAAAACATTGTCATTTTATCTCTAACTACTCTATGATTACTTAAAACATAAATTGTACCTAGTTAAACCTATGAGAAATCAAATTAGATTTGTTTTTTTTTAATGGAGTTGAAGAGGTCTATCTAAAATGGCTATAACGCCAAGTTAGATACCCTCCTACTAACGTACTATGAAGTTATGGGTGCAAGATAGAGGAGCTTCAACAATGGAGGATAGCCAACATCAAATGCCTATTAGCTTGGCTAATGCAAATGAGGTCTAATGCCAATATATCCAAATGGGAGAGAGAAGGACTTATGAGTGAAGTTGTAAGTTTGAAAGGGAGGGGTTACCCTTATATTTATAGATTTCCAAATGAGAGGATGTTGAAATTTGGGTGCATGTGGGACTAAAGCTCAAAAATCAATTTTAGATTAGATTAGGATAAACATGATTTAGGTTTATTTAATCTTGCTTTAGGCTAGTTAACTAGGATTTAGGCTAGTTAAACTTGATTAGCAAGTGATTAGAGACTCATTAAGAGTTGGAAGCATCCTAGATAACCAATTATGACTGATAGATAGCCTATGGAGCCAATAGAAGTGGTCTAAAGAGAACTAGGGAAGTTCTAAATGGTAGAAAGGAAGAATGTCTCACTAATAAGAGATATTTTAGCTGAATAAGATGATTATAGGAGGAATATGAATAACAAGGTGTCGTAAATGGGCATTCGAGAGTGGGGTGAAGAAGGGTTGATTAACGAAGTGTCGTAAATTGGTTGAATTAGATGAAATGATAAGTGTAAGAATATTATATATGTCTACAAATGGCCTTATAAATTAAACCATTTTATTAATTTGTGCTTGGTTGCTCGAGCTCTTTTAGTAACCTTAGATCTCCTTCACATGGGTAATCTTGATATCCCCTGGTATTTTTTTTGTTCTGATTCAAACTCATTCTATTCTATTCTCCATTCAATCTTTGTTGGGTTGATTCCATTTTTCAATAAGATCGATTTGAGGGTTTCATACTTGATCAATCTTATATTCTTGAATCTTTATCTTGTCTAAGTACTAGTTTTTGTATAGCTATATTTCAAAATTTACTTATTGTACCTTTTGATCCTTACTATCATGCATTGTTTACTCTGTTATTTTGCATTGGTCACCATTCTTATAGAGTTCAAGTATATTTCTTAGAAATAAATTTTCTACTGATATATTGATGCGAGTAGGAAAGTTATCACAATAATATATCAACCGGAATATAATGAGAATTGAATCAGAGCTCAAACAACCCTAAAAAACATACTAACATTATTTGATGATGAATGTTGGTAAGTTCAAGAATAAATTCCATTGTTTGCATAACCCATATTCACTTGATGGTTACAGTGTGAACCTTGTGACTTTTCTCTTTCCATCTATAGTATGCATTGGTCAACTTGAAGAATCATCCCATCTTGCAGTTATGTTTCTTCATGAAGATTTGTTCTTTTCTTTTCCTTTTAGGAAATCTCTTCATGTAATCGTTACTTAGTTAGAAATGAATGAAGTTCTTCACTCTCTAGTTCTTAGATATGTCTCTAGATCTGTTTTTTATGGCGGTGACGTTCATTCCTATGTATTGTATTGGACTCTACAAGTATAGTGAACTATTGCACCTTCTTACAAACATTTATTTCATGAATTATAGTAGTTATATGGCAGTAACCTATTATATTTCTCCTTATTTTAGTATGTAACAAAATAAGGATTTATCTTGTTTGTTCCTTCAAAATCTCTCGGTAGGCTTGATTCCATTCCTATAGATAATGACCATTCTTCCTGTAGCATACTTTTAATTCCCCTACTTGTAATTGCTTAAACTTTCTAAACTAATTTATCTGATAGAAATGTTGCTTTTCTTTTCTTTAATGAATCATTTGTCAACTGATGACCTGAAAATGTCGTATTCTTTATTCACTGTTCTTGGTGTAGCTCCTTTATAACTTGTAGTTGCACTTGTACTCTATAGTAATGATGTAACATCTTGATCTATTTCTATACTTGTCATGCACCCTGTACTAGTTATATGAAGTGCTCATCTTGATCTCAATTCAACTGTAGTATGAGATGCTCATTTATGTACCTTGTGTTTTCGATAGCTGACATCAATCTACTCCTTTCTGAGAGCTCTTTTCCATGTTCAAAAAACTTGTTTGTTTATAATCCATTTCTGAGTTGATGTTTAATCATTACTTGAGCATTACTGAATCTTTCTTGATGAAATTTGTAAAATAATATCTAGAAATGTTAATTTGGTCCTTTCTTTTTCAGTTATAATCTTTTCTTCTTTAAGTTGTAACTGTGACACTTCTTTTCTTTGAGCTGGTAATTATATCCTTCATCTATTGAATTATGGCCTATTATTGGAAGCTGAATTATAATACTTATTATCTTTGACCATACCCTGCATTATCTATTTTTTGTATTACTATTTGATCTATCTAAAGCTTTCAAGCATGTATTAGTTTGAAATAACGTGATGGAAAGATGTAAAATGTCCATTTTACATGGTGAAGCCCTGTCAAAATTTTCTCAGATTTCCTTTTCCATTCTGGTTCAGTTGTAATCTCATCTCATTTCAGTTAACTTCAGCCTTTAGTTTGAAATGAGATAAATGTGCTTTTCTGATTCAAGTTACAAAATGTATCACTTCTTTCTTCTTACCTGTATCTACACATTTAGATAAGATGGTTAGAAAACATTAGGCTTTTTGGCCTCTCTTTTATTCCATATATTTTTCTCTTTCTTATTTGTGGGTGAATGATTCATGTATTCTACTGTAGAATAGTGGTTTTATCAGTTGTGCCTTTGTCCCTCATGTAACTTATACTTCCTAATGTTAATATATCCATATGCATGAATTTGGATGTTATAGGAATATGGATTAACCCTGAGCTCTTAACTGATAGATTTATCTTTTCTTATTTTCAGGTACCATGGTTTCAGTAATGAAGATGAAAAAGGAATAAGATGAAGATGAAGATGTATCAACCAAAGGAGAAACCCCAAGGAAATGATGGGTTCATTCATACTCCTTTATTTTCTCTTTCATGCATGTTTACCTCTTATTTCAATAGTTGTACTTTACTTTTCAGTTATATCCCATGACTTGTGTGGGAAGATTTGACATTCCTTATGAATAAAGCATTGAATTCTGAAAAATTTATTTGTGTATTTGTTTCTGAATTTCAGCTTTCTGTATAGATTATATGATGAACTAAACAACTCAGTAATATAATTGAATATATTAATCATGAAGGAAATAACATTAAAGAATACCTATAACATCCAATAATGAACTCTAATTTCTTTAATCTACAGTCATGATTGCTACTCTAAAAATTAAGACTTCATGTATTATACAGTTCAGTCTTCATCAAAACTACACATCTATTTTTTGGGGCTTTGTGTTCTTTTGCTGAAGATAATCATGAAATTACATATTATGTGACCTGTTACATTTTTTCACAACACACATAGTTGCATATTTCATGTAGTCATTAATTAATCCAACAGAAAAAATGATGGACTAAAAGAATCTCCCCTAGATTAAGTTCACTTCACCAGTGTTATTCATCGTGACGAAATTTTGAATTGCCCATTTTTCCACAAGAGAAAAAATTGTCACAATGGTGATCAATTAATCAAGTTCTACCATGGAAAGGTAGGAACTACACTCTTGTTTTAATTTGTTTCTCTGATATTTGTATATTTTTGTGTTGTTGAATTTTTTAGTATGTTTGTTGAGTTATTGGGTATTATGCCTAAGTATGGTGTAGGAGAAGGCTA
The DNA here is from genome assembly GCA_019776745.2 of Taxus chinensis. Lineage (NCBI taxonomy): Eukaryota > Viridiplantae > Streptophyta > Pinopsida > Cupressales > Taxaceae > Taxus > Taxus chinensis. Next base: position 821,947,906 of record CM034147.1, read on the forward strand.
TGGGTATTTTATGTGTAGTTAGGCATAATATTTTATTTGATGTTTTGTAGGGATTTCGGTTGGGTGCCTTATCATGGATAAGAAAATACTTGCATTTCTTACTTGATTCTCTTAAGGGAGACATAAGAGATTGAAGGTAGGCATAAGAGGATCTTGAGAGAGGCATAAGAGTTGTTAAGGGTTTGAGATGCATATTGGAGGGCTTTACGGAGAGCACCTTATTGGTATCCAAATTTATTCTCCCTTGGAAGTTGAGAAACATCACAGATTTAACAAGATACTCAGAGATAGAAAAATCATAATTCATTGTGTAGTCAGGTAAGGGATTCATTTGGCCCTTTGTCAATTGAGTGTTGGAGAAATGAATAACACCATATAAAAGGATTTGATCTGTCCTCACTACTTTAAGTCGTGGCTTTAAACCAAGGTGAGAGGACCCATTTTGTAACCTCCACTCGTGAAGGACATGAAGAGATACTTATTTGTACAATTTTTAGGAGAACATTGAGAAAATATGATCAATACACAAAAATCTAACTCTTACGAGTTGTCACTTCTAAAGAATGGAGATATTTTCTGAACAAGGTTCAGGTTACTAAAGACACTTAAAACCTATTTGCTTCTGTATATTTTGGCAGTAGAATTTATTCATTTGTGGATACACAACACAAACATGGGTACTTCAGTTAGGATTCATTGGTATTTTAAATTTTTGGTGGGGAATTAATCAAGATGAAGTCGATTTCACTAGATATTTGAGAACCTTTACAAAAATTGGAAAAATAACAGATATAATGCTTCAAAATAGCGAAAAAATTCCTTCAAGTAGAAGGTGTGCATAAATGGAGGCAAAAATATACACGGTTTCACACAATCCTTAAGAATTCAACATGAAGGTTTGAGTTAAAGAATCAATTAAACATTAAAAATCCCTAGTTCATCACGCCTAAGATACACTCATACACTTACAAACAATCTTTATCAACAAAATGACATTATAGTGATTTTATATATATTTTTTCATTACAGGATGAAGGCTCTTCTCATAATGAAATTGAAAATGCCACTATACTATCACATGGATGAGATCTTGTGTGATTAAGAAATATTTTAACATAAGATTGCAACAGGAACATCAAAACCATTTGAATACATTCTGAAATAAAAGAAGACACAATTTTTCCCAAGATCAAGACAGATTAATTTGAAATCTATTAGATTTATCAACAGGGGAAAGTTTCTTGAACAATCTCAGAATTTCCAATGGCTATACACTTACAACCATCTTGACATGATCAAATCTAAAACACAAGAGATTAATAGGTTTCTTGGATGGTCTCTCAGGAAGATGGGCTTTCTCAAATTTTCTCATAACAATTAACCCCTGACCATTTGTAAGAGTATTCTCATTGCATTTATATAATTTCACTCGCTCACTCATCCCAAATTTCCCCCCCCAAAAAGAAGAATATTTGAGGAATCCTTTTCTTGTTACAAGTTTTTTCCAAAAAGTGATGTTTAACAAATTTACACCCAAAAGCTGTCAGGTCGATAAATCATGAAATGATCACATTTCTTAGACCATCAACTATGACTGGGATGCCATATCATAATTTTTTTACAGTATTCTTAATCATTATTTTATTATGTCATGCAAGTAATCCCCCTTTTAATAATTCTCAGGTGGTTCCATATGGCTAGATCTCACAAGCAATCCTTTTCACCCTCGAGAATACACCTTGAGAAATGAGTGCCCTCACAGATACATATATTCGTGCCTCTCAGAAATGAGTGTCCTTGCATGGATTATACCACATACATATGCTGCAAGTCCAAGTCATATAGGTGCAAAGAGGAGCCAGCAGAAACCTCCACGTGTCTTCTTGGCGCAACGGAAAAGGTAAAGTATAGAGGCAAGTTCTCAAAGGAGTGCGGGCCCTACATGTGTTTGGAACAATAGACAGTTGCATTGATTTATTAAAATTCATAGTATGGGAAGGCCAAGTGGAAGCTTCCACGTGTATTTTTTGTGCAACTTCAAAGATGAATTTTGGAGGTGCGACCTCAAATGAGCACAGACTCTCCACGTGCCTTGGACCCAAGAAAGTTTCCTTAGCCATTAAACAAGTACCAGTATAACTAGGAGCTAGCAGAAGCCTCCACATGTCTCTTCAGTGTACTTCTGATATGGTGCCCAAAAGTAGAGACCCTAAACAAGTGTGGACTATCCACGTGTCTCATCCCAGGAAAGTTGTTGAAATATTTTAAGGACTAGCGGAAGGTGCCACGTGTCTAGGGTCCAAAAAAGTTACATCAGACAATTGAAAAATTTTGAGTATAGGAAGATCCTGCAGAAACCTCCACCTATCTCTTCGGTGCTCTTCTAAAAGTAAAGTTCAAGGGAAGGTCCAAAACAAGCATGGGCCCTCCACATGTCCTGGGACTAAGAAAATTGCTTGAGAAGTCTAAGTATAGAGAGGATCCAGTGGAAGCCTCCACATGTGTCCTTGGCATAACTATAAAGGTAAGACCTAGAAGCGTATCCTCAATGAGTGTAGGCCCTCCACATGGAAAATGTTTGAGTTAAAGTGCGTAAAAATTCTTCAAAATGCTCTAGTGATCCACCTCCCCACTTGTAACTTTTGATGTGGGCCTGAGTGGAGTCGCGACTCACTTTTATACTTTTTCCTCATTTCGCAACAAATCTTAAAAAATTCAAAGTGCTCTGCCTCCCTGCCTCCAAACTTTGAATTTTCAATGCTGACTCAAACATGTGACATTAATTTGTCTCCTGTGGAGTTGTTGATTATTTTATAACTTTTCCCCCTTTTCACAAAAAGGAAAAAATCTTCAAAATCCTCTGATGAACCGCCCCCCGACTTTTAGCTTAAAAAACGGCCATGTGTCCTTTGGGTTCAAAGTAGGAAATTTTCCCTGCTACTTCATATTCTTGAATAGCTAATTAGATAATATCAGAGCTACGGGGTCAATTTGAATTTTTTTACAAATGTAACAAAAGTGACAAGTTTCACCAAAAAGACCTATTGGGCCATGTCTAATTAGAAAATACCATGTATCCTCGGATGTTGGGATAGGGTTTATAAAGGAGACACAGTCATGGAAGATGCCAAATAACAAAGTTTTTCCTCATGGGAATGAGGGCTGTAAGTAAAACCAAGAATCAATGTGATCCACAACCCAAGGAAATGACTTATAATGACAACCAAATGAAGGATAAATCTTTCTCACATCCATAGGGGGAGACAGAGAATACTTCAAACTAGGAAGACTAAGAAATTTTTAACAAATAGGTGGAGATTAAATTGAGCACCAACATCAACTCCAAATCGGGGATGGGAACTTTGTGTGAGTGCCACAAGAACAACTGACCATGTGCCAAAAAATCCATTTAGAAATGGAGTCTAGAACAAGCTTGCAAAGAAGAAAAACAATAACTAATTCCCCCCGATAACGAATCGAGAAACCAACAAAAACCAGTCACCAAGGACCAGGACAAACTGAAACAGAAAAAATGTGAAAATAGAACAAAAAATGACTATACACTTTACAATGATACATGTCTTGATTATGAGAAATCAGTTAAGGAAATGTTTCAAGTTCCTGTCATTCTAAGTACAACAAATCCAAGAAGTCTTGATACTTCTTTAACAACTAGACATATGCTTGATTTTCTTCTCTATCCAAGTTGCTATCTACCCATATTTTTCGAGGTTTATCTTTTGTGCCTTTTCCATATCTAGAAAAAACCCCATAAAAAATTCGAGTGCAGGGAGAACCAATATGCTCAATATACTTGCACTCATCAATTTTATGCTCCTTAAAATTAGCATATCCCATAAAGTTTTTAACAACAACATCTGTGTACAGTAGTTCATAAGAAGCATTCGTAGGGTCCTGAATGAGATATAACATTTTCTTATCACCATACAACTTCACATGGTTCCACTCAATTGGTATGGTTGCATAAAACATGTCCATTTGCACACTTCCACCCAAACTAGCTGCCCATTTTCTGGATATTAACATCCACCATTCGGTAGAACAATCCAAAATAAATACATTTAAGGTTAAGTACTTTCCTGGATAAGCTTCTAGTTACACTTCTAATCCCTTGAAAAACCCAACTACTGGCACTTCTCTTAAATCCATAGCATTAAATTTCCCATAAGCTTCTGTTACCTTGATATTTAACTCATTCATGACCTCAAGAGGCATTACATTACATCAGGCTCCTAAATCAAACATGCAGTTGTGTACCAAACTATCTTTAATAATCAAAGTGGCAAAAAAGGATCCACATTAAGCTGAGATTCAACCAGAGAAGTTCCCAAATACACCTCAAGTGATTCTCCTAGTTCCTCCAATACCCGTGGTATTTATGATTCTGCAATAATGGGAGGAACCTCTATATTTTTCACACTCTTTCCCTGAGTAATATTTTCTTCCTTAAATTTCATATATTTTAATGCCCTTTTCACATGCTTAGGGATTCTAAGTACTTCTACAATGGGAACAGTAAACTTGATCTGACTCAAGATTTGGGCTATGTCCCAAGGAACATATTTGGGTAAGGAAGTGTTAGAAGGGAGGTTCACAACTTCAACTGATAATATGGGAGTTTTCAAAGTCTAGGCATGGGTAGGAGTATAGGGTTTATCTGGGGTAATTAGGACTTTGTCAGATATATCTTTCTTATGGGTTTCCTTTGGGATGTTGGTAAGAACTATAACTTCTAGCTTGGTTTGTGGCCATCCCCCTTTGAAAACCTTACTTCTAGTGTTATATTATTTATCATGAGAAACTACTACATTCATCAATAGTTTCCTATCCTCTTTGGAAGGGATCCCTCCATCATAATTTTTAATCATTAAATCCCTTAAGTATTCAAAATGATGATTAGGTAGATCAAATGTTTTCACCATGTCAATTTAAAAAGTATTAATAGGAGGAAGAGGTAATACCCGGTGAACATAATCCAAGAAGTTGTCAATAGTTCTAGCACTTATTAATTTAGTTGAGGTTTCCCCCTACCATGAGTTTGCAGGCAGTTCCATCATGCACACATCATCATATGTCTCATCATCATAAAATTACTCAACTTCTTGATCTACATCACATGGGGAGTGTGGTAATAAACACCTATGACACCAATCGATAACATTGGCCTCCTCCACACTAGCAACCCTTGCATTCAAAGGATCAGGAACAAATCTATTCTACCTAGGTTGATGTTTTTTATTTCCTAATCTCATGAGCACTTTCCCTCTATCATCTGGTCTATGATCACCTCTGGGATGATTTATAGATCTCTCCTGACCGTGTGGCTTGTGTTGACCCTGGGAACTTTGTCCTATCTATTTTTCTGCTCTGACTAGTTTATAAGATATTTCTATAACTGCTCTAGCCAAAGTTTTTACAAATTCCTCCATATCCAAAGCCATACTTGATTGAGTATTTTTAGGATTGATCAACTTAACACCTTCCCTCTTAGGAGGCTTTCCAAATTCTTTTATGTTATTTTCTATTTGTAAGGCCATAGTGAAATCCTGCCTGAATGTAAATAGGTTCTTACCTCTCAAGTAATAAGCAACCTTTCTATCATAAGCATCAGAATATTTTATCAAACATGAAACATCGCTTGGCCTTGGGATTATAGGTAGCCTATTCAAGGTCTTATTGAACCGAGTATTGAATCATGGATAGATTCATTTGGATATTTCTTTATATTTTCAAGTTCAGATAAAAGGAACTTATGATCTGTCTTATCCCCATATTGTAATCTAAAGGCACTTTTCATCTTGGTCCATGAATCTATTGAATTATCTAGTAAATCCTTGTACCAGTCACGTGCATCCTTCTCAAAAGTATGAATAAACAGTTTTATAAACACATCTTCAAAATAAATTTCAAAATCTTCCATCATATTGAAAAAGAGTTTTAAATGTTTCTCACCAGTGATGTCATTATTCCCTTGAAATTTTGGCAACCTATTTCTGACATCTTGTGGCACTATATTAGGATATCCATCCATACTTATGAAATCTATAGGTCCAAAAGTGTTGACAAAAAATGGAGGTCTAGATGGAGGTTGGGCCATATTGCCTTGAGGAGGTGAATTTATAGAAGAAACATAATGATAGGGATTGAGGGGTCTTTAGAGCACAAGAATATAGATTTTAAAATATATATTCTCTAATGACATAGCTTCTTGGAAAACCCTATCAACCTTGGAAGAAATAGGGGAAAACTGAGAAGCACACTTTTCAAATACATATGATGGCCCCTCTCCATTTAGAGGACTCAAATTTATATAAATATTACCTTTTTTAAAATCACTTGAAGACGTATGGTAATATTTAGCCACAGATTGATCACCCTTTAGGACTAATATCTCCTTTTTTTATTCTTGATCTCCAACAACTTTCCTAACTTATTTTTCTTCTGAATTTGCTTTTCCTAGTTCTAGAAATAACTTTCTAGTAGGGTCCCTAGTGAAGATATATCTTCTTCCTTCCATATTTGCAAATATTAATGATAGATCTCACTGGACACAGGTTAAGGAACTGGTAATCATTAAAATTTCAATTCAACATGGATTCGCCACTAAGGATTTTCACATTAGATATGTAGATGCGCTATAAGTTACTTACCAAGTGTCTATCAGTGCTTAATTTATGTAAAGCTTAACAGATATGACCTTCCTTTACCCAAATTTATCACTTTTGATGCAAATTTAGTTCAATAACCACTAGAAATTGGAAATAATACACAATGACCATGTAATATTGCACAAATCTTATAGATCTCTACAATGGATGGCATTTAAACAACATATTTGTACTTGAATAATGCTAGAAACATTACCAGGGTAGGTATGTGTACGCATTTGTAAAAATATTCCCCGACAATGGTGGCACTTTGGTGTTTTTTCCATACAAATAGATCCCTAGCAACGATGATAGTTCTGTGTTGTTGCCACACAAATAGGTCTCGAAGTTCAAATAATCCCTGACAATAGTGCCATTCTAGTGTTGGTATCCAAATTGATTCTCCCTTCGAATTCGAGAAGCATCAATGATTTTAGAAGATACTCAGAGAAAGACAAATTATAAGTCATTTTATTGTCGGGAAAGGGATCCAATTGGCTCTTTGTCAATCAGGTGTTGGAGAAATGGCTAGCACCATATAAAAGGATTTGATCTATCGTTACTACTTTAGGTCATGCCTTTCCACCAGGGTGAAAGGACCCATTTTTTAATCTCTATTGGTGAATGACATGAAGAGATTCTTCTTTACACAATTTTTCAGGGGAACCTTGAGAAAATATGATCAATACAACAAAATTTAACTCTCACGAATTATCACTTCTAAAGAATGAAGATATTTTCTGAACAAGGTTTAGGTTACTAAAGACACTTAAAACCTACTTGTTTATGTATATTTTCGTAGTATAATTTATTCATTTGTGGATACACAACACAAACAGGGGTACTTCATGTAGGATTCATGGTTATTTGAAATTTTTGGTAGGTAATTAAGCAAGATGAAGTCAATTTCACTAGATGTTTGAGAACCTTTACAACAATTGGAAAATTAACACATAGAATGCTTCAGAATAGCACAAATATTCCTTCAACCAGAAGGTGTGCATCAGTGGAGGCCCAAATATGTATGGTTTCACATAATCCTTAATAATTCAACATGAAGGCTCAAGTTAAAGACTCAATTAAACATTAAAGATCCTTTGTTCATCACACCTAAGATATACTCATAGACTTATAAACATTCTTTATCAACAAAATGAAAGTAAAGCGATTTTAAATTTTTTATTTCAGTACAGGAGGAAGGCTCTTCTCATAATGAAATTGCAAATGCCACTTTACTATCACATGGAAGAGATATTGTGTTATTTATAGGGATTTTAACATAATATTGCAACAAGAACATCAAATCCATTTGAATACATTCTCAAATAAAAGTAGACACAATTTTGTGCAAGATCAATAGAGATTAATTCAAGATATATTAGAGTTATCAGTAGGGGAAAGTTTCTTCAACAATATCAGATATTTTTAATGGTTGGACACTTTCAACCATCTTGACGTGATCAAATCTAAAACACAAGAGATTAACAATTTTCTCTGATGGTCTCTCAGGAAAGTGGGCTTTCTCAAATTTTCTCGTAAAAATTAACCACCGATCATTTGCAAGAGTATTCTCATTTCATTCTTACAATTTCACTAGCTCACACATCCCAAATTTCCCCCCCAAAATGAAGAATATTTGAGGAATCTTTTTCTTGTTACAAGTTTGTTCCAGAAAGTGATGTTTAACAAATTTACACCCAAAAGCTACCAAGTGGATAAATCATGAAATGTCACGTTACTCAGACCCTCAACTATGACTGGGATGCTATATCATAATTTTTTGACAGTCTTCTTAATCATTATTTTATTTTGTCGTGCAAGAAATCCCCTTTTTAATAATTATCAGGTGGCTCCATATAGTTGGATATGAGAAGCAATCATTTTCATGCTCGATAATACACCTTGAGAAATGAGTGCCATCGTATGGATACTTGCATTCATGCCTCTTAGAAATGAGTGTCCTCACATGGATTATATCGCATACCTGCTCTATGAGTCTTAGTCAGCTAGATGTAAAGAGAATCCAGCGAAAAACTCCATGTGTCTCCTTGGCGCAACTACAAAAGTGAAGTCCAGAGGAAGGTTCCCAAACGAGTGAGGGACCTCCACATGTTAAGAACCATGGAGATTTTCACAAATTTCTGAAAAAATAGGAGTATGGGATGGCCCAGTGAAAGCTTCCATGTGTTTATTCGACGTAACTTCAAATATGAAGTTTAAAGGCGGGACCTCAAATGAGTGCAAGCTCTCCACATGCCTTAGGCCCAAAAAATTTTCCTCAATAATTGAACAAGTCCTAGTATAAATTTTGATCCAGCGAAAGCCTCCATGTGTCTCTTCAACGAACTTTTGATATGATGCCAAAATGTGGAGACCCTGAAAAAGCACATATTCTCCACGTGTTTCAACCCTGCAAATTTTTTGAAAGAGTTTAAGGACAAGTGGAAGGTGCCACATGTCTATGGTCCAAAAAATTTACATCAGACACTTGAAAAAGTCTTAGTATGGGAAGATCTAATGGAAACCTCCACGTGTCTCTTTGGTGCTCTTTCAGAATTAAATTTTAGCGGTAGGTCCCCAAACAGGCACATGCCCTGCACATGTCCCAGAATTAAGAAAGTTGCTTGACAATTCTGAGTGTAGAGAGGAGCCAACAGAAGCCTCCACGTGTCTCCTTGGTGCAAGTGTAAAGGTAAGACCTAGAAGAGGATCCTCAAATGATCCTAATCCCTCCATGTGGAAAATATTTGAGTTGAAGCGTGTCAAAAATATTTAAAATGCTCTGGCATCCCACTTCTAAATTTCAATGTGAGCCCCAACGGAGTCACGACTCACTTTTATAATTTTTCCTCATTTCAAAAAAAATCTTAAAAAATCCAAAGTTCTTTGTTGACCCACCTCCTCATTTTGAATTTTCAATGCTAACTCAAACATGAGACATTAATTTGTCCCCTGCAGAGTTGCAGATCATTTTATAACTTTTCCCCCTTTTCGTAAAAATGAAAAAATCTTCAAAATCCTCCGGTGACCCACCTCCCCACTTTTAGCTTGAATAATGGCCACGTGTCCTTCTTCGGGGTCAAAGTAAGAAATTTTCCCTATCACTTCATATTGTTGAATAGCAAATTAGATACTATCAGGGCCGTGCGGCTAATTTGACATTTTCTACAAATGTAACAAAAGTGACAAGTTTCACCAAAAAGACCCATCAGGCCGCGTCCAATTAGAAAAGACCACGTATCCTCAGATGTTGGGATATGGTTTAAAAAGGAGACACAATCATGGAAGACACCCAACAACAAAATTTTTCCCCATGGAAATGAAGAATGTAAGTAAAACTAAGACTCAATGTGATCCATGACCCAAGGAAATGACTCACAACGACAACCAAATGAAGGAGAAATATTTCACGCATCTATACAGGGAGATAGAGAATACTTCAAACCATGTGGACTAAGTAATTTTGAACAAATACGGTGAGATTAAATTGAGCACCAACACACCGAATTCCAATTAGGAGGCATAAGTGATCTCCCCATAGATCCTTACTCCATTGGCTTTGCATTTCAAGCATTGTGTATTTTATAAGTTGCATTCTTGTGATTATATCTTTTGTTAAATGTGTGTTATATGGCTGTGAAATTTTGTGTTCTGATGTTGAAGCATATTTTAGTTTTCATGAGTTGGATCCATCCTTTATTGCATTTTGGTTAGGGATTAGGGGCCAATGAGAAGAATAAATTCTTCTCCTCATTGGATTATTGGTTGGGTGGAAATTTTTTCCTCTCCACCATTTTTTTGTGATCAAGTGAAAAAATGATGGAGCTTTTATTGAAAAATTGGAACTTGGAGCTTTTTCAAAGTCAATAAATCCTTCTTTGTTAGAAAACCTTTCTTTTTATTTTCACTTAAGATGGAAGACTTGTAGTATTGTATTTGAAAGAAAATTTGCATAGTATATTTTGGTTTATTAAGCTTAAATGTATGGTAGAAAGAAATCTCTTTACATTGTAAGAAATGAGCTATGCTCAAATAAGAAGAAGTTAATTATTATTTGTGGAAGTTACACTTTTGTAAGAATGAAGGAAACGTTAGAAGATGTAAACCTTTGAGAATATTTTCTTAGTAAGACTTAAATGTATAATATCTTACTTGTGTTTACCTTGAATAAATAGTTGTAGTTGAAATGGAAGGATGTATCAAATTATAATGAGTTGTTTTGTTGGAAAAATTAAATTTTGTTATGAAAAAGAAAACAATAACATTAGGAGTAGATTTAGCTTCATTCCTAACTTTGAACTCGAAATAAATTTTGTTGGAAGAAAATGAAAATTATCTTGTAATTGTGTTTCTTGTTACTATAGAAATAAAAAATCTTTAAATGTAGTAATTTTAAATATGGAATGAATATATGGTTAAACCCTTCAATTGGAGGCTTTAGGAACTTAAATTCAACAGAGGATAAACTGTAAAATACTCTAGTAAATTTATTTTTTGGAAAATTAATGGAATTGATGGTTCTATTTTCTAACAAGAGGACCACCACCCTATGCAGATTGGTGGTCTTTGAACCTCCGCCAAGGAAAGGCGTGGGTTTGTGAATCGTCACTCAGGTAGGGTAGCGGTCTCATAAACGTCAGCCTACTTTAGACGGTGGTTTCATCAGTAACAGTGGAAAAATACAAATTTGCTTCTGCACAAATTTAAACTTGGTTTAATTAAAAATTTAATCCTACAAATTTGAAGAGGAAATAACTAGCAAGCTATAATGACGTAAATTCATTGTTTCACACATGCTAATCTTGAAATTTTCCTTTAAATGTATGGAATCTATTAGATTAAATTGAAAGGCATTTTACCCAAGTAGAATGGGTAAAAAAAATAAACAACTAAGTAAACAGTCAATATTTAGGGAAGAATTCCTACAATCCACTAATAGAAAACAATGCAATAATAAATCCATAATCCAATCCAAACTAAGCTTGACTTTGTGAATTCCTCCATAGTTTTTCCTTGCTTGCTCCCATGGCTTCCATTTCTTCAAGCTACAAAATAAACAAAAGAAAAGCGACCAAATGAGGAGGCTAGGGCAATGAAAAAGGTATTATAAGATTTCATAAGGATAGTTAGGGTTAGTATGGAACCCAAAGATCTAGTGGCCACAATTGATTTGATCAAAGGGTTGAGAATAAACCGTACAAATTTTTAGGTAAGAATAAATATTATAGGTGTTTAAATAACTTAATGTATGTGGAAATGGGTGAATGGGGCCATTTAATACGCTTGTGTGTTAACTCATTTATTTATTTCTTAGTATGTTTTAGTAATTATTTAAATGGACTTTAAGGAAAATAATTTAAGATAAATAAGGTAACAATGGACAAGGATTTAATAAATATGGGTTAAAGGTTAATCTAAGAGGGGGAAAAACATTTAACCAATTTAATTAATTTAAGGCACCTTCCTAGTAGTTTGTAATTAATTTGACCTTAGAAATGAATTAAGAATATTTAATTATTTAAACTAGACTTGGTCTATCCTTGTCATGTAGTAATTGTTGGTAGGAATTAATTAAATGTATTATTGGGTTGGCACCTAACAACCTGTTTAAAACCAAAAAAATTGTCACAACTTTCCAGATAAATTTATAAGGATGAATGTGGTTTTGGAACGTCGACTTTCTTGGTGTTATAGATATTAAGTGCTAAAATAAAAACATTCAACCAAACATATAAATATACATGATACCTTATGTATAGATGCCTATATTTATCAATCTTCTAAATCAATGGTAAAATTAACTAGCTTTCTTAGCTATGAGGTTGTAATTTTTTATAGGTAAATAGCAATTTATGAGGATGTAAAATTTCATTTTATGAAATGTGGGGTAGGTGACATTTTATAATGATATAATGATAGGTTTTAACTAAATAATGTGTGTATATAAGGAAGTACGCGGGTGAAAAAAGGAAAGTGTCTACGAGTTCCATAAATGTAAATATAGCAAAGTGTAAATATATCCATATGTTTTATAATAATTAAAGAGACAAGGAGATTGGATTCTGAATGTGAGAATTTCTATTAGTAGGAATAAAAGGTTGAAATTGGAATTATACAAGGAAAAGTTACCAAATGTTAGTTTCTACATAACTACTGAAAATCATATATATACTAATTTCTAAATGAACTTAAAGATCATTTAATATTTGCTAAATTTACTAAAAATCAATTTTTGTTGTTTTTGACATTGATGAGATAATATTTGTTGTATATTTCAAAAAATTGAATCTAAGGCTTGAAGGTATCTATATCAAAATATTGTTAACCAAAATCAAATCAAAAATATATTTTAAAAAACAAATCTTTGAAAAAAATTCCCTCCTCTACATAAAATAGTTAAACGACAAAATAAGGCAAGTATAGTTGTTACAATAAGACTAGTTTCAACTTGCAGGAAAATTCAAAAATAAAAACAAATTGTATATTTAAAAATAAACATAATAATGCTAAAAATATATTGAATATAAAAAATTTCATGCAATATTAATTAGCTATTAACATGCAATAATTGAAAATTTAATTTAAATGGAACATGCATAGTCTATTTGTGAACTATCAAAACTATTCACTACAAAATCTCCTAAATATATTATTGGACTATACTAATACTAAATTTAGTAGAATATAAAAGTAAATGGTTTCCCTATGTCTTGGAGATTAGTGGGTAAAAATTAAAACTTATCTAAGTCAATATCTAATGGACTACACTCTACTCGCACTTCTAGTATAAAAAATTAGAATTCCAAAACTGTAATTCTAAGAATATCATACGTCATATACACATAACCAAATAAGTCATATACACAAAAATCTAAAACAAAAATAAAAACAAATTGTATATTGGACTATACTAATACATATTTTACCATGTTAGATAATACCCAACTTTTCGTATATATCATTGATCATGCTACCACTCTATTTTTTATGAATAACAATATCTGATCATGTTACCACTCTATTTTTTATGAATAACAATCTCTATTGAGATATGTTATCCGTCGCAACATCCATTATATAAAAATGGGGGTATATTATGGGGTTTTCTAACATACTCATGTATATTTTAAATATAGTACTTCAAATGACATTATATGATGATAATATTTTTGATAAGGGTAAAGGTATTTTCTTAGCTGAGACCCTACCAAACAAGAAATAGTCCTAGAAGCACAGAAAAAACAATAAGAACAACATGAGATAAAAAGAGAAAAACCTTCCCCACAACACAGAGAAAGCCAACAAATAACTAGAGAGGAGCAGTGTTTTTCTTAGATATAGTTATTACATCATATGATGATAATCATATATCTATTGCATCACGAACTTTACATGACTATTATGTTATGACTGCAATATGTACATTTCATATTTAAAATTTACCATTACGAATTTTAAAAACTATTTATTACCAAACACATGAGTTCATATTAGGCTTCTCAATATTTTTCAAAATCAACCTAATATATTTCCCAATAATAAGGGGTATAATGGTTTAGAGTATAAAGGTATTTAGAAATATATTGGGGGTATAATATATGGAGAAGTACAAAAGAATGAGAAGTAGTAATCAATAAGATGAAGAAAAACCTGATTTTTAAATCATTTAATTTTGTGTTTTTCAGAGTAGAAAAATATTTTCAATAGTAGTGGAATTCCATAGATCTCAATAGTGAGGACCTCATTTTATTGTACCATGGCCAAATGATTATAACTTTTCATTATGAATCAATTTTTTCATAGGTGAATGGATTTCATCAAGATTAATAAATTAGTTAACACGCATGAAACCACACATGATCTGTCATATTACTATATAAAATTTATTAATATAAAAATATAAAAATAAAGGAAAGAAAGAGAGACATCAAATTAAAACTATTTGAGGGTTTCTATTTTTTATTCTAATATGAATTACATCAATGATTTTTTGGTTTTATGTGGGAGTATAATTAAATTTGAGGCTGAGAATATAGAATTAAATGGAAATTTTAAAATATCACAAGGAAATGGGTAATTTGGATATATGGTAAAAATAATTGAAAGGTTTTGATTGGGTTGGGATGCTAATTATAAAAGATTTAAAGGTAGAATACAAAATAAGGGTATTATTTAGTATCCCACGAATGCACGTGATATCACTTAAGTTTATATAGTGAGTTCCTCATGAATTTTACATCGATTCAATCATGATATTTTATTATTGTGGGTGATTTATCTGTCTTTATAAAAAAACCTCATTTTTGCAGATAGTTTTATACAAAAGGGTTTACTAAAGAATCCGAGTTATTGTGAATAGTTTCATGGCTTAACATAAAATACGAAATTTCTATTGTTCTATTTAGTTTCATATTAATCTTGTAGTGCCCACTCCTCTTAGACACTTACTATATGTTAATTTTGATTACAATTGACTATAGACATGGATGTTATTGTATCATTTTGGTTTAGCATGATGTTAAATGATAGATATATTTTGATATTGATGGATTTTGATTCATAGTATGATTGTGTGGATTCTTAGATACATAGAGAGATATGTTATATTTTATGATGATGATGTGTTGTTGATATATGTATTACTGTCATTCAAAATTCTCATCATGTTGGGTAGGATTAAAATTTTGAACTAATTTTTGTAATCTTGTGGATATTGATAAAAGATATATAATTGACATGTTATGGAAATTTTAGACAAATGATAGCATTTTTTAGTTGAGATGATGATTTAGTTATATGCGTGTGTATATTGATTGAGCTACATATATCTTATCTTGGATATTTTAATGCAGCTATGAGGCCAAAGAAGGTTTTTTCTAATTTTATAGGTACTTAAATAACAACAATCCAAAGGTAGATTGGAGACCAACCACAACAAAATACTAGATGGATACAATGAAGGTCACCATGGCAACTTGTGTAATGTTGTCATTTTTTGTTGTTGGTTTACTTTGTGAGGGGGTCCCCATGGGTGTAATGACCTCCAATTGTGACAACGGGCATGTGTGCAATTCTTAGCTTTTTATTTCATTTATTTTAGAGTATGTGTTTTAATTGTGATGTGAATTATTTTATCATTATTGATTAGTGTGCTTTTATTTAGTAATTTAATCATGTTATTAAGTTATTTGGAGAAATGAAAAATGGATTCATTTATTAGAGTTGTTGGTCTTTTGGACTATGTGATTTTAAGTTGAGCGTATGTGACTTTGAGTGTTGTACACTCTACCTTACATTGAAATTTCAGATTTGGTCTTAAGGGCCATTTTTGGAAGCTTGTGGGACAAACTAAGCTTGTCCCACACCTCTTAATTTCATATACCAACCCTACCTATGAATTTGGGGGTAAAAAATAGACTCCATTATGTGTTTTGTAAGACAAAAAGTTGCATTTATTGCACCTTTCTTACATGGGTTTAAAAGTTTTTGCTTAGGGGGTGTGGGTTCGGATTGTGTGTGTAAGAGGATTGTCATTCCTCTCAACCACAAATTTATTATGCATTGGGATTGTGGTTTGACTTGCGATGTGGAGTATAGGATAAGTGATGTGCCACCGTACATGGATCCACCTCATCATCTTCTCTCCCTTTTCTATTTACACAAGTTTAATTTTTTTTTTTGGGGATTACTTTCATTTCATTTTGTGCTCCTATAATTTTGGATTTGAAGATTTTTGGAGTGCTTGTTGAGTTTGGAGCTTATTGGAGTGGGATTGAGCTTTAAGGATCTTGGAGGGTGATCCATTTATTAAGTTCTACAACGTAAAGGTAGGAGATACAACCTTGTTTTATTTATTTTCTCTTATATGTGTATATTTGTATGTTGTTGAATATTTTTGTATGCTTGTTGGGTTATTGGGTCTTATGCCTAAGTATGGTGTAGGAGAAGGCTATGGGGATTTTATGTGTAGTGAGACATAAGATTTTATTTCATGTTTTGGAGGGAGTTGGGTTATGTTCCCCACCCTGGATAAGAAAATGCTTGCATTTCTTACTTGGTTCTTATGAGGGAGGCATAAGATAACTTGTGACGCATAAGAGGATCTTGAGGGAGGAATACGAGTTTTGTATGGGTTTTGAGATGTATATTGGTGGGATTTAAGGTGGGAACCTAATTCCCGTTAGGAGGCATACGTGATCTCCCCATAGATCCTTCCTCCATTGGCTTTGCATTTTCAAAGCTTGTATATTTTTTTAGTTTCATCCTTGAGATTTTATTTTGTGTTAATTGTGTTTTGAAATGGTTGTGAAATATTTGTATTTTGATGTGGAATATTTTTAGTAGTTTTCATGATTTGGATCCATCTTTTATTGCATTGCGGTTTGGGCTCGGGTGCCAATGAAGAGGATAAATTCTTCTCCTCATTTTATTATTGGTTGGATGGATAGTGTTTCCTCTCCCCCATTTTTTTTTATTGTGATCAACTGAAGAAATAGTGGAGATCTTATTGAAGAATTGACACTTGGAGATTTTTTGAAGTCAAGAAATGCTTCGTTGTGAGAAAACTCTTTTTGTAATTTTTTCTTAGGTAGAGGACTTGTAGTATTGTATTTGAAAGAAAAGTTTTATTGTATGCTTTGTTCATTAAGTTGTAATACATTGTTGAAAAGGAAAATCCTTGTATTGTAAGAGAGTGATTCATGCTCAATAGAAAAAGGAAATTCCATTGCTATTGTAAGTGTTTGTATTTTTTTCAAAATGAAAAGAAGAGTATAGAAGTTGTAAAACATTAATGAGATATTCTTGGCAAATATGAATGTGAAATAAAGTTGTTTGTAGTTACTTGAACAAATGGTTGTAGTAGAAATAGAAAGATGCAATAAATTTTAAGTAAATTATTATGTTGAAATATTGCATTTTGTTCTAAGGAAAAAAAAAAAACATTAGAAGTATATTTACCTTCATTTCTTCTTTTGAATTTAAAATAGAATTTATACTTTTGATTTACCTTCATGATTATGATCTTATAGTTGTTTTTTTTCTGGTTACTATTGAAATAGAAAATATTTAAATTTTGTAATTTTAGTATGGAATGGATAAATGGATTAAACACCTTTAATTGGAGACTTTAGGCATCTATATTCAACTAAGGATAAATTATTAAACACTGCAGTAAAATTTTTTTGAGGAAAAAAAACATAGATTTCAAGGTTCTATTTTCAAAGAACTTGACTTTCGCCATGTGTAGAGCGGCGGTCTCTGAACCACTGCTCAAGCAAGGAAATGGTTTGTGAATCATTTCCCATAAAAGGGTGGAAGTCCCTTGACTATCGACCTTCTTTGGGTGGTGGTTTCATCACTAATGGTGGAAAAATACAAATCTATGTCTATGCAAATTTTAACTTGGTTTAATTAAAAATTTAATTCTATAAATTTAAAGAGGAAACCTCTAGCAAGCAATCAAGGAATAAATTCAATGTTTCAAACTTGTAAATCTTTAATGGGTATTTAAAAACATTCAATCTCATGGATTAAAATTGTAAATTTTTTCCCATGGAAACTAAAAATGGAATTTACTTTATAACAACTCCATATTTCGAATGGAAACCTCTATAATCTTCAAATGGAAGACATTAAAATAATAAATCCATGACCTAAACTAAACTAATTCTCTTGATCTTTTGAATTCCTCCATGGTTCCTTCCCTCCTAGCTTTCATGGCTTTCACTCCTCTAACCTACAAAACTAAAGAAAGAAAATACACCAAATGAGGAGTGTAGTGCCCACTTCCCTTCGACACTTTTGCTTTTGATTTCAATACTGTCAACTATACTTATGGATATTATTGTGGCTTTTTGACTTAGCATGATGTTAGATGTTATGGATATTGGACTATTAATTTTGATTCTTAGTATTGTATGTGTATTATTAGAGAAAAATTATATTCATGATGATATGTTGTTGATATGGTTACATATATTTTGACTCATGATACTTTCTTCATTTTGAGTAGACCTTAACAATTGAACTAATCTTGTGATTATATGGATATTACTAAAATGTAGAAATGAGATGCTGTTAGAAATGGTAAATGATATCCTTACTTTCCTAAATGATGTTTTCACTCATATATAGATGATTGTGGATTTATATTGTATTATGATGTTACGAGGCCGAAGGAGGTGTTATGTGTTTTGTAGGTAAACATGTCACAACAAACATAGGGGTGATTGGAGACTAACCACATTGGGATGCTAGATGAATTCAACAAGGGTCACCATGGTAACATGTATTTTGGTGTGTGTGTGTGTGTGTGTGTTGAATTATTTTTAGGGGGTATTAATGGGGTAATCACCTTCTATTGTGAAAAAGGGGTTATGTGTTATTATTTCATTTAGTTTCCTTGATTTAACTTTTGTATATGATCTTATAATGATGTATTCCTCTTTTGTTAATCACTTGATTTATGTCCAGATTAGTAAATAAATTAGTTTACTAAATTAATTAAGAATGGTTCAAAATAATTCATTTATTAGAATTGATGGATCTTGGTTTATGTGTTGTAAGTTGAGTTCTTGTTACCTTGAGTGTTGTACACTCTACCCCTTTATGAAAATTCAGATTTGGCCTGAAGGGTATATTTTGGAGGCTTATGGGGCAAGTTAAATTTGTCCCACGCCTCTTAAATTTCTATACCAACCCTACCTATGGGTTAGGGTGTAAAAAATAGACCCCATATGTGTTTTGAGAAGACAAAAAGGTAAAATATTATTGTACTTTCCTTCCTGAAATTAAAGTTTGTCGTTAGGGAGTGTGGGCTTGGAATGTGTGTGTAAGTAACTTGTCATTCCTCTCACCCACTAATTTATGGTGCATTGGGGTTGAGGTTTGACTTGTGAGGTTTAGTTGAGGATGATTGATATCGTATCCTACATGAATCCACCTCACCCTCCTCTCTCAATTTTCTACTTATTCAAGTTATTTTTCTTGTTTGGGGGTTACATCATTTATTTGTACTCTTGCATTTTTGTGAGTTAGAGGATTTTGGAATTCTTGTGGATTTTTTTGGAGATTTTTGTGATTTCTTGGGATTGAAGGATCTTGGTTTAGGAATATTGGATCAAGCTCTACCATGGAAAGGTGGGAGCTATACTCTTGTAAAATATTTTCCTTTTATATTGTCTATATGTACATGTTTTATAGTGTTTTGGTATGCTTGTTGGGTGCTTGGGTAGATCATTTGAGTGTGGTGTAGGAGGGTACTATGGGGATCTTACATGTGGGGAGGGATAAGAGTTCATTTCATATTTTGGAGGGAGTTGAGTTGGGTGCCCCACCTTGGACAAGAAATTACTTGAATTTCTTACTTAGTCTATTTTAATGAGGGACCCATAAGATATTGTAGGGAGGCATAAGAGAATGTGGGAGGCATACGATGTACTTGAGGGAGGTGTAAGAGTTTGAAGGGGTTTTTAGATGTGTATTGGACGGTTTTTAGGCGGGCACCCATTTCCCATCGGGAGGCATAAGTGTCCTCCCCATAGATCTTGCTCCTTTCACTTTTTCATGTTGAAGCCTTGTATATTTTGTTGCTTTCCTTCTTGTAATTGTGGTTGTATTGTTTGTGTTTTGGTATGGTTGTAAGCAAAAAATCTTGTATTGTGATGTGGGAGCTTGTTTTGTTGCCATGATTTGAATCCATTTTTCATTGCAATGTGGTTGGGGCTCAAGGGCCGATGAGGAGGATGGATTGTTCTCCTCATTGGAATTCTTGGTTGGGTGGAGATTGTTTCCTCTCCCCACTTTTTTCTTGTGATCAAATGAAGCCTGATGGAGATATCTGGTTGGTGATGTGAAACATGGAGCATTGTTGGTATCCTTAATAAATATTTCCTTTTGAAAAAACCTTCTTGTTATTCCCACAGGTGGAAGACTTGTAATATTGAGTTTTATTTAAAGGAATGTTTTATTGTACGTTGTAATATTATTTGAAGGAAGATCATTGAGGATTTGTAAAATTTCATTTCTCTTTAAAATTGTAGTATGGAAAGAAAAGAATCAAAATGGAAATCATGTGTAAAAGTTTAGTTGAAAGTTGTATTGTGGGAAAAGAAAGTTTACCTTCATTGTTGTAATTGTGTTATTAAAGATGAGAAAGAAGAAATATTAAATTTCATTATATTACTCAAAGGCATGTAGTGAAATAATTTGCATTGGTTCATTTTCATGTGGTGGATGAAATATATTTTAAACTTTATTCAAAAAAGATGGAAATTACTTAAGTTTTAATTAGTCTTGAAATAGGCCAATGAAGTGATATGAGTTCCAACTTTAGTATCTTATCCTCATTTAAAATTCATTGTAAATCCATTACAAGTTAGTAAGGGAAATGAATTGAAATCAATTTTACCCCCTATACAAGTGTTATCAAATTATTAAAGGAGAAAGCAAGTGCAAGTATTTATTTGTCAATAGTGCTAACTATATTCCTTTATTACTTTTGTTAGTATGGATAATATTTTTTTATCTATATTATTAATAATTAAATATTTGATATTAATGCACTTACTAATATTAAAATATATAAATTTGAATATAGTATTAATAATATCGTATTAATAAAAGTATGCTATTATTATCTATAGCCAAAGAATTATTATAAAACATGAATCTACATATTATTTATATATATATATATATATATATATATATATATATATATATATATATATATATATATATATATCCATGTACTATATGTTTCATACAATAGAAATTTTATTAAATTAAAAATATTTTAATAAGGCAACATGTGTAAAGACCCACGGTTGTAGCCTACATGTAGGAAGAAAGGATATGGAGGGGGGTTGGGGGTCGGCAACCACCACCCTCCCCATCCCCCCAAATGTTTTTTAAATGTCAAACCCCAAATGGGGGTGGCCACATCCCTCCGTATGGTCTGCGAACTCATTCAAATGTTGGTCACGGATTTATTCTTTCGAAATCGGCTATACAAGATGAACCTTACCCTAACCCCGACCTATATACATTTAATTCGGGTCTACAATAAGCTAAAATTTAATAAAATAAACATATACATGTGTGTGTGTGTGTACAAAAGCACGTGCGCGCGCGCGCGCACACACACACACACATACATGTAAGTGTGTGTGTGTGTGTGTGTGTGTGTGTGTGTGTGTGTGTGTGTGTACTCATCTACCTAAAATGGAAACACTTATCAAATCTTAACTATATCAATTAAATGGGAAAAACCCACAAGCCCATTCAGGAAAATACTAGAATACAGAGATAAATAAAATATTTAAATATATTCTTTAAACCCTAATGAGGGTATTAAAAAACAAGAAAAAAATAATGAATTTTGTAAGCCTCCCCAAAAGATTAAGGGGCCTCCAATGGCTTCTCTTCCTCATCCATTAACCTTGAAACAAAAGAGACACAATGAGCCAAGAGAAAGAGAGAAGGTAGTCTTTGTTAAGCATGCTTTAGGGTTAGTTGATTTTTCCTCATCAAGGGTCCTAAATGAATCCATCCAAGGGATGAGATCATCCCTACAAAAAGTAGGTGGGGAGTGGGTGAGTGGATATTGAATTAAAATTTAAATGTTTAAATTTCAAATACATGGGTTGACTTTTTAAAGCGGTCACTTATGGGGTAGGAGTATGTTTATTATTCTAACCCCATGTTTTAAAGGGGACCTTCTCAATTTTTATTAAACTTTGTGGGATTAATTAATATTTAGGATTTTTTTTTATTTTTACCCTTTTAACCTTGGGATTTAAAGGTGGAAAATTTAACTATAGTGAATTAAATTGTTATTAAAATAATTCTTATGGGGAATAAACCATGTTTAGTCAAATTAAATGTATTAATGTTTAAATGTGGGTTATCAATATTTTGTCATAGTGGGAAAAATTTTATTATTAAATTTAATTGACTTAGAAAAATTAATGGGACAATTGTATTTTCAAAGCCTGTATGCGGGCATGTTCCTAAATAAAAAAAATATTCCATAATTTTTCTAGCTAACCCTAGGTTGTTCTTGGGTCTTGTGCAAGTATTTTTAGTGCGTGTTATAAGGAGGCTAGGGCAAGGAAAAAGATTTAATAATAATTCATAAGGATAGTTAGGGTTAGTATAGAACCCTAAGATCTAGTTTCCACAATTGATTTGATCCAAGGGTTGACGATCAATCCTACAATTATTAGGCGAGAATATTCATATTACGGTTTTAGATAATTTAAGGGTATGTGTAAATGGGTGAATGGGGCCATTTAATACCCTTGTATGTTAAGTTATTTATTTTATTTCCAGTATGTTTTAGTAACTATTTAAATGAACTTTAAATCTATTAAGATAAAGGAACTAAAGTAATGAAGTATAAGGTTTATTAATTATGGGTTTGAATGTTAATTTAAGAAGGGGAAAAACATTTAACCAATTAAATCAATTTATGGAACATTCCTAGTTGATTGTAATTAATTTGACCTTATAGATAAATTAAGAATATTTAATCATTTAACTTAAACCTGGTCCATCCTTTGTTATGTAGTAATTATTAGTGGATATTAACTTAACGTACATTAAGATTTGACACCCTTGCAATCTTAGAACTTAAAACAAAAATCAATTGCTACAACTTTCAAGATAATTGTTTAAGAACATCAATTTTTTTGGGTGTTACAAACACTCCCCTTGCATAAACACCTAGATAAAAGGGTGAAATCATTTCATTCTTTGCTATTTTCAGTTCATATTATTTATTGATTTTGTATCAATATCTTGGTTAGCATTTTATACACATTATTACAAGTTGCATATACGTTCATATGTGTGGCTACAAATGAAGGATAAATGAGTACACATGTTCTAATATTTGAAAACCCCTATCCTTATAAAATTTATGTCTTTCAATATTTTTATTTTAAAAAATAAATGTTCAATTATGATATTAAAATGTGAGAAAATGTACAAACATAAATATGTAGTTATTATCATTTAGAAATTAATCATTGGCATTTATTTATACAATTAACTCGATGTGCAATTGATTGAATTATTTCTATAAACCTTTCTCCGTAAAAAAATATGAAACAATAGGTCTCACTTGTTATCCCTTATCAACCTATTAATATATTATTCTTGGAATATAAATCACAACTTAGGAGATCTGACTGATTTCTCCAACTTATAATTTTCCTTATCAGTACTAGATAAAGTCATCCATGATTAAAAAAAAATGTCTCATGGCATAGTTGTTATTTAATTGAAAATGTGGTCCTCGAAATCTCTAATGCTAAATTTTTCTAATGCATAAGTTATCCTAGTTAGTCACAATTCATTTGATCACAAAGTATTGTTGTAAAAAAACACTTATAAAAGTATATTAAACTAACCCATTCTAACGGCCTTACTCCGCACCTTTTTGCACTACATAGGATATAACAACAAAGTACTCAATCGCTACATCATTCTCTCAAGCACGTTCACCAACATTAATCCATCACACATGAAAAAAAAAAATTTAAATTTTGAATATCCTATTAGGGCCTTAATTGTCAAACACATTGTTATATATATATATATATATATATATATATATATATATATATATATATATATATATATATATATATATATATATATATATATATATATTTCAAAAATTCATTGGGTGGATAACTCTAGGGGTTTTATGCCTGTTCATAATATTTTTTATGTAGGAATGGTGGGTGCTTTTGAACCCAATGTTCACCCCCTCTAGGTATCCAAGCTAAGAAGAAAAAGAATCCCTAATTATATCGACATTTTAGATGACATATTTTTACCTATAGAGGTAAAATACAAGAATACAAAGGATCAAAGTGCCAATGAAAGATTCAATATATTCGTAATTAGCATAGGAAAAAAACACCCATTCCCCACAAAGTTTTTCTAGGTGAAATTTGCTATAATAGATACTTGTTGTTATATTCATAAACAAATTTATTTATGTTGAACGTATCTTGATGACACCATGCACATTTTTTCTACATGCTCTTGTATCAAAGTCAATCTATATTAATATTAAATTTATCTAATCATCTTTAACCTTGTCTTCTACTTTCATTGAGTTAGCTCATGTATGATATTACAAACTTTGTATTGATGTGGACATTATTTAAGATCCAGATGTTTGTTCTTATTTTCTATAATCTTATCTTATATGAGAATTACATAAATTTTCATTTCTTTAATTAGATTTATCGTAATATTTTCCTTAAAAAATGTTTTGGTATATACATATGGATTTGATATTATGTTGAAGCACATGATGAAGATGACATATGGAGTGAAGAATTTTGATTATAACACAAGCTTCGAATAGGCTCAAATTGTCCTAATTAACTAGCATAAAATGTTAGATTAGTTAGGTCATTGAAAGTGATAAAAGTTGGGTGTACTTAGATAATGCAAAATTCTTTTGTTTATCAACATTATAGTTAGGACGATAGGCCTCCTAACACTACACTCAATACACGACATTTTTTAACATTTTCCACATTTTCCGCATTCCTCCTTTGACACCTCCTGCGGTTCTTTACCATTCAGTGATGGTCAGCTCTTATTGCCCTTTTCTATTGAATGATTGAATGCAATATGAATTCATTTAAAATAAACGAATAAAAAAATAAAACGGAGAAGCAACATGGGGTCGGCAAAAAATCGTCATTCTATGAATACATTTCTTGGTACCTATCGCTTAGTCAAGCAATACAAATTTCTTTATAACAAGAGTGTCAATCGTAAGGGCATAGAAGATTTACAACACAATTGTACCTAGTTTGGAGTTTTCCGCAGCGTCTGTGCACATTTGGATGATTATGCAGGTAAGAGAATCTTATACCGATCTTGTAAAATCTAATTGAGGTCTACCTTGGATTGGGAGGTCGTGGAATATTGTTTTCCATGTTAATTATAACTGGACGAGTAGTTTGGATGCCGAGTTATATGGCCCTCAAAACAGCATTATTAGGGCTGAACATATCGAGAAATACCAGCACCGAATTTCTGTGCGGTAGGTATATTATATCCATCTTCATTTTTAAATAAGTACAGGATATCATTAAGACACACGTTTGTGACGAATGATATGACTAGGTTGTGGAAACATACATACTCTTCATTAAGGAAAAATCTTCCTTACTACATTTAGAATTTACCAAAGATAACTCGCACACGTTCTGCTATCAATCTAGGGCTGATCAATAAGTTTCATGTTACTCGTAACGCGGAAGAAGAATATGATTTTCCTCGCAAAGATAATATCATTGTTAAATCTGGAGGGTCCAGTCATTAGAACATTGAATGTGCATATTGCGCAATGATTTACAATATCTGCGTAATCTTAAAATGAATGATTAAAATGAATAATTAGAGTACTATATACATTAAAATGAATGATTATTTGTATTTTTGAAAGAACGCAGCAAAAGTATTTTGGGGACAACGAAAAGAATGGAGACTCGAGAGAAAAGAAAGATTATGATTCTTTCAATGATGGGGATTAAATGTCACTTGAACAAACCTATTTTATAAAGGGCTGAGGAGAACGGAAGACAAGAAACCTCCCCTCAATTCAGCATCATTGCAATAATGTAATGCTCAACTTAAACACACACAAGGACAACATGCAAAATAACGAATATTTTATTATTTTTTAACTTGCTTGAAGAATTTACGACACTATAAGTGAGCTCTAAAGGCTATAACCAACTCGCGAGAAGCTTGACGCAACACTGACCACATAGGCAAAAACAGAACATACAACTCCAATCTCAAACAGTTCACTTTCCTTTTCAACAAGACACAACAAAATAGTCCATCCATAGTACACACTTACAACTAAGGTCATCCCACAATGCAAAATCTTTTGAGGTTACTTATTTACTAAAACGTCTTTGAATTCTTAACTTACATTCTAGAAGGTTCATGTTTTGATTCACACAATTCTTTTTATCAAGCCAGATTTCCTTCCTTTTATACTATTGATTAATTAGCTTAAGATCATCTCCAATATGTCAATTACTTGTTTAATTTGTTTGTTTAATAAGCAGGTATTCAATTTCCACAAGGTTATTTATCAAAACTCACAGTACTGAAACTTGTTCATACCTCCATTGCCCAAGGAGACGAGCGCATGCTCCAAGTGAGGTGGATTACCATTTAGGTTTGGAACTATAACCTCGTTTGTGCAATGATCAAAAGTTTAACAATACTTAAGAAAGGATTAGAATAAACCTTCACAAGAGTTAGATGAAGAAGGACAATTTGAATTCATCCTCATGATCCCATTAGACATTAACCAATCATTCATTGATACTTATGAATTAATTTGGATAGGGTAAAATACTCATTTAAGATTCTTTTTATTAAGTTTTACAAAAGAATACAAATCAGGATTTTAAACAAATAAATTAGATTTATTGGTTTCTTGATCAATTAACCCAACTTACTAAAACCTAGTTATTCTCCAAGACTCTAATCGTTTATTACACCTTAAGAATTTAATGTCGATATTATTTTTAACACAAGTAGATAGTTTCCTTTTCTTCGACTTAAAGACTCTTCATTTTATCTAGAAGATCACAACTTCATATTGTTTTTTGTATAAATTTTATAAGGATTACCAAATCATTTTATTATGTCTATAATTGCATTATTTCCATGACCTATAAGGGTTTACTACACAAAATTATAACTCAAACAAAAGCATTTCCATTGCCCTTTTGAACTAGTCAAGGATACATAGCTCCCTAATGAAAAGATACGCAACCAAGGATGAAAAAGAGATTCTAATGTACTTTACTTGAAAATAGGTAGGTAGGCAATATTAGTCAAAACAAGATAAGTTATCTTTCAAAGTTGTTATAGTATCATAAACTACTAATAACAATGTAATGATCAATTTATATCATTCACAAAAATATCTTACAAGTTTTTGTTTCAGTTGGTTATGACAAACTTACATCATAAATAAAAAAAACTAAAACAATGAGCCCTCCAATATTCTACACAAACACCATTCCAAATCATACAACACATTAAGAAATAATTCAAAAAAAATTGTTGACCAATTTTGCCCCTTAAGCAAAATTAAATCATAACACGCCCTTGCATAGAAAAAAAGCAAAGGGTCTGTTCAGTCTTGTGAGCTCATATTCGATCCAAAATATAGGGGTGGACTGGATTTGAACAATGAAGGGGTTAGGGTCGGTGAATGGGAAAAATAGGTCGAAGAGACCAAAGGTGCACAGGAGAATAATGAAGAAAGGAAAACATTCACTCAGGCCCAAATTGGCTAAGTACAAGAAAAATCATCAGAAGTTTCCACGTGCTTCAACGACATAACTCCCAAAGGTCGAGACCAAAAGGAAGTCCCCAAACAAGAGTGAGGGAGCCACGTGTGCGTCATTGGTGAAATTACAAGGGTGAGAATCCAAAGCGGGGACACCAAACATAGTACCAGTTCTTAACGTGTCCAAAACCCAACATAGTCAAGCAAAAGCGACCTAGCCACAAATGAGGAGGAGGAGCAGGCCCGAAACGGCTAAGAGTGACAACTTTAGCAGAGGCCTCCATGTGTCCAATGAACACACCTTCACAGGTCAAGTATGAAAGGTGGTCCCAAACAACTGCTAGCCCACCACGTATTCTTGGTCTTAACAGGGGGGTCTCATAGGCTAGAATCGGCTAAGTAAAGAATAGATCCATGGAGGGTTCCATGTGCCTCATCAGCGCATCTTCAGAAGTGAGACCAAAGGGATAATCCCTAAATGAGTGCGGAGGTACCACGTGTCTAAGGTCTGACGATTTTCTCCTAAATGGGTGGAAAAGGGACAGGCAGGCAAAACATTGACTAAGTATAAGAGGGTCGGTAGAAGCCCCCAAGTGTCTCATCGGCACACCTTCAAGTGACAAGCCAAAGGCGGAGACTCAAACAAGTGTCAAACCTCTATGTGTCCTAAGTCCGAAAAGGCGACAAAGTCGACAGTTGAAAATTATCAGGGTAGCGGGAAAGAGCCACATTTTAGCTTGGCACAAAATTAAAGAGGCGATCAAAAAGATGAGGACTCAAATGAGCGCCAACTCTCCACATGTCTAAGGCTCAACATGAAGTCAAAAATTTAGCAGGTCCATTTAGTTAGCTACGTATGGAAGGGGTGAAGGGAAGGTGCCCCGTGCCTCAACAACACAAATTTAAGGCCCCAAAAGGCTAGTCCTAAACTAGAGAAGATCCTCCACATGTCGCGGGTCTGAAAAATAGAACACCATCCATAGAAAATTCCAAGCCCGAGACAGTCTTGCGGAGGCCTCCCATGTGTCACATAGGCACAATTTTAAAGGGTAAATCAAAATCAGAGACTCAAACATGCAGCCAAATCTCCACGTGTCTCAGCTTAGGCAAAGTGTCTCCATGAACAGAGGGCTTTGGAAGAATACAAAGGAAACAGGGTAGAGCTAGTGGAAGCTGCCACGTGTCTCTTTGCCACAACTTCAACAGTGTAGAGGAGGGGGTGACTAACATTGAGACACGTGGTACTGCCACGTGAATATGCATGAATAGATTCAAAAATCTAAAGTCCCTTAAAGTGGCCATATTTTTTAATCAAAAGCTTGGAATTGAGCGAGAAGGAATGTTTTAGAGAGCTCAACACCTGCTACCTACCTACCACCATTAATGTCTCAACCCACCATTTTTTAGGCCGTCAAGTATCCCGCCTACCACCATGATGAAGGAATGGGTTTTCCTTCTTTCCCAGAAAGGAACAACGATGAGGGCATGAGTATTGCAGCGAGATCCATCATTGTGGTAAGGGAATTCAATGCTCCTTCAAGGGTGGTTAGAAACATGGTTATATTTTTTCCCTCTATTTCTCTCTCTCATACTTCCTATATATTATACAAGAGGGACATTTTCAAGGCATTACACAATCTTCCTATGCACACTCCATTTTTTTCTCTTCTCTATAGGAAAATTCGTGTAGTATCTAACCCCCTCCATTCAAATTTTTAATGCAATTTCTACCTCTTGGCTATTGTAATGTAATGTATCAATTCTTGGAGAAATAAAATAAGTCTGTGGATGATTTGAACCGTCTCTTATGTTTATTTTCTTCTTCTTGATCCCTCATTACAATCTTGGTCATTTGTGCATGGATATTGTTTCACATTTTAATGGTTTTTGTTTAAAGGCAATGTAAATGTTAGACATTCCTTCAGTGCATCACCTCTGTTAGATTAGGTTTTAATTCTCGCATCCCCTTTAACTCTATCTCCCCTGGTAAATTAGAATAGGATTTAGGTTATATGCTCTGTAATCTGAACATGTGCACCTGAATAGAGGAATAGGAGCTGACCTTCATCTAGAGAGCTCTCTTGACTCAAAAAGTCCCACACTATGAGAAATGCTCCATGTTGTGTAGTCACACTGAGAATCTTGACCCACCAAGTTACTGATTTTAGGGGTTGCTATGATTATGTAAAAACAGTTTTGGTACATCCTGTGGGACAAGAAGTCTTCATTTTACTATAGAAATATTGATGTGCACTTTTTGTAAGTTCCCAGCTTGTAAAAAGCTCTAAAATTGCACATCTAACCGACTCCAGAAGAAACAAAACTCACTAGTTTTAGCAGTCCAAGCTTTCCAAGTTCATGATAAGAATACGAAAAAAAGGTCAAGAACAAGAGAAGAGGGACTATTTGTCTAGTTACATTAATCCCCAGAAAGCGTAAGGAGAGGAAGAAGAGCCCAAAGGTCTTTATCTCCGCCAAATAGGACATTGTCGA
The DNA here is from genome assembly GCA_019776745.2 of Taxus chinensis. NCBI lineage: Eukaryota > Viridiplantae > Streptophyta > Pinopsida > Cupressales > Taxaceae > Taxus > Taxus chinensis. Next base: position 821,978,425 of record CM034147.1, read on the forward strand.
CACCTCCACCTCAGAAGGCCTTTTTTTCAATTGACTAGAGTCCTTCGACCAATCCGGATGGCCCAGCCAAACCCCTACATCAACTTCACTAGCAGTAATTTGCTAGCTCTCAACACACAAAAATCCAATTCTAGCTGCAGCACTGAAGAGCATTCCATATTTTACTAGAGAGAACCAGACAACTCTAATTGAACGCATGCAGGATATTGTAAATGTTTATGTAATTAAATGAGATCATTGAAATAGATAGTTGCGGTCAAGTTGTTGGCTTCATTTTTTAAGGGTAAATATTTACAGTGGTTCAGGAGTCTAGCTGCGAGATCCATCCATAACTGGGGACCATTTATGGATGGCTCTTCATAATAAATTTGGAGATGAGGGAGACAATCTACCCTTATTGGAACAACTGAAAATAATCAAGAGGGCTCCCAATTATTAGTTGACTGACTTCGATTTTAGATTCCATTAGATGTGGGATAGGATTTTGGTGGCCGTGAGACCAACATATGAAGGTTCTTTCCTATACTTTCTTAGAGATTTAAATTTTGATATTTCCATGATGATTCAATCCATGGGAGGAGTGTAACCTTACTTACAACATATATCATTTCCATTAGAGCCAAAAAATTTCTTAATTCTGCATAGTAAACTTGCACCTAGGCACCTATGCCTGTATATCTCAGAACTAGGAGCTCCAAACTCTAGTCAAACACCCCTCATTAGTTCGCACACCTGCTTCAAGGAATCAGAGTTCAACTGAAGCTTCCACCTAATCTTATAACACTTCTAAAAGAGCTATTAGAGGTTATGAAAAAGCTACAAAACCTAGGGAATGAGCTAGTTATTGTCAAGATACAACAAGCTCAGAGTTGTAGGCCGTATCAACCATCAATCTCAATATCAAGATAGACCCCCCATATTAGAAAAATAGACCACCAGCTCAAGCTGTAAACAAAAACAAAAAGCAAGGGAAACCTCAGATCTGCTAGGCATTTTCTTACCATATGATCCAAATGTGGCTTCGACATTGAGGGCCTTGGTTCCCAACACAAAACAACATGGCTCAATAATATGATTGGTGTTTCCCATGCAATCAGCCCCACAACTACTCAATGTGTTTTAATGGTGCACTAAACAAGGCCTTGCTGGTACAAAACCATTAGTGTGTCTCAAGAGCCCAGTCAAAAGGAAAATAACCAACAAGAAACCTAGAAAGAGGCACCTCCAAGTGAGACCCATGCTTGTCAACTGTAAGGATGAAGATTTCTATGGTATGAATCAATCACCTCCTCATAGTGTGGCAGAAAATACATGGTCCAATAAGAGGAATACTAGAGAGGGGAAATCCTCCAATTCAAATGGTCAACAACCCTCTATTTCCCCATAAAGTTCATCTCCTAATGTGTAGAGTCAGTCCAAATCACCTTCCAGACATGCTCAAGAACCAGTTGTAATGACCAATGTGTAGGAGAATAATATGCAAGGAAAAGGGAAATAAAAAGATAGCTCATCCCCATTTAACATCATTGAACCGATGAAGAGAGAACAAATGTAAACATCTCAATGTGGGGTTCGTTGGCTATCCTAGGAAAGAGAGACCTATTGCAAGGTACTATGGCCAATTGGTCAACCTCAAACGAACCCCCCAACCAAAAAGATAAAGTTCTTACTAATGTAGCTTATCCTGAAGGAGATCATGGAGAAAAACAAGGTAATAATCTGAATCCCTCCTCCATTCTATGTTTCATTAAATCATTGGAGACAAGTTGGTAGATATTTACATAATTGATTCAAGAGTGAGTAGCTCATTCATTGCTGAAGAAAATAGCCAATAAGTTGGGTCTTCAAGATTGAAGTCATCTCCAAAGCTGTAGTGTAATTGTATGGGACAGTGGTAAAAAAAGTTGTATTCATCAAGTATTTTGAGCCTCATATTACACTCATGCCCCAATGTGACCATCCTGCAAAATGTATTAGTCCTAGACTTGCCCACCACACATTGCATTGTATTTTTTCAAGAGACTTCAGTACTAAAATTGGAGGTTATTTGTCTATTGATTGGTCTCACATAATTTTTACAAAAAGGTATGGAGATACGACTATGATTAGATCTGATTCCATTGCATATTTCCATATTGAGTCTCATGTACCTAGCCCAAACAATACGAATTATTCCACCTTTGATCAGGAACACCTCTCCAAGCACTTATGAGGTAGATACCAAGGTTGGGTGTATTCCAGACTTGACTCTCAATGAGTGGGAAAGTAAGAGGCATGCTTTTAACCCTTACAAGGGAATGGAGGAATCTTAGCTATGAGTTTATTATTTTGCATGATGAGAATCATCCTCTTCGTAGCATCACTAAGCCATGTAACAAATATGATAATGAGGTTATGGCAGTTGTTCTTTGATGGCTCAAAAATTAGACAAGGATTCGGAGGAGGATCTATGCTCATTTCTCCTCAAGGTAAGAAATATTAATCAGCCTTCTGTTTCCAATTTTCTTTCTCAAAAAACACAGCAGAGTATGAAGCCTTGATCCATGGACTGCATTTGGAAAGAAAGAAAGGCATTAAAAACTTACAAGTGTTTAGTGATAGTGAGCTAGTTGCGAATGAGGTCCAAGGACAAAATTCTACTAAGAATGATTTGTTGAAAAACTACAAGAATCAGGTATGGGATCTCATTGAAGATTTTGAAGAATTTAGCATTAATTCCATCCCACAGAAGAAGAATGAAGAAGTGGACAAATTTGTAGCAATTGGGGTGGAATTTGATGTAGTAGAGAGTATTAAGAGTGAGAAATATCAGCCCCATATTAAAGTGGTTGTGAGACCAGTTGTTCTAGATAACAGTACAAGTTGGCATGTCTTCGAGAATGATCAGAAAATTCTCAACTTTTTACAAGAAGAAGCTAAGTTCGCTATCAAAAACCTAGACATGTTGGAACACCGGTATGGTGACCACATGGTGTACATGAGAACTAAAAAATTACCAAAGGGTCTTGTAACTCTGGAGTCAATCTTCAACCTAAATGATAAATTTTGGAAAGAGAAAGAAAATATTCAGGTGAAGGGTGAAGATTCATAACCCATTTCCATAGATGAAGGGAAAACGTTGCGAATTAGAAAGGTAAGTACCCAACAAGAAAAATATGAGTTCGTTCATCTTTTTGAAGAATTCCCAGTTATATTTCCTTGCACTTACACGGATTTAAGAGGTTTAAACTAGAGGTTAGTG